>CM060950.1:42049636-42434636 GCA_030765055.1 Mantis religiosa
TATTTAAAAATTCACTTATGCTAACAGGTAAAAATTTTAATATCATTTGCACTGATTTCCTAAACCTTCTGTAATTTAAGACTAATTTTGTGAGGCAAGTGTTTATGCAAAATACTACCTAGATGTGATGTACTAATATTTGGATATTCAAAGATGAATAAAACATCTATAAACAAAAATATTTGAAATGATGAAAATTGCTAAAAGTGTGGAATGTTAGATATTTGGAATCTGTGTATAAAAACGTTGGAAAACATCTATGGTAAAGCTCAGAATAGGTTGTGACTGGTTCTGTGGACAGGATAGAGCAAAGAAGCATCGAGGGTAGCGTCACTAACAGCACGATAAATATCCAAATAATATATGGTAGCCAGAAGTAAATTGTGGGGATGGAAGACGGTATTGTTAGGATAGGAATAGTGTAGTTATGTTGGTGAAAAGGGGATGTGGCAGCAGCGGCAGAGTAGTTAGCTGCCTGAAAGATGGAATGAGCAAGCAGATGACAATGTCCTAGGTTATGTTGGCCTTAAGAGAATACAGTTGACGAGCAGAAGAGGGGAGGGAGGATATAGGGTAGGGTAGTAGTATTTAGGTTAGGATATAAGAGGTTAGAATCAGCGAATCAAAAGAGTTTGGGTTGGTTTAGTGTCATGATGGTTAGTTTATGTTTAAGCGAGAGAGATTACACTACAGATTAGAGGCGTAAGGGAAACAAGCTGTTGCCAACAGCAGAGTTCTGAAATACACCAAAGCAGCGAAATGCTGACCAAACATTTTCTTTTATTCTTGTTCAAATATTCCATTACCCAGCATGATTTTTACAGCAAAGTGTTTGATAAGTGTTTGACTAAATATGGTCTCCTGATTTCATAAATGTCTCTGGTTTTCCTGCTAATCATGATTTATACTGCCCTAAAATGCATCACTGCAACTCCGTGCTGCTTTGCAATAACAGTAAATCGGCTTAGTTCACAATTGAAAAAAGGAGGTAAAATATCGAGATTTAACTGTATTGGAACACCACAGTGAAGCGAAAAATTATTAAATTTTAGATGAGTCGTATTTTTTTACACATCTGCTTCACTTTCGTACCTATTTTGAGGACATGTTTCGCAAATCTTCGTTTGCATCTACGGCTCTTGTGCGACTGAAGCTAGATCCAGCGGTGTGGGTAATTCTGGGGTTGTTGCTGCCATCTGTTGATTTGGTGATGAACTTAAATGTGGGATTCTCTTCTAGCGGGATTTCAAAGTTCATTAGTTGGCTTTTATGTTTTTCTATGTATATCCTCTCCCATATGACGAGTTCACTATGTTTTTGTACGTATTTTAGTAATTCTGTGCTATCTTCAATTTCATGATTTTCAGACCAGAAATGAGCTGCTATTGCGGACTTATCAATATTTTTGTATCTTAAGTGCCTGAAGTGTTCTTTCTTTCTAGTGCCTATGTTTCTTTTTGTCCTCCCTATGTAAATTTTTTCACAGTCTTTACACTTAATCTTGTAAATGCCTGACTTTTCCTCTGGTTTTATCTTATCAGTATTATTACTGTGAAGTAGGTTTTTAATGTTGTAATTGTTTTCTGGTACCAATGTTATATTGTATTTCTTGAATATTTTTTGGAACATTTTTGTGGCCCAGGGGTGGTAAGTAAATTTAGCAAATCTAATTTCTTGTTTTATTGGTGTGAGAGCTGTGATCTGTTTTAATCTCTTTTGAAGTTTGAATAATTTTAGTTTTTTATCTACAAGGTTTTTTCCATATCCATTTTTAATTGCAGTTTTTAAGATTTGATGGTATTCGTTTTGATATTCTTGCTGGCTGAGAGGTAGATTTACTAATCTGTGTGTGAGACTGTTGATGGTTGCATGTTTGTGTGGAATTGGGTTGAAACTATTTGCTTTGATGTAATTATTTGTGTGTGTTGCTTTTCTATTAATGCCAAATTCTTGTTTTTCATTGCTTTTTTTGATTTTAAGGTCTAAAAAAGGTAGAGTACAGTCCTCTTCAGTTTCTACTGTGAATTGTATGCTGGGTTCTTGCAGGTTGAGTAGTTTCAAAGCATCATCTATTAGTTTGTAGAGCACTATTGCAAAGATGTCGTCTACGTATCTGTACCATGTTTTAAACATATGAGGGAAGGCTTTAGTAATATATGTTTCGAAAAAGCTCATGTATAGATTGGCCAAAAATGGTGATAGCGGGCTTCCTATAGCTAGTCCTGAAATTTGTTTATAATATTTTCCATCGAAGACAAAATAATTTTGATGTATACATAATTCAGTCATTGCCAAATATTCTTCTATTGCATTGGCATTCAGGTTTATAGAATTTAGCCATTTTTTCAGTTGAATCAAAAGTTTGTCTAATGGAATGCTAGGGAAGAGGGAGCGGACATCAAAGATTACTAAAGTGTCATGAGGTTTTAGTTTAAGATTTTGAATTTTTTCTACCAGGTCTAAAGAGTTTTTTATACTCAGAGTATGGAATTGTGGAAAGGACTGAAATTTTTTGGATAGCCATTTTGCCAGAAGGTAAGTAGGAGTGTTTATATTATTTACAATGGGTCTCATGGGTATGTTGGGTTTGTGTATTTTAGGCAAACCATATAGTCTTGCAAGGGTAGTGTTGTCCGGTTTGATAGTTTTTTGTTCTGTAGTTGTTAAAATTTTACTATTAATGATGGTTTTTTGTACATCTTTTATGCATCGGTTGAGTGGATTAGAATCTATTTCCTGGAATTCTTTTTGTTGTAGTAACTCTAACATTTTTTCTTTGTATGTAGCTGTATCTAAGATTACTATTTTGTTCCCTTTATCAGCCCTTGAGAAGATTACATCCTTTTTCCTTAAAGATTTAATTATCTGAATTTGTTTCAAATGTTTTATTGGCTTTTTATTTATTAAGTTTTCCAATATAAGAGCTGATTTTTTCCTAATTATATTTTTGTCCATGGTTTCCAAGCCTTCTACTGCTAATTCTATATCTGCAATGAATTCATCCGGGTTGCTGGAGTATGTTATACATGTTTTTAGGCCTTGGTTAAGTACATCTATTTCTTCATTGTTAAAATGTTGCTTTGAGAGATTAATTACATTGTCTAGGGATGTGTTCTTTGCTGAAATTTTGTTATGTTTTGGTTGCCAATGATTATGATTATGATTATGTTCATAATCATTGGTTTCAACCCAATTCCACACAAACATGCAACCATCAACAGTCTGACACACAGATTAGTAAATCTACCTCTCAGCCAGCAAGAATATCAAAACGAATACCATCAAATCTTAAAAACTGCAATTAAAAATGGATATGGAAAAACCCTTGTAGATAAAAAACTAAAATTATTCAAACTTCAAAAGAGATTAAAACAGATCACAGCTCTCACACCAATAAAACAAGAAATTAGATTTGCTAAATTTACTTACCACCCCTGGGCCACAAAAAAGTTCCAAAAAATATTCAAGAAATACAATATAACATTGGCACCAAAAAACAATTACAACATTAAAAACCTACTTCACAGTAATAATACTGATAAGATAAAACCAGAGGAAAAGTCAGGCATTTACAAGATTAAGTGTAAAGACTGTGAAAAAATTTACATAGGGAGGACAAAAAGAAACATAGGCACTAGAAAGAAAGAACACTTCAGGCACTTAAGATACAAAAATATTGATAAGTTAGTTAGTTAGTTAGTTAGTTTTTATTCATCCTTTTGATCATATTGCATGATATAGGACACGTCAAGTACTTATAACTAAAAATTATACAATATACATATATACAACACAAGTTTGGAATGAAAATTCAACTGTATGTACAGTATAATGATAATGATGATAATGATGATAGTAATAATAATAATAATAATAAGTCCGCAATAGCAGCTCATTTCTGGTCTGAAAATCATGAAATTGAAGATAGCACAGAATTACTAAAATACGTACAAAAACATAGTGAACTCATCATATGGGAGAGGATATACATTGAAAAACATAAAAACCAACTAATGAACTTTGAAATCCCGCTAGAAGAGAATCCCACATTTCAGTTCATCACCAAATCAACAGATGGCAGCAACAACCCCAGAATTACCCACACCGCTGGATCTAGCTTCAGTCGCACAAGAGCCGTAGATGCAAACGAAGATTTGCGAAACATGTCCTCAAAATAGGTACGAAAGTGAAGCAGATGTGTAAAAAAATACGACTCATCTAAAATTTAATAATAAGAGGTAAAATATGTTACAAATTCTGCCTTAATTAATCCACAAAAGTTATTTTGCCAGTGTTACACATCAAACTGGGAATCATGAAGTAGTCTGTTAAGGCCTTGGACAGAAGCAGCCCGTTTTAAGTATATAGCAAGTTTCCACACTTATCAGGTGCAAAATTCATGAAAGGCATTTTTGATGGGCCACAAATTAGAAAGCTACTGAAAGCCACAAACTTTGAACATATGGTTAATGTCATGAAACTTGTTGCATTGATTTAGTGTGAAATATCATGACGAAGTTCCTAAGAAATGTAAAGAATGAACAGTAAAAAACAATAGTGAAAACGATATTGGATCACATTAAGGAGTTGTGTAGAATCAGCCTGAAATGGCACATCCTTTATCCAGATCTCTATCACTTTCCTGCAAACCTTGCGGCTGTTAGTGAAGAGATCGGAGAGGTTTCACCAAGACATCAAGGAGGCAAGAAGATACCAGGGGAGGTGGGATATATATATTTATTTATTTATTTTCAGTTCAGTATAGTGTTAAATACACAAAAGAACCAGGTCATATGAATTTATCCAGTTTAAGCACACAGGTTGTGCAATATAAATAGAATACTAACTTGCTTTAATAAATCCATACACACTAACAATAATAATAATTATAATAATGATAATAATAGTAATAATAATAATAACAATAATCTTTATAAAAATAAAGTTCTAACTAGTATTAATAAACTCATCCACACTATAATAGGCTTTGTCAATTAGGAAACATTTCAGCATTGATTTAAAATTATTATCTTTACAATTCTTGATAGTGACTGGTAGTATGTTATAAAATTTTATGCCCATAAAACTAGGTGTCTTCTCATAAAAGTAATGTAATAGTATCTTCTGCTGTTGTACACATACATTGACTTTTTTGTGAATTCTTTGGTCACATTTAATTGCTAGAGTACATATATCATGAACTTATGCATTTCAGCAATACGTCAACCAAGAGATTCTGGTTCGACCCTAGGTATTGGCACTTATATAGAAGAGACTTGTGTTTATTTGGCCCCTCTCTTACAAAAACAAAAAAAAAAATAGTGGAATAGACATGACAAGAGCTGTATACACCATGTCTCTATTTTCTCTATGATATTTCCAAACATATCTTAATTTAATACAATTTTGAGTCGAACTAATACTCAATGCTCCATTTATTGCTAGTATTTACCTAGAACGCGTTTCGTTAGGACTTCCTAACATCATCAGCTGTTGTCGACTAATGGATGCCGGTTCAGTGAACTCCTCGGAGGTGATAGGTGCGTCTCTGTCGGTATCTTGATGAACTTGAAATTGGGGTTGTCTTCAAAGGTAGTATCGAAATTAAACAATTTACTTTCATATTTCTTTATAAAGATTTTTTCCCACGTGGTTAATGCAGCTGGACCTTGGACACTTTTTAGTAAGTGAATTTCTCGTTCTATGTCTTGATTTTCCTTCCAAAAATGGTACGCTACCGCTGATTTATCTATTTCTTTATTCCTTATGTTCCTAAAGTGCTCTTTAAGCCTAATGTTCACGTTCCTTTTTGTTTTTCCAATGTAGAATTTGTCACAGTCCTTGCAATTTATCCGGCACACTCCTGATTTTCTGCCTGTGGGTATCTCCCTTGTATTATGTGATTTCAAAAGGTGTTGTACACTAAATTTGTTCTGTGGGGCCAAAGTAATATTGTGTTCTTTGAAAACTTTTTGGAAAAGGTGTGTAGCTCTGGGATGATAAGTAAATTTTCTGTATGAGGTTTCATTGCTAATTGGGGAGAGAGTAGTTACTTGTTTGTATCTTAGTTGTCTTTTGAATTTATCTATTTTCTTGTTGACCAATTCAGCACTGTATCCATTGTATTCTGCAATGTGAATGATGTTATTGTACTCTTTGTTATATTCTATCTTGTTTAAAGGTACATTAACCAGCCTGTAAGTTAAACTGTTGATAACAGCATGCTTGTGTTGTCTTGGGTTATATCCATCTGATTTTATGAAATTTTCTGTGTGTGTTTCCTTTCTGTGTATGCCAAATTCAAGTTTATTATGTTTTCTGGTAAGTTTCAAATCTAAGAAAGGGATTTCATTGTTTATCTCTTTTTCTATGGAGAATTTTATTGCAGGATTTTGTAAATTAAGTAGTTTTAATGCATCATCCACTTGTTTCTCATTTAGTATTGCCCAAATGTCATCCACATATCTGTACCAATGCTTAAAAATTAGTGGGAATGCCTTTGTGATGTGCGTTTCCAAAAAGCTCATGAAGAGGTCTGCCAAAAATGGGGACAATGGGTTGCCCATAGATAGTCCTGATTTTTGTTTGAAATTTTTTTTTTATATGTAGCAATTTTAAAATTGAGTGTCTATTAGTAGGTGCCAAGGTGATATTTTGTTCCTTGAAGATCTTTTTAAATGTATTAAATGTATTTGGGTGATATGTGAATGAACTGAATATGCTGTTGCTTTCTTTTTCTTTTGTAAATGTGGTTGCTTCCTTAATGGTTTTCTTTAGTTTAGCTTTTCTAATTTTTTTCAACACCAAACTTTTTTGTGTCCATTTTCTTCTGCTATGTGTAGTATTGCTATTTGTTCTTTGAAATATTCTTCATTTTCCATGGGTATGTTGACTAGTCTGTGTGTAAGGCTGTTTACTATTGCATGTTAATGTGTAATTGGGTTGTGGCTATTATTTTTATGTAATTTTCTGAATTTGTCAGTTTTTTGTAAATTCCAAATTTTATTTTTGTGTTGTTTCTGATGATATTTAGACCCAAGAAAGGGTTGCCCTTTGATTTCCTATTCTATTATGAATTTTATAGTGCTTTCTGCAAGAAAGGACTATAAAATTCACAATACTGCAAGAAAGGACTTGGGGTAAGTGGATTGAAGCTGCCTGTTTTTTATAATGAACATTTTAAAGATGTGAAATCTGCGATAGGTGCATTTCCAGTGAAATCAACATTTTCAGTGAGACACCCAAAGTGCCTTCAGTGATCCTAAAATATGGTGCCAATTAGCTTATATCCAAAGCAATTTTGGATTCATTACTGATAGTATTTTGAAATTAGAAACTCGTGGCACGCCACTGAAGGAATCATTGAACATTGTGGAAGATGTGAAAGCCAAGTTATGTGCTGTTGAGGGACTGTTGAAATACAACAAGTATTACAGAAATTTGAGTCTGATGGAGAGAAACACTGGCTTCTCGACATTGACTGCAGTGTGCAAGATCCTCAGTGGCAAAATAGTGAATCCTACAAATTTTATATCCTGAAAAATTTTATTTACTTACATTTGCACCAGCAACTTCCTGTGATGTGGAGAGATCATTTTCAATATACAAGGACATCCTCTCTGACCAGCAACATTTCATGACAATGCAAAACATGGAGATGTTTCTAATAGTTCATTGCAATTCAGAATGAAGCACATCGAGTTCTGCAAAGTAATATTTAGTGCACAGATAATTTAAACAGTGACCATACAGTAATTGCGAATATTCATAATAATGAAATTTAAAATTAAAATTAAATTAAAGATATTGACACGTTGCTTCACTCACACTGTTTTTCACAGAACATATTACAAGAGCTGTTGCTATCATAATCAGCTGAATCTCGATGGTGCAAATTGTAGTGTTTTCCTCCTTCTCTGTGTTGTCGGTGTGTCAAAGATGTCCGGTGATGGAGTTTCAAAATTCATGAGTCTATGATGATTATAGGATGACTAACCTGTTTTATTAAAGCCATCTCCAAGTTAATATCATGTCTGGTATTTAAAAAATGAAAAGTGACTGCTGAATTTTTTATTTCACCATTTTTAATGTTGCATATATATATATATATATATATTCTTTAGTTCTGATGTCAATATTTCTTTCTTTTTTTTTCCTATATATATTTTAGGGCAAGTTTCACATTTGATCTCATAATTCCTGGTTTTTATTTTGCAGTAACTGAATTTTTTGGGGGGGCCTTTTAACAATTTCTTGTGTTGAATCTATTTTGAGGTGCAAGAACTATATTGTGAATTGAAGCTTTTTTTAAAATTTATGAACTGATGGGTGGAAAGTAAATTTCTTAATTATTTTTTCTCTTTTTCACCTGTAGGTTCCAGGGTGGCAGTTTCTTTTATTTTCTTGGCCCTGTTGAGTTTGTTAAAACTATTAACGGCTTAAAACTATATGATCTACACCTGAAACTTTCAAAATTGATGAACCCAGCCATGTGGTTTAACCTAGAAAATAACATGTTTTCAGTTCTTAACTTAAAAATGCATATAAAAAACAGCCACTCTGAAACAAAAATTTATCAACCTCCAAAAGAAACAAGGATCAAACCCACACCAAAAAAACAAGATATATTACTCTCATCTCAAAAACTATAATGAATCTATCTACATGCAAGTTCACCAAAAAAGAAATTTTTTAAACAAGGGTTCTAAAAACGTGTGTAGATTACACACACAAAAAAAAAATAAAAAAACTATTGCAGACATTGAAATAGCCATATATAATTTGCCTGAAAATCAAGTCTATGATTAAAACACAATGTATGGAAATTTTAAATTATATTCAAAATGCAGATTCTAAAAGAAGCTCATACGAAAAGTTACTTAAAAATTTAAGTGAAAAACTGGTAGTTTACACAAAAGTGGATAAAGGTAACAAAATAGTGATAATGGATGAAGAGGACTATTTCAATAAGCGAGATGGAATTTGTTAAACTGGGGGGAAAACCCAATAAAGAGAGCATGTAAATCTGTGGAATTAGCTCTTAAAAATAATAAAATTATGACTAAACTAAAGAAATCTAAGAATAAAATAGTGTCACCGTGTGGCATTGTTGTGCTACTGCCACAGGAATGAGCCTGGCATGTGGGCAGGAGAGAAAAAGACAGAGGCTCCAGAACATTCTGTCCATTGTTGCGGCTGCATAAGTTCTGGGATGGTCTACGGCTTTCTAGAAACAATGGTTGGGGAGGTATGAATACTGGCAAGTATTATTTGAAGCAAAAAGTTAGAAACAGTGATGTATTTAACATTTGAAAGTAATGAGTCGGTAATTCAAACACAAACATCACTTAAATTATCCTTACTTGGAAATGTTTCGGAGAACGGTTTGTCCCCATCATCAGTGGGGACAATCATGAAATTATCAATTAATTACCAATCATGAAATTGTACCAAATATAAAACTTTTAAAGCCAGCCAGTAATGCAGTCGAACTCGATGTTTGGGAAAAGTTGCTAATTATAAACAACAAACAGTATACTTTTAATTTCGAATTGCCACCTGAAAACTCTCTTTGGAAGTTCATCTCACAGTCAACAGATGCCACCACAGACAACCAACTCACTTCAGGAAACCACGGATCCAACCAATTGGATAACTGCTGATGACGGGGACAAACCTTTCTCCGAAACATGTCCAAGTAAGGATAATTTAAGTGATGTTTGTATTTGAATTACCGACTCATTACTGGCAAGGTGTTAGAAACGGCAGTTGTTTGTTATTTATTGCGATAGTTGATGATTGAAGTGTACTGCAGTGATTTCTTTAATTTGTTTTCGTGCAGCAAAACAATGAGTCAGCCTCGAAGACAGCTGATTGTCAATTTCACGTCTTAATACTGCAGCAAAAGTTCTAAATTTCTGCAAACCAGAAATCTACGTAGCCCTCGCAGTCACAATAGATAATCCAAAAGTACCATCCATATACGGTTTACCCAAGATGCATAAAGCCAAAATTACCCTCAGACCAATAACTAATAACATTGGTGCACCCACTTGCCAATTATCAAAATGGCTGGTTCAAATCTTCAGCTGATGATGAGACTGCAACAGTCTCGAAAACGTTCCGGATTTCTTAAAAGGACATGAGTGAAGTTACAAGTTTTAAAAGGTATGACTCAATTTTAGTCTTTATACATCAAAAACTCGCTTGAGTTGATAAATCTCTGGAACACAACTGTCAACTCTACAGATGCATTAGTTTCTTTCAACGTCACTTCTTTATATCCAAGTATACCTACCCCTGAGCTTATCCCACTTTTCAAAAATTGGCTGAAATCAATACAAGTAACCTCCGAAGAAATAGAAGAACTTTCACAGCTTGCAGAAATTTGTATCAATCAGAATTTTTTCAGTTTTAATGGAGAGATCTAGGAAGAGAAGACAGGCCTAGCTATGGGCAACCCATAGTCTCTCTTCTTAGCAGATTTATTCATGAGTGCTTTTGAAACCCATATCACAAAAACCTTTCAAGTTATTTCGAAGTTTGGCATCGTTATGTTGACATTTTTGCAATAGTACCTAATAAAAAAAAAAAAAATAAAAAAAAAGGTTCTCTTAGACTTCTAAATATTCAGAATCCAGCTATAAAATTTACATTAGAAACAGAAAAGGATGGGATTCTTCCTTTTTTGGACATCAAGATTAAAAAGATGATTAACAAACTCGCTTTTGGAATTTGCAGGAAACCGATGCAAAAGGATAATTATGTTAAGAATAATAGTTTCAATCCAAAACAACACCAACATGCCATTTTCAACAGTTTAATCTTTTGTATGAGGGACCCAAATGACCTTGTTGTCGACGGGCCCTTAAACACCACAAACTCAAACTCTTTTGTATGATCAACTTTCCACAGCAGAGAAGATTATCAAGAATACCTACACATAAACAGTAGCCACGTCTCAATGGTTTCAACCCAAATTTAGTGGACAAAAAGTTAAACTCAACAGGGCCAAGAAAATAAATGAAACCATTACCCTGGAACCTATAGGGGAAAAAGAGAAAAAGTTTTAAAGAAATTTACTTTCCACCCATCAGTCCATAATAAATTCTAAAAACTCTTCTCAACACACAACATAGTTCTTGCATCTCAAAATACATTCAATATCAAGAAATTGTTAAAAGGCCCCCCAAAAACTTCAATTGCTGCAAAAGGAAAACCAGGATTTATATGAGATCAAATGTGAAACTTGCTCTAAAATAAACAAATATATATAGGAAAAACAAAAAGAAATATTGACATCAGAACTAAAGAATATATACACACATTAAAATGGTGAAATAGAAAAATCAGCAGTCGTTTTTCTTTTTTAAATACCAACATGATATTAACTTGGAGACAGCTTTAATAAAACAGGTTAGTCATCCTATAGATCTTTCTGCATGGGAAAAGATCATTAATAAAAATTGTCATAGAATTGTGAATTTCGAAAATCCACCGCCAGATATCTTTGACATACATCATGCCATCTACTGACGACACACAGAAGGAGGAAAACACTATAATTTATTCAGCTGTTGATGAGAGCAACAGCTCTTGAAACATGTCCTGTGAAAAACAGTGGGAGTGAAGCAATGTGTCAATATCTTCTCGACTCACTTTAATTTAACTTGTGCTTCCCTGTCTCTACACTTCTTTCAATTTGTATCCTTTGGATAATGGAATTTGTTTAACTTCACTATAATGTTGATATGCTTAATTGTTTAATTAATTATTGCACCACTTTCTTTTGGGAAAGCATAATTAATAAAATGAGGAATCTTCAGGTCATGTAATGTTTATTACATCATTAATTTATCATTAAATTTACAAAGTAAATTAACATTACATATTTTTAAAACTTTTTATTTAATAGTACATATTTTACCTAATATTACTACATAAATATGTACATATTCTGCATGTTTATATTACATAAAAGTCCTAGCTCTAGTTATAAGGTTGTCATTTCTTGGAACTTGCGAAAGTGTCACATTTTGCCACTCCTTCCTTATGCTATAATAGTTCAAAAGTCTTTGCCTTTTTATTCTGAAATACATCCATGTTCTCTTCATATATATCTGTGACTAATCCATAAATGGTGACAGTAAAATTATTATTATCACAGGGTGCAACATGGCCTGCAATTCATCCAATGACTGCAAGATGGATTCCACCCACAGAGCGCAGCAAATTTATGTCCAATATGATGGGTAAGTTAATGATACTTCTCATAGAGCATAAGGGTGATCATGCTTAAAGAAATTGGAGGAATATGACATAGCATAAGCGTTCACTGTGGTAAATAACGGAATAAGTTACTATTATTTGCAACTGCTACATTATGCTGACTCTACTAATCCAGTTAGTGACAGAAAGATTATACCATAATATTTCCTAAATGCAGAACAAATCATTGCAAGGAAGGGTAATACTATAGGGGAAACAGTCATATTTCCTAATTTTCCAGCAGACAGGATATTGGTAAGTTAGAAGGAGTAAGATAACGAAAGTGAACTTGGGAAAAATTATATTAACTTTGAATTATAGTTCTACACTATTATTATTATAATTATCTTCTGCACAATTGACAATATCAGTTAATTCAGATACTACTTTGAGTAATGCTCTAGGCCTTATACCTACTTCTTTTGTATTAACTGTCCAAATTCACCTGTCACTTTGTAGAAGAACTATAAGTTGATTAGCATTTTTAAAATATTCCCTTTATTGTAGCTCCTTTGTGTTTGTCCATTTTATCTCGACATGATTATTCCTCCGGAACTTTGCGCCATTAATTTGTGTTCCAGGTCTGTCTTTCTGACATAACAGATAGACCCTTACTCAAAAACATTTCTTAATCCCCTGTTTTCATATCCCCCCCCCCCTTCTTTACTAACTTTTATCTGAGTGAATGCTATATTTCAGTGGATGTTCCAGCATATTTTCAGTAAGTCTTATTTCAACATTTTATATTTAAGTTTTCATAGAAATGGTCACATTAGCTTTGACCTTTCTAGAGGTTGCAGACAAATATGTACTCCAGTTGTCTACAGAAATGTCTTGTGAAGCAATGGAAAGTTCCCATTGAATATTACCAAAATGAAAGTGAGCTATGCATGCAGGCAAACTAGATGAACATTTTGGTGGTAGACGTAGAAAAGTTTTTTATATTCATTCCACCGATGAATCTTCTCTTAATACATGAAAAGTTTTATTTACTCTTGCTTATTTTCATGCTCTAAGTAGTGAAGTGCTAAGTTATAATCATGAATGTAGTGTTGACAGTACAATCAGTTGTTTTATAATGAATGAGTCTATTGAGGTATATTACTGTGACATCAAAAAGCATCAGTTTAAACTTTCCAACTTCTGACTTGTGAGACAAAACAAATAATTACTTTTTGGACATTACTTAAATTAGCCATCCTCTTAAGCAAATATAAGAATCTCTTTAAATTCATTTTAATACAAAGCTTTATGAACAGCAGAAGTGGTTCAAAAGTAGTTCAACATTTAACACGTGGATTGTTTTTCTATTGTTTGAGAGCCCAGATATTAAAGTATAGACTAGTACTGATAATAGTGGCAATCAAATGGTGAAATTTTCTCAAAAAATCAATTTTTTGGTTTTGTTGAATTTACTATCTTTATAACTTATTATTTCATTTCATAATTTCATTTCTTAAGACCCGGGCATAATTTGACAATAACGTCATATTTTAAAGGGCCAAGCGTTGGTGGGCGTGTCCTTTAAAGTGTCACTTTGCCTGAGCTCGTGTATTCAAATTTAGCGGACTTTATTTAGATACTGCAGAAGGTTATGTTGGCTATTCTGCAGAACACTTACTGTTGGCACTTACGTTGGTCCTTCTGTAAAACAGATGAAGGGAGAAAAGTTTTGAAACTTGTATACAAAAAAGAGAAGTTCCAAGTTAAGATGGCGGACAATTTGAAAGTGCATGTCAAGAACGCTCTCGAAACCATAGAAAATATCGCAAAATTAGGCGGCTATCTCAAAAACGGAAAGAAGCAAGAAATCCTGAAAGCGGTAAGTCTTTTAAGATATTTTTTTGACAGAAGGAGAGAAAAGTGAGAATATTCTCAATAAAGAGGTTAGAGAACGCCAAACAGAAGCCACATAGGAGGGAGACGACAGCAGAACCACAGGACAAGTGGTGCCATTTGGTGACACCATTCATAAAACTCAAGCAAAGATTACACCATGATAGCGTTAAACAGGCAACTCGAAGCAATAGTAACCTCACGACTAGTTGTAGAAGTGAACGCCAGTCGCACAGTAGTCGCCGAGCGGAACGATTGTGATCCTTCCACCCTTTGCGTGTGTTTACGAGTGCTACGTTCGTGTTACTTTATTTCAGCATATTTAGTGTTCACAGACATATATTGTGATTGTGCTTCGTGTGTATAGTGGATTACAGTCGGAAACTACCGGCCAAGTTGTTCGATCAGCAATGCTAACTGTATATCAAAATGATTCTATTTCACAAGCTAATTGTAATTCAACGATGCCTACTGGTTATCAAGGCCATTCTGTATTATCACAACAACCTACGTTCGCTTCTCCACCAGTATTAATGAACAATTCTGGTTCGTCTACCGATACTACATAAATAAATCTATTCTTCGACCCTCCCAGCTATCTACAACTCAGGTATCGCACACAATTAATAATTCTGTTATACATCATGATGATGACAACATGACATACTCTGTCCCAATGGATCAATCTAATGTGGCATCCAATGTGCGCCATTCAACCGCTCAGTCAGCCAGTCATACCAAATGGCTCTGTACTGCTCCACCTTCGTCATCGCCTAACATGACACGTTATGCATATACGATCCCTACATCCAACCGTTTCCAGCCTTTAGGTGATAACCCTGATGCTGATATTTCAGATACAACTTCTGTTGCCACCAAAGAAAAAATTCCACCTATATGCCTACGTAACATTCACAATTATCAGCTACTATTGCAAGATGTGAAAAAATGTGTACAATCCAATAGGGGCTCTATTCTTAAAATTTATGCCACTACTTCTTCTGATTTCCGATGTCTTACATCTTACTTCACATCCATTAATCAAGAATATTATACCTACCGAAATCCGGCTGATAAACTATTTTCTGTAGTTATCCGCAATCTTCCTTACTCTCTCACCGATCAAGAAGTGTATGATGAGCTTTGTGCACTGCAATATCCTGTTAAACGGGTCACACGTTTATTTGGCAGAAACAGAGAGCCCATACCCTTGTGTGCTGTCGAATTAGCAAATAACGATAAAGGCAAAAACATTGTAAATCTTACTCGACTGTTATATAGTGTCGTGAAGGTCGAACATTGCCGCAGCAATACTAATATACTGCAGTGTACATGCTGCCAAAACTTTGGACACACCAAAAACTACTGCAAGCTGGGTCCTCGATGTGTGAGATGTTTAGGCGCATACCATTATTCTGAATGCAAGAAACCTTGCACCACACCAGCCAAATGTGTTAACTGTGAACAAGAACATCCGGCCAATTATCGCGGTTGTCCTCACTATGTGGCGCTGAAGGAGCGCCTCTCTCACCGACCTCAGCAAACATCACGTACAGTGCCTACACCAGAGCAACATCCACAGCAACAACCTCAGCATCAGCATACACCAGTCTTTCACCAAACGACAGCTCCTGGTGTGCATCAGCGGACCTATTCTCAGGTAACGTCTCCTTCTCCTCCTCCGAATGGGCCCTCTGCTGCTCAGCCGATGGATTCTGCTTTGACGCTATCTCTGAATTCTCTCCCTGATCTGGTCTTACAGTTATTCTCCTATTTTCGCACTTTGCTCAGCCCCATACTACCACAACTAACGCAGCTACTTAGTTCTCTTCTTCTTTCTACATTTCCCAATGGCAACGCGTAATCTGACCAGTCTGAAAAAGCTAACTCTCCTTAACTGGAATGCCAATGGTCTCCGTGCAAAACACGCATCTTTCGTCGCTTTTCTTACCATGCATAACATAGATATTGCTTGCGTCACCGAAACGCATTTTCTTCCGAACAAGACCTTCTCAGTTCCTGGCTATAAAATCTATCGCCAAGACCGTGCAGCTGAAACAGCTTCCGGAGGTGTTGCCATTATGATAAAATGCACTCTTAGTCACAGTGCCATATTTGTACCAGCTGTTCCTTCACTTGAAGTAGTAGGTCTCAAACTCTCTAGTACGGATGGTACTGATCTTATTGTTATGAGTGCTTATAAACCTCCCAATCATAGGTTAAATATGCAATATCTTTCGTTTTTATTCCCTCCAGATTGTAGCACTCTCCTTTTAGGAGACCTTAATTACAAACATTCTTCCTGGGGGTATAGGTCTACGAATCCCAATGGTCGCCTTCTCTTTAATATGTTAAATATTCATGGGCTTACTGTCTCAGTTCCATCGGACCCTACTTATTACCCTAATAATCCTCTGCATACTCCTGACATACTTGATATTGGTCTTCATAGGAATCTTTCTCTTCCAACACATGTGTCTGCTTTAGCCGAGCTTGATTCTGACCACTGTCCTGTTGTGACTACTTTTCAACTCTCGCCGGCCTCGTTGTCCCCAGTTCCTAGACTCATCAATGGTACTGTTAACTGGGAAGTTTTTCAATCTCGGCTAGATGCTACCTTAACTTCTTATTCTCTGGCGACTACTAAGGTCATTGATACTGCAATAGAGCACTTCACCACTACTGTGTGCCACTTTGTACGGCTTTCTACGTCACGCTCTACATGGCGCAACTCTCCACGTTCTTTGCCAATATCCATTCTCCATCTTATTCAGGAGAAATGCTATTCGTCGACGATGGCAACGAGAATGCCAACCCTGGTTACGAAGGAGACTTAATAATTTGATACGCCTTGTGAAGGTTCAGCTGGAGCGGCATCGTCTACAAACCAAGATCCAATAATCTTGATAATCAAGCAGGATCACGCCATGCTAATTAAGACGAAATATATTACGATTATTTCGGCTTACCTTCAACCAAATACAACTGCTATAGATATAATAGATAGTTAGGCCAATTTATCACAGAAAGTAAACAAGACAAACCTCTAATAATTGCAGGAGACCTAAACTACAGGCTAGATATAGAAAACTAAACTAGTCATGGAAAAGTTGCATGAAGAAGGCCTTCGCCTATTAAACAACAGCAATGCACCAACATTTATCTGCACAATGGCAAAAGTACAATTGATATCGCTTTGAAAAGAGGTCCAATAAAAGGGGAAATAACCCCTCTATGGACAGCAAATCACACGCCATCACGAAAACACATACCAGTGGAAATAAAGCTTCAAGGAAAATAAAAACAAATAAAAAGAGATAAATCAACAACTCTCGAGGAGAATAGATGTCGGGAAAATAGAAGAACGATCAGAACAGAGAAAGTAGAAATGTTAATAGAAGACTCAAGATTAGAGGAAGCGGTGCAAGCTATAGAAAAACTTCTAACATAAGCTGCAAGCCCTACAAAGAAGAGAAAAGCAAAACAGTGGTTTGACCAGGAATGCTATCTATCAAGGACAGAGGTACTGGCAAACCTACACCAACTAAGATTGAACATAGAGAATCACACACTCAACCAAGAATACAACAAGAAAACACTACACAAATAAAAATATTTAGTAAATATTCTCCACGTAACTGAAGAAGCCGATGACAATAATTCTATTATGTTTTTGCAAAATTAATTTCCTGGACATTTGCCCACATCTTCAGTCAACAGAAAGGTAGTGTCGAAATTTGAAGAAAACCCAAATTTGGAGTTCATCAAGATACTGACAGAGATGCACCTATCACCTCCAGTGAGTTCACCAAACCAACATCCATTAGTCGACAACAGCTGATGATGTTAGGGAGATCCTAACGAAATGCATTCTAGGTAAATACTAGCAATAAGTGGAGCTTTAAGTATTAGTTCGACTAAACATTATATTCATTTTGTGCTTCATTGTATCATAGTCCTTACACATTGGAATTACTAATTTTACTCACTTTTTTAAAAAGACTTTTGAGAAGACTTCTGCTTGTAGCTGACATTAGGAACCTCCCTTATGAGCAGCTCAGCTAACATGATAGGTGACCACTTTCCGCTGTATCGCTTCTCCATGGCACTTACATCTTGATGAAACTGTTCTCCGTGCTCATCACTTACAGCCCCCAGGTTGGGAGGGAAGAAGTCCAAGTGCGAGTGCAGAAAATGCATTTTTAAAGACACATTGCACCTTAAATTTTTATTTGCCTTTAGCATGTTCTTAATAATTTCCTTGCAGTTGTCAGCTTTTGTATTTCTCACAAAATTTTTGCACACTCTTGAATCCCACCCATGCTGCTTTCTCGTTTTTAGAAAGTAGTTCCTCAAAATGCCTGTTTTCCATCAATGTGCACATTTTTGGTCCAATAAAAATACGTTCTTTTAATTTTCCTTCCTGTATTCTTTGAAACTTTTCTTTCAAATACCGAAAACCCCTACTCTCTCTGTTCAAAGCCTTTACAAAATTTTTCATTAAGCTTAACTTAATGTGAAGCCGTGGTAGCAAAATTTTGTCTTTGTTAACTAATGCTTCATACTTAACACTCTTTTCTCCCAGTATTGAACCATTCCTTACAGGCCACACAGTTACTTCATGTTTTTCTTTAGCCCTGCTGTCCCACTCACATATAAAACAACAAAACTTGGTGAAACTGCCCTGCATTCCCAGGAATAACCTTATGACCTTTAAATCTCCACAGATTTGCCATTAGTACTTTGTATAGTTAATAGCTTTCAAAATTATCTTCAAAGCCTCGTATGTTTCTTTCATCTGGACAGTATGAGCTATAGGGACGGAAGGATAAGAGTTACCATTATGTAATAAAATTGCCTGTAATCTTAACTTCGAATCAATGAAAAGATGCCATTTGGATGGCTGTAAGTTACTCAATTGTTCCATGAGTCCAATAACATCATTACAATAAACAAGTTAATTTTTCTGTAAAAAAATGGTGTCAAAGAGTGTTCATGTTTTCTGAATGCAGTTACCTACATTTACTCCAGGCTGAAGCAAGTTCCAGTTTTGCAGTTGTAAGCTTAAAACTTCAGACTGAGATTTTGTTAAAGTAAGATCCCTTAGTAGATCATTCAGCTTGGCTTGGGAAATCAAATGAGGTTTAGATTCAGGTTCTGGTAACTGGAAGTCTGGGTCACCAGTATTGCATACTAAAGGGCCAGGTTCTTCTTCAGGAATTTTATTTGAAGATACAGGTCTTATAGTCGAAGGAATGTTTGGATACTCTGACATGTGTCTTTGAAGAGAAGCCAGTTACATTTGTTAAACAGAAGTAACAATATGTAATGTGGTTCCCTGGTTCTCAAATCATTGGTATAGCAAATGGCATTGATTTATGAGTGCCGTTTAACCACCCCTGATGGTAACGCGAACATCTAGTGCAATATGTACTTGTGTACTTGGTGCCCACCACTTCCTTTCATTTCCAGCTTTATACCCAAAATATAACTCGTAAGCCTTTCTCACATTAGGAGTTAAAGATTTTCGCTGAGATTTTGTCGTAAATTTGCTACAGATATAACTAAACAGCTTTGCAGAATTTAAACATTTGAGACAATTCAAAACAATAACATCTGTATATAAATAAATAACTGCCGTCAGTGTCTGTAGTATGCAAGAAAATGCAGTTAAAGGAATTCTGAAGTTTATAACTTTTTTAACATAGTTCACCAAAACGTATCACTTCAAAGAACACAACATTCATTGCACTGTGCTCAGACAGATATTTGTATACATCTACTGCTCATTCCAAACATGACATGCAGCTTTATGATGCACAATACAGAACATGGTAAGGAATTCTAACCACAGAGGATGAGGAGGGTGGGAGTGAAGAATAGTTGGCTTTCATCTAAAGATGATGGAGAGTGGTTGTGTAGTTAAAAAGTTTGTGTTTAATGCAAAAAGTGATGTTTGGCAAAGGCAAACATCATTATACTATCCTTGCAGAGTTTTGCCATTATTATTACTCCAGTATCTTCATGGATAGGTGCTGTCTGCTGTCCCTCTTAAGACATTTCAAGGAAGTCCTATTTTATGCCCCTTGTCAAAATTCTGAGGTCACCTTGCCTGAAATGAAACTCTTAGCAGCCTTGAATGATAACGTGTTCAGATAAAAGTTGCAGTGATGGAAATGGCACAGCACAACAGATTTTCGCAAACCACAAAAAGGGCAATATCTAAAAAATGTTAGGTGATATCACAAAATGAATTTCAGTTCTGAAATTAGTGCTTAAAGATCTATTTTAACTGCCCATTTTTGGTCAGGTGCAAATTCCAGTGTTGTACAGTGTTACATAAGAGAAATTATTATTAAAATTATACTATGAGTCAACTGAGACACTGTACTTCACATACCATAAATTTTCTTTCAGTGCATTTTGTCTTCATTTGAAGGTATTATCAAGAGATTGTAGACACAAATTAAGAGAAAATATCTTTTATAAGCACAAATAACTTGTAATTTATGTACATCCTCCGTCATATAGGACGATGAATGAAATAGGTGAAGTGGTGCTCAAATGAGTCCGGGGTCCATGGAGCTTATAGTTACTCGACATTCGTCTATCAGAATAAGGGAAAACCCCGGGAAAATACCTTATCCAGGTAACTCACCCTAACTGAGATTCAAACTCAGGACCTCTTGAACGTGAGGCAGATATGCTACCATCTATGCTACCGAGGCGGGTCCAAATAAGTCTTGGATCTATCATTAGACATTGAAATTAAATTAAGAATAAACTGTGAAAACAATCTTGTTCTGCTTGTTCAAATCCAAAATTACATCATCAGTTCTATCGCAAGAAAAGCTGTAGTATTGGCCTTTTTAGATGTTAAAGGAATTTTGATAACTGAATCCAGACAGAAAGGAAATCCTTAACAGAACATTACTATTTCAGTCCTTTAAATGAACTAGAAGGAAAATTCAAAGGAAATGACCATGTTTACAGAGGAAACCTATGTTTCATCAAGACAGTACATAATTATAAGTGTTTTGGCAATGGAAAAGGCAGAAATCTGAGGTACTATCAAACGGAAACATTGTTGTATGGTGCACAATTTGAGGTCTCCAATCTCAGGAAGTCAATATAGGTACTATAATTCTGTTCGTATGAGTAAGGACTATGATACAATGGAGCACAGAATTATATTACTATAATTTTATTCTTCTTGGATTTATTATACTTCATATGTTTTATCTGTTAGTTTGTAATATTTAGACTTAGAAGTTTAGGAAACTAGTAATTTTTCAAAATTATTGGTACGTAACACAAAAATGGCAATGATGTTATTGCTGAATAATACTGCACTTTGCAATTCTTTCCATTTTAGATGGGTTATGTCATTTCCATTTGAAATGTGATTTTTTTCTTCATTATATGAACTGTCTCCTATTCGGAGCTGAAGCTTTCCTGGCGGCGTGAATATTCCAAGTTTTCTCAGGCTTCAAGCTAGGTGTAGATATGGTGATGTACCGACATTTTGGGAGCCTACATTGCTCCCGAAATGTCGGTGCATCACCACATCTACACCTGGCTTGAAGCCTGAATATATCTCCTATTCATTTTCCAGAGGGCTTTCATAGTTGATGTCGTCACTGTTTGCTTCCACCCTTGTCTATTTTTCTGCACATATAACAACCATTTTCACCCGTTATAAAGTCAGGGCGGATATCTGAGTCTTCAAATCATGGCTGTGACCAATATCTGCTCATATCTTAATCCCTTTCAAAGTTGTCTTTTAAATGTTCTATTTTCATGGGTTGCTTGTGAATTTAGTAACTCTTACAGATACTTTGTTAGATTTCCCAAAATTCTCATAAAGCTTTTAAAGATTTTGGCATTAATACACAATATAAAACATGCTGTATTCTTGTACATCTTAGCATATATTACACAAGAAGTATCTAGATAAAGAGCAAATCACATTTGATATGAACATATGCTGGAGTATAATGTTACTACAATAAAGATATTCTTTTGGTTGGCCCTGTAGCTCAGTCAGTAGAACACTTGCCTGCGTTGCGAGGGGTCCCAGGTATGATTCCTGGCTGGGGTGAAGATTTGTCTCCAACCAAGATGATTCCAGATGATTCCCCATTTTCCTCAGTCTGGAAGTATGAATGAGAGTGCGAATATGTGCGAGATCTAATGATTAAAACCCAATGAATCTTCAGTTTTGCAGATTTTACAAAATAGCATCTACACTACTGAAGTATTTTTAAGTGCAGTATGCAGTTTGCTACTTATAAAAAGTACTTGAGAGGCTCAATTATGTCAGTGGAAAGCCACTGGATTAAATATATTTAGCATTATCCAAATAATGCTGTTACAGATAAACAAGGATCTCTTTCTGAAAGAAAATTTTGGGCTAGACTTGCCTTAATTAGTACATTAATTTTGAAATTTTGTCCCAAGAAAGAAGGCAGGCAGTATTAGTAATGTAAAGGTTGTCCTAAAGAAATGAAATTACCATATATCACAGCAAGTAATAAAAGTGTATCAGCTAAGCAGTGTTTTTTTTTTTCTTTCTTTCCTTTTTCTTAATTTTTATACTATGACTTCAGTTCATATTTTCGAAACTCTCACTTCAAAATTATCACCAGCTTCCCTCAGAGTTGAACCTGAATGCATGGTAATGGGTTCAAGATTATGGCAACAACTCTCCATGTCACTTTGAGGATACCACCAATAGAATTAACAACATAACTTTCTTAATCACATTCAACTGTAATAGCACAGATTTCCTCTAGAATTTCCTTCACTGTTCTCCTCAGGAGCACCAGAAGTGTGGGCTTCTATGCTCTTCAGGATGCTGTTTCTGTTCACTAGCGAGTCCCATCTGGTTTAGGGATTAATGTGCATCTCAGACCTCTAGCCTCCTATGTTTGCTTCACTTCATACATTCCTGCTTAGGGTGGTAGATGTGTCAGATATCTCCCTTTGTCATATTTTATCTAGTGACTGCAAGATGGGAAGTGCACTTCAGAAACTGTACAATAATTTGAGCTTTTTGGTGTTAGTTACCTGATGAATAGTTTTAATAACAGTAGTATTTGGTACTATAAAATGATCAAACAATTATTCAAAATATAAACATTTAAAAAGAAGCTTTTTCTTTATTTTTCTAAGAAGAGAATTTAATATTTTTATTTGGAGCTGCAAATGTTGAAGGAGCATTCCGCTGAGCGTTTCTACAGAGAAGGAGCTCTGGATATAATATTTTCTCATTGTTAGGCCATTAGCTTTGCAAATTGCTCTGTTACTTGAATTAGTTCTGAATTCTTTGTTTGAATAATTTAATTTGATTAAGTAGATTAAATTTGAATATGAACATAATGGAAAATACAAATTCTTTTCAGCATCTTCTCTTGGAGCAGCTATAACGATGCCTGTATGTGGTTATCTAATAGCTTCACTTGGCTGGGAATCTGTGTTCTATGTGACGGGTATAGTGGGACTTATATGGAGTGTAGCATGGTTCTTCCTAGTGTTTGACTCTCCAGCGCAGCATCCCCGAATCTCGGCTGAGGAACGAAACTACATAGAGAGTTCTATTGGTAATGCTACAAGCCATAAAAAGGTATGGAATTGTGATTGTAAAGGCTTTAGATAATACTTATTTTGTATGAACATTCAGCATATTTATTAATGAAGAGGCTTCAACTATGGAATCAATCTTTTCATTCAAACTTTTGAAGGTTTAACTTGTCAATGTTAAACAATAACCATCCCAAGAGTAATATGCTAATTTATTCAAAATAATTATAAATTGTAAAGTATAACTGAACACATAATTGAAGGAAAAAAGTCTCAATTTAAATTAATTGAATTATATGTGCAAGAGTGTGAGCCATTTGCCCTTAAATGTTTACCAGCCTGCATAATTGTTGAACATTTCAAATATCTGCACTACTACTGGTCTTATCTCCACATTTGATCTCTATTTGCTGACATACCAGTAGTTCATTTAATTTTTCTTTTCATTTCATTTCCATCACTTCTTATGTTTATTTCTTTTGTTATTGTCACTTAACTACTAATGGTTTTTCTGCAACATACAAGAAACATAATACATAGTAATACAAACACAATGCAGAAAGTCGTGTACAATGTACATACAATCATTACAACATAATATTCACAGAAAATTCAGGATACTGGATACAGTGAATAATACTAAAAAATTACAGAATATACTCAGTATACATTACAGAAAAGAGTATACAATATATTATATTATAATATATTCTAATTTTTACTTGTTACACAGTGCGTCTTATACTTTGTCACAGTTTATGTAGTAATGTTGCATATAGAAATTTAAGAACAAAGTGAATCATTTTTAGACTATTGAATACTGTTAATACATGAGCAGTTATATTGAATTGTCTTCTTTTTTTGTTCATATGCTAGGTATTCTATATAGATGTGTTTGATGGTTAATCCTGCAGTAGGTGCATGGTCTACATATGTAAACCAGATATGTTTCGAATTGTATTACTTCAACTTCTGCACTGTGCGCACACTCCTGCTTCTTAGTAGTTGTTAGGGCTCTTTTGTCTTCACAATCAGTACTTCAGTTGTTAGATAGAGTCCATTTTTCATCTCGTTTATTGTGGTTTTGGCCTCACTTTGCAGGATTGGCGGGGTGATCTAAATGCAGCATTTTTATTCTTTTGCAATCTTACAGGAGTCATTCCACCACGGGACACTTTTTCTATGTAACAAATCCACTTGAATTTGTTTTTTGAACACTAATATCTGCAGCTCTTGAAGGATAGAGTCAACATGAAAAATTCAATGTCATGTTGACTCTCTCCATCAAAAACCTTAGCCTATATATGGCTAGTGTGAAGAAATGATTAATTTCCATCAATTAACTAAAATCTGCAGCTCTGTTTATTAGGTTTGAAAAATTTTCTTCTCTGGAGTCAATTGTCTTATGAAAATTCCCTATGTTTTGGTTTGGGTATTCTTGAAATGGTTTTCCAATAGCTTTTCTATAAATGAATTTAGGCATGGGGGCTATATTGGAAGAGTAAAACATTTCTAAAATAATTGGAAAATGATCACTTCCATACAGCTTGTTTAAAGCTTTCCATTGACAAAGATGGGTAATATCTGAAGTACATGTGGTCAGATCAGTGGAGCTGAATGAATTGTGGGCTAGGTTATAGTAGGTTGGGTCACCTAAGTTTAACGGTATAAAATTATTTTGCTCAGTGACACTGTTTATAATATTTTCTGTATTATTGGTTGATCTGCTTCCCCAGTACTTGTTGTGATTATTTAAGTCTCCTAAGAGTATAAATGGCTTAGGTAGTTTAAAAGATCTCTAGCCATATCAACATTATTTGGTACATAGATATTGCATAATTATCTCTTTTACAAAATTAAGAGTAACTGCTACAGCCTCTAGAGTAGTATTTAATTTACTTTCTTTACTCGGTAATGATTTCTTAATGTGAGTGGCTACACCACCACTAACACATCCAGGATTTAGTCTATGGTAACACTTGAAAGATTTAAGCTTAACCAGTTTATTATTTTTAAAATTTGTTTCCTATAAACATATGTCCGGATTATTACTCTGCATAAGCTGTTTTAAATACTCAAATTATGTTTTGAAGCTGGTAATATTCCATTGTAATATTATTAGAGCCATAATTTTGATATTTACCAAGTGTATTTCTTAAGAACTTGTAGACTAAGCTTTCTTCTAGATTAGATTAGATTGATTTGCGTTCAGTAGGTTCACTTGTAGCCAGAAAAGGCTGTGAACATTGAACATGTCCAGAGGTATAAAGTTTAATAGCATATATTGTACAAAAGTTAACATAAGACACATATTATAGTATACAGGCAATATGAACAACAATATGGAAAGCAAAGCAGGGATAATTATATATGATACAGAATGAAACACTTTTTAAATCAGCTTTCACTTGGCTTATGCCAGTACATCTCAACCTTTTTGCAATGGATACCATTCATTGTTATTTATTAAATACATTACATTAAAAATAAACTTTCAACTTGCATCAAATATTTATTAGTAATGATTTGTCATTGGAATAGTTAGATACTACTTATAGAGCTACAGAAGCATTATCAGGATAATTTGTCATTCAGATAATCTTGTACAGAATAAAAAGATTTTGAGCAAAGGTACTCTCTAACAGCTTTTTTAAAAGCACCAAAATTATCAATTTTTTCTTTAAAAACATTAGGAAGTGCGCCAAATATTTTGATAGTGCTGCCCCTAATGGTTTCTCCAAAGTTACTGCTAAGCATAGCTGTTTTTTGGATTCATGTGCTTCAAAGCAACTTTTTCAGGTTACTTGCCTATCTTTCTATGTCTTCAGTGTACTACTTTAAAGCCTCTGCAACTATAGCTTTAGTATCCATTGTATTTTCTATGAAAGCGGACAGTTGTGTAAAGTTGAGGACAAACTCTTCTGGTTTAGCCTCAATAACTTGCTTAAGTGGGATTAAAGCTTCTAGTATTTGAGCATTCTTATCATTAGGCTTTACTCTCTTGTTAACATGTTTAGAAGGCTTACTGCTACTTCCCTCTTTGTCTGACTGCTCCTCAACAGTTGCATCAGAGCATGAATTATTATGGTCATCTTCAACTGAAAAGTGTGTCCTTTTTAGTTTTGCTGCTGTCTTCTGTGTTCCCATTTCTGAGCCATTCGTGTTGGTTGTCTGAATAAAACATTCCTCCTCAAGTACAGAACTGGATTGTACAAGAGGTTCTATGTTGTTTTGTTTAGTGGTTTGACTCTTTGATATAGGAGTGTGTGCATCAATGTTTGTTTGGTTGAGGTTATGAGGGTTTTCTGTAATGGTAAACACTGGAAAATCAGCAATATCTGGACTGCTGACCTCCTCCTATTTGTATAGACTGCACTTGTTTTCCCTGTGTTTCTTCTTTGCAACTGCTTCTACATTATTAATTTTTAGAGGAGTCGTATTTATTACACATCTGCTTCACTTTCGTACCTATTTTGAGGACATGTTTCGCAAATCATCGTTTGCATCTACGGCTCTTATGCGACTAAAGCTTGATCCAGCGGTGTGGGTAATTCTGGGGTTGCTGCTGCCATCTGTTGATTCTGTTGCTTCTACATTGTTTTGCTACATGGCTTACTTGCTTACAAAGGGAACAAGTAATTGTATCCTTAGTGAAATAAACCCATTAATTTGTGTTATCATCTGATTTGCATGCTAGCGAGTAGTTTTCCTAGGTCATTAGGCTTAATAAACATTTGCCTTCTAAAGCTGAGAATATGAGTGAAACCAGTTTCTGCAATTCCTACTGTTAAGGGCTGTAGGTGGTAAAACTGGTTTCATGTCGAATTCCTCTAATAGTCTTCTATCATATGATCAGGGATTACTGGACTGACATTAGAAATCACAACTCAGACATTTTGTGTGATAAGAGGTGTCGCTTTTAAAAGCACATTGTTTATTTTGACTTTTGGATGCTTGATTACTAAATCTTCTGTTTGCTAGATACATATCGAGTTTGATATATGGGAAACAAACCTAATGTTGCTAGGATCTGTGATTTTTCCTTTAATGGAATCTGTTCTATGTCTTCTACAACTACTGCCTGATCTTTAGTTGGCTGTGGTCGTGGAACAATAGCATAACTAGTCCTAGTAGCAGTGTTTATTGTAACTTTACCTTGGGTAATTCTTCTGCCAGTAGCCGTAACTGTTGGTGTAGATGTTTAGGTTAGCTGTTTTATAAACAACTACCTTAACCCATGCTCGGGTTCCTCTTCAGTAATTTATATCTCGCCCAATAACTTGTGTTATGTAGAGCAATATTCTACAATTGTTACAGAAAGAAAGATATCTAAGGTGAAAAATTAGATACTTTAAACACAGAACTTACAGCTGTTGTCAAGGTCTACTTGATTCTCTTATCTGTTTGTTTGCCTATGAGAACAAAAAATACTTTAAATATAAGCTATGTTACTAACTCATTGTTCCATCTGAGCTTTACTAATTCAGTAGAGCTTCTTGTTTTCTTTTATTTTTTTATAGACATAAGTGCATTTATAATGAGAGAGAGAGAGAGAGAGAGAGAGAGAGAGAGAGAGAGAGAGAGAGAGAGAGAGAGAGAGAGAGAGAGAGAGAGAGAGAGAGAGAGAGAGAGAGAGACCTGGGGCAGTTCGTCATAAGAGTGCGAAGGCGCACACCCTCCTAAAAATCTTACGGAATTAAATGAACCATTTAGGACAGTTTATTTTTAAAATTTGAGAAAGCTTCATAGGTTGGTGAAAGTGATGTCTTCATACCTGTGGCATAATATGGCTCGCCAAGCCATAAACAGTGTTACAGGTGGTTTTATAAAATCCAGGGAATAAAGAATGGTGGATGCAATTTTCACGGTTGACTCTTGAAGAAAAAGTACAATTGAAATGTTTGGGTAGACAAACGCCCAAATTCTTGAGATAAAAAGTAGAAACAAAGAAAAATGAAAGACCAGGTGTTTAAGAAGCACCTTAATCCTAAGGTCTGGTATGAGAAATGTGACTAGATATGTAGCTGTGAAGTTCTCAAGTCCTTTTTCTGCTTTTCGTGTGTTTTGTTTGCTCCTAAATGTGCCAATTGTTTGTGGACAGTTACGGGAGTGAGTGATATAAAACATTTAACAGAAAAAAATAAAAACGTGAAGTTTCAGTGCACCATATGAATAATCTGGTAGAACCACAGTAGATCTGTCACTTCTAAGAAAACAAAACATTGCATTATGTCTTGATTTCGTGTTTAAAGAAAATATTAAAAAACATTCAAGTGAGTAAAAATAGACATATTTTAAACAGATTTATTTCATGTGTCAAGTTTTGCACTGTTTGAATTGGCTTTACGAGGACATGACTAGTCTATTAATATAATATAATCCAGGGGTGTACAGGAACCTCATTAACTATACAGCTAAACTGGATACAGTTATGAGGGAACATTTAGAAACAACCACAGTATATGGATGCAGAATGAACTATTAGACTGCATGTTGAAAGTCTGTAGGGAGGAAAATAAAGCAACAGAGACAGGCTTCTGAGTTTGTTGCCATTCAGTGTAATCAGGCAACTGATGTTTCAAATTGCTGTCAGATGGTTTTGGTATATTTTATGTATATGGGAAATATGCAAATGAGTATTTTGGCTTTTGTGAATCCTGAAGGAAGAGATGCAGAATATCTGATAAAGTGCATAAGGAATGAAATCAACCCGCTTCTTGGGAATACCAAAGGAAAGCTCATTGCTCAATCCTTTGACGGGCCATTGTTATGAGTGGAAGGACTGCTGGAGTACAGGCCAAAATAAGGGAAACACATCCATATGCGTACTTTGTCCACTGCTATGCACACCAGTTGAATTTAATCATACAAAAGGCAACAAACATTAATTCCCAGGTACGCTTCTTTTCAGATCTGTAGGGGACTCCAGCATTCTTTTCCATTTCCTCTTTGCGATCTGATATTTTAGAGAAAGTAGTGCAGACAAGATTGCCCAGTTGCATTAACAAGATGAAATCATAATATTCATACCATCAATGTTGTGTACGAAAACAAAAAATCCTGAAAGATTGCTTCGAAATTATTGAAGAGAGCTGCACTAATACAACCACAATAAATGAAGCCAGTAGCTATATGAGAGATGTTAAGATCCAAATTTTATTTTTTTGGTTGTTTTCCCCAAAATCTTACCTCGTGTAGACATTTTGAACCAGCAACTTCAAAAGAAGTTAAAGAGTGACATCCTTATATTTAATCAACAGATGGAAAAGGAAAGACTGAATATTGATGAAGTACACAGAAGCTTATGTGAAGAATTTCTGCAACTACCAAAGAAAAGAGAAAGAATGGAATGTGCAAGGGTTAGAGATGCCAAGGAGGTGTGTGACGTTATCTCAACTACTGTCACAGATAGATTTGCTTATGATGGACATTCAGGAGCTGCATCTTTGCTGTGTAATGGCTTATTTAAGGATTTCTGTGGAAGTTTCCCAAAAGAAATTTTCATATGAGTGATGCAATCCTATCCTTTTGTACAGCAAGGAAAACTGCCATCAGAGTTGGGCCTAATTTACAGATGAAATACACTGAAGTCGCAAAACTTTTAAAAATTGTGATAACAATGCTGATGACTGCGGAACCTGAACGTTGCTTTTCCATTCTGAAAAGCATAAAAACACTTAAGAAATACAATGACAAACGACAGACATAATGCTTTGGCAATGCTGTAAATAAATAAGGACCTTATAACTAACATGCAGGAATTTGACGAAAGATTGATGGGAAATTTGATTAAATTAATGACCAGGAGACTTGATTTTATATAAATAGGCCAAAATTGTAATTCACAATAAATTGAGCTAATGCAAAATATGAGTATTAATGTGTGTACATACAGTGATGTGCACGTGAATCTCTGAAGAAAAAAAATTACACTGGTAAGGTGGCAGCTTATGTGGCAAATATTACTTTTGGATTTGGGCGAGTTTGAATGATGTTCTAATACATGCTTTTATATGTATGTTGCATGCACATATAGCGGCTTTAGGCAAAGATTGTGTTATGCTTCTTGTACTTTCTGAGGTGTATATTACAACATGAGAACCACTATTTCCGTGGGTTATAGGGGTAAAATTTGAAAGAAAAAAAAAATGATTCTTAAAATTTTCTGTTGAAATAATTTTGTGTCAAAACTGTTTCCATGCCCCCAAACATTTAGGTCATTGTTGAGGGGGGTTGCTTATGGCCATAAATTGCCTATTGCAATTTGCGCACTTTACCAGGACAGTTGAAGTCTTCTAGTAAATGCATATTGATTTCTTCTTTAGGATTGCCATATAAAAATGTACATTTGATATCAAAAGTGATAATTCTCAAATTTCAGACACAGCAATTTCCAATAGCACACTCAATAAATTTGACTATATCACAGCACTGTAATGTCTTTGTAGTCAAAATCTTTTTCTTTAGACAGCCTCTTGCTGCCAGTCTGTAGCAGCCATCATCTTTGATTTTAAACAACAAAGAACTTGTAACTATTTCCTTGCCAGGACACCATTCTCATTTAGTAGCTCCCAAGTTAGATTCCTAAATAAAGTTACAGCAAGATCATTTATCAAGAATTAGAGGAAACACATTGGATGAACTACTTAGAAACAGTGGTTTAGGAAGGAAAGTTCCTTATGATCTTTCCCTCCACACCATCTGTGCCAGAATTGCTTAAGATTCCTCCAGATTAGTTCTTGCTTGCCATACTGAGATTTCTATTCTTTAATAATTTTTTTCCAGAATGTGTGATATGGTCTTTTAAACTGTGACAGAACTGTGTTGTAAATCCATGTTTGCTCAGGCTTATTTCTTGTTTACTATAACTTAAGCAATTTCAATTGTTTAATTTTTGTATTTTTTATTTAATATAACTATTTTTGTAATTTCAGTATTTCTCTCTGATTGTTTTGGATGTACTGTCTTTTGTTCCTAGCTGTGAATAAGTATATAGCCAGAGCGTGGTACTAATGACCTTAGCAGTTTTGTTCCAAAAGTAGCAGCAAGTGCCACTACAACTATGTATAGGACTATGTCTATGACTATGACTGATACATTTAAGAACTGAGCTTTTTCTTATTGTCAGACTAGATAGCTACTGATACGGTTTGAAAAAATATATGGTATTAGTTGATAAATAGTATAAAAATGATGTAAAAATATTACATATGTATATTACAGAACCTGCGAGTACCATGGTTGAGTATCCTGACTTCACTACCTGTGTGGGCCATTATCATCACACATGGGGCAAGTGTATTTGGCTTCTTCACAGTGGTTAATCAGCTACCTACTTATATGAAGTACATCCTAAACTTCAATATAAAGAAGGTATTTAAAAATGACATGCCTATTTTATTTTAAATATGCTGTAATCAATTAATGATGGTTATGACAATCAAATGGGATTTTGTAAATAAGTTACATCTAAGCATTGCTGATAAAGTTGTTGCATATAATATCACAGAAGCTTATTAAGCAGATGTGTAATAAATATGACTCATCTAAAAATTAATAATTATTTCGCTTCACTGTGGTGTTCCAATACAGTTAAATCTCGATAGATCACAGAAGCTGTTTGCATTGAGGAAAAAGAAGCAGCAGCAGCAGCAGCAGCTTGAAAGTTTTATTGGATAATTATCAAACACATCATTTCCAGTTTTAATTCATATATTTTTGACAGCTGATTCATATATTATTTGGCTTATTACCAACTGTTCCTATGCAATTTACAGGTTTTCATTGCATTACTAGACACAGCTCTAGTGAGGTTGACCCTGAGTAATAAGTAACATATGAACTAAAAAGGTATATTTTTTAACTTTATTATAAAGGAAAGGAGGAGAACAAATGATTATATCTACATGCATAGATAATTGTCAAAGTAGTTTCATTGTGCAGATGAATTTATGTTTTACTATTAATTGCATATCCCAACAAGAATGAGCCTCAGAGACATGGAACACATGTTATACAACACCAGTTGGTACCGATCAATCAGCTTAACATTAAGGTAAACTAAGTTTCAGCCTTTGAACTTCCTAAGAAAGCAGAAAGTGGTATGTTGTTCCACCATCCTGAAGTAGACTAATTTATGATAAACAAAAAAAAATTATTTATTCAAAACCTTAGCCTATACAAGGCTAGTGTGAAAGAACAATTAATTTCCAAAAAATTATGATATTAATTAATATGCCATTTTAATCCATCACCATTTATTTACATCATTATACAGCTGAGGAACAGGCAAGTCATAAAAATCCTTAAATTACCGCATTACTTTAGAATATGTTACGAAACACACCCATCACTATTCCTGCTAATTGCTAAGGTATCAAAATTATTTTAATAACTTTTAAAGCTACCAACTCCAAAATACTCTCTTATTTCTTTAATTGGAGAAGTAAGGGACTGAAAAATATTTATTTGCAAAAATTACAGAAGTAATATATGTTTGGATGTTGCATACATCTTACACTCAAGCTAAAGATCGGATTCCTACTGTAAATAAAAAGGACACCAATTTATCGAGATTCAAGAAATACAATATAACATTGGCGCCAAAAAACAATTACAACATTAAAAACCTACTTCACAGTAATAATACTGATAAGATAAAACCAGAGGAAAAGTCAGGCATTTACAAGATTAAGTGTAAAGACTGTGAAAAAATTTACATAGGGAGGACAAAAAGAAACATAGGCACTAGAAAGAAAGAACACTTCAGGCACTTAAGATACAAAAATATTGATAAGTCTGCAATAGCAGCTCATTTCTGGTCTGAAAATCATGAAATTGAAGATAGCACAGAATTACTAAAATACATACAAAAACATAGTGAACTCGTCATATGGGAGAGAATATACATAGAAAAGCATAAACACCAACTAATGAACTTTGAAATCCCGCCAGAAGAGAATCCCTCATTTAAGTTCATCACTAAATCAACAGATGGCAGCAGCAACTCCAGAATTACCCACACCCACCACACCACTGGATCAAGCTTTAGTCACATAAGAGCAGAAGATGCAAACGATGATTTGCGAAACATGTCCTCAAAATAGGTACGAAAGTGAAGCAGATGTGTAATAAATACGACTCATCTAAAAATTAATAACACCAATTTACTTCATGGTACTTGGACAAGGGATCATAAATGTCTTGCCAAAACATTAATAATGATTTGAAGGGTAGAATCAGAAGTGAAAATTTCAGTGCTATAGATGGGATTTGAACCACAGATTTTCTGCACCTCACACAGCTCTCATGGTAACATGTTAGTACGACATTAAATTCTCCAACTGACTTGCATTTTCCCAGTAGACCACCAGGAAATCTCAAGATATCATACCCCAATGACAACTTGCAGTTCATAAGTACTTAAGTCCCAGGCTTTAAGGTTTTTATTATACATTAATTATGATATTTACAGAGTGTAGGAAGGATGAGTTTACAGTATAATGGAAGTAAACATGATACAAAGGTGAGAGGGATGGAGAGAATTGCTATACATTTGGATCAGAATTAATATTAATATACAGGGCAGTAATCCCATATGCAGGTATACCAACATTTTACACAAAGGTAGACACCTCCAATCTGACCAATTTGTTCAACTGTATATGCACCTTCAATGGATTCATCCAAATATGATGGGACTTGAAGTATTTCTTAATTAAGTTATAACTAGGGCCTGGATATTGATGATTTAAAAATATCTAAAGAGCAATCAATATAATTATCTAAAAAGTCATTAAGTGGTCTAAAAATAACTTTGAAAGAACATAGTCTTCATTTTAGAGTGTAAGAATACAGCACAATGATTTGTACTTCTTACTTAGAACTGAAATTAAAAATTAATATGATTAATGTGTGTTTGGAGGAATTTAGTAACAGTGACGTCAAAATTAATATAAAAATTATTTGTGGTTGGTTTATTGACACTCGTCACTTACTTTTTCATATATTTATGAGAGACTAGTTTCAAAGGCCCTGGCCTCCATTTTCAATCTCTTCCCAACTGGCATCTGTTGTTGTCTGCTCTCTCTGGTGGTGGAACTATGAACTTTTTTGTCAAATTATCTACTGGCGGGATTTCAAAGTTCATTACGCGATCCTTATTTTTCCAGATGAATATGTTCTCCCCTATTTTGGTTTATCACTCCTTTTAATAATTTTGACATTGATCCAAATCCAAAATTATTAAAAGGAGTGATAAACCAAAATAGATTGACAACATGGGAGAACATATTCATCTGGAAAAATAAGGATCGCGTAATGAACTTTGAAATCCCGCCAGTAGATAATTTGACAAAAAAGTTCATAGTTCCACCACCAGAGAGAGCAGACAACAACAGATGCCAGTTGGGAAGAGATTGAAAATGGAGGCCAGGGCCTTTGAAACTAGTCTCTCATAAATATATGAAAAAGTAAGTGACGAGTGTCAATAAACCAACCACAAATAATTTTTATATTAATATGATTACCTTATTCAATTATTGAACTAGGTAACCAACAGTAGATAATATGTAGGTTCTCGAAAGTTAGGGAATGCCAGTTGCCGGGAAGCACATTTTATACTGTGAGGAACTACTTTCCACATCCAATGATAAAACTGAAGCATATTTGACATACTGAATTTTAATACATAAGAGAAATTGATATTGTATAAGAAGAAAAAAGATATCTCGTCAAAATCCCGGCCGTGGTTATAACACCCAATCTATAAGGATTAACTAAGGACCAAAATTAATCTTAAGAGTAGTCTTGGTTATTATGTTATCTGATTCTTTGTTCATTTGATAGTTACTGTTAGCATAATATGCAAAAGATTATACATGTATTATAAAGATAACTATCTGTTATGATATAAAATTCTGAAACTGAAGTACCCGTAACAGTAATATAAGAACTACTAGAGCTGCAATCAGAGACATCATGTGACACTGTGTGAAAGCATTGTTGACATAAGACTTGTGCTGTTTTCTTGTTGTAAATTGGCTATAGATGTTCTCTTAAAATACCTTTTCAGAGCAAAGGCCGAACTATTTTCTCTCTGGTGACTAAAATATAAAACTTCACGAAGATGACAGTCAAAAGGAACAAATTTATTCAACACTAACGAAGATGACAGTCAAAAGGAACAAATTTATTCAACACTAACAACAAAAATCCCATGCCTACACTCACTTAAAATGGTTTATAAAGGCTGTTTCAGTAATATTAATACTCTATTAAATCTCGCCTTTAATTAGCAAATGTTTAGATTTTGTTGGACGGTTACATAAAATTAAGCCAATTTTAGAATAAAGCGCATTTAATCACCTACAAATAATTAAATGTTGTCATGAAACCTCTTGATAACCAACTCGCAGAACTATCATGGGAAGAAACGTGCAAGACCAACAATGGCAACCTTAAATAATTTTTGAATACTTTCACAAGGATTCCCAACTCAAGTTTTCTAGTTCATATAGAAATAATTAATATTAGGCCATCAAGAAATTGCTCTGTATGTCTCGTGTAACCAAGATTCCCTTAAAGACGGAAATTCCAGTGGCAGCATTGGCTGTTGCGAGCATATGGTTACAATATTCTATGAGTTAAAATAGATTTATGTATGCAATTCATCCTATAAACACACCAATACTTACATCATAACAACTCTTCTACTGGCTACCAGTGACTGTGTGATAAATGTGCTGTAAACAGTAATAATCAGTTGGTCACAGCGAAGTGGGGAAAATGTAGGAGTATCAACATTATCTTGAGTAAAAGGCATGGACACGCTGTGGAGGAACTTGTTGATGACCTATTACCTGTTGAAATGAGTAACACCAAGGATAACTTTAAAATAGCTACTAGAAAGGCAGATTCTATCATTGAGCCTTTATGTTCACCAGCATAATTCCGCTCTCCTGCTATACTGGTCACCAATCTAGAAAGTGATTGACATCTTGTATGGAAAGGCGACGTTGCCACTTTTTGCTGCCACATGGAGAGCATGATAGGATTACGCGTGCGAAGGTGATTCAGTTGCGACTGCAATGGATATTATTATTATTATTATTATTATTATTATTATTATTATTATTATTATTATTATTATTATTATTATTATTATTATTATTATTATTATTATTTTTATTATTATTATTGTTATTATTGTTGTTGTTGTTGTTGTTTATAATACTGTACACAATGGATGCATCTACATACAGACGCTAGAACATGCAAGAGCACATCAATGTAAAGATCATTGTAACAAAAGAGGCATACCTGTGACATTTTGATAGTTTATTGAAGTGGCGAAATGCCACTTACATACTTATTTTCCTGGGAGTTTCTAATTTAGACTTCAATGCCTAACTTTCTTCTTTAAAATACTTTTCTTTCCCAATCTGAACCACAATGTTCTGATACCTACAGCACTAGAAGTCCTATCAAGCACCTTAGAGAATGGAATAATAGGCTCCCCTTTCAATTTCTTCTCTTCGAAGTATTCTCTCACAGAGCATATTTCCCGTGCCTGTCCTTTACCAAATATAGTTTTATTTGGTACCCGAGCTCGTTCAGGTTCTCGCTTGTCACTATTTTTACACATAATTAAACATTCATTAAAACACAATTGCAAATGAGCACAACACATACACAGATACAGACTTGGACACATGTAGACCAAGGCAAATTGCCACAAATAAAATGCAAAGGAACTTGCCAGTACAGGATCTCTAACTGTTGTATAAAAAATAAGAACCAGAACATATACGTGAAGGCATTCTGTTTATGCAGTATTATCAGAAGAAAACAAACACCAAGGTATTGTGTGCACTGCAGCATTTGAATAACTAGCTCGCCCGCATGTCATGTTAAGCACATGTTAGAATATCGGCAACCAAGGTTTAGCGTCTGATGTTGTCATGGAAACGTCTCGACTCTAATTGGTCCTTCTAATTGTTCCTATGACAACTATTATGACGTACTCATCCCCTCCCATTCATTTAAAGTGTTCTTCCATGTGCTTACTGTCAATCAAATTGTAGTTTGGCGACCAGTATCGAATGCTTGCTTCAGAAAACCTTCTCTGTTAAACCTTGTTTCTTGGTTACCAGATGCCACATCAACCCCATCTCACTCCTTCGCTTGTATATTTATAATCTTTTAAGAGTATTTTAATTCTTTCTGGGTGTCCACCTTGATTACTGAAATTGCACAAGTTATTTAGGTATATTATTCGAGATACCTATATATGTGTCATAATTTATGCCCAAATTGAAATAAACCTTAATTTAAAAGTAATGCGTGTTTTGAGTTTGCAGCATCCATTTTAGATAAAGGCATGTCCCCAATTTATCATAGTGATCCCACCTCAACTTACAAAATACCACTTTTTATTTATTTATTTGTTTACATCTTCTAATGCTTGGCCGTATCGGATGGTGAATGATATTCAAATGAGCCCAGAGTCCATAGAGCTTAGAGTTACCCAACGTTCATCTTTCAGGATAAGGGAAAACCCTGGGAAAAAGCTTATCCAAATAACTTGGCCTCACTAGGTTTTGAACTTAGAGACCTTCTGAACATGAAGCAGACATGCTATCACCTGTGCTACAGAGGTGTACATTTTGTTTTAATGGTTCAGATACTGAACCCATATGATTGATCTTTTTTCAGAGGGTTTTATTCAGTTGAGTAGTTATGTATATGGTAATGTAAAAGTTTGTAAAATCTGTTAGAAATGTGGGATCTGTTACTAAATGAGCGGTATGTTTTTAAACGTTACTTAAATGTGGAGTATCTTGTGTAAACTGCCTTCCCACTGAATATTCAGCCTTTGTCTATCTAAAAGTTTTGGTAGTAAGTTCATAAGGGTAAAATGAGCTTAAGGCAAAATTGCTGCCTATAGGGTGGTCCAGCTTACAAAATTGGTAGGACAGCTTACTCACCTGGTACAGGTATTGCTATTCATAGCTGTATTCAGTATTCGTTGCATTGCATTGCATGCATCCTTTAAGCTTAATCCCAAATCATCCGCAATTTGTATAATTTCGTAACCATCACGGTTGGCTTTTCCATTGTGAAGCTTAAGTGGTAACATTGGCATTTGTTTATTTTGTAAAAAATATTATAGGATATTATAAAAGGTGTTTGATTTGAAAATAAGAACAATTAGTTTTAATGACTTTTCAACCTTAATATTGTTTTTAATAATACATAGCATATTTTAAATATGCACCGATCTCTTTAGAATATGTAATTACTTTACTTCACATATAGTAGTAGTCTCAAGTTCATTATAAATTAATACAATTTTGAGTTGAACTAGTACTCAGTGCTCCATATATTGCTACTTTTTACCTAGAACACGTTTTGTTAGGACCTTCCTAACATCTTCAGGCAATGTTGACTAGTTTGACTGCAAATTATATTAATTTTGTGCTTCATTGTATCATAGTCCTTACTCATTGAAATTTCATAACAAATGTTTGATTTGGAATATGTATAACAATGCCCCTGACTTTCCTTCCTTCCAGTGGTGAAGCACAGAATAAAGCGCTGGAAGCGTGCCCCCAAGAGTTTCAGGGGAAAAAGAAGAAAAACAAGAAAATTCAAACCAAACAATATTTTATTTGCTCTGGATAGATTTTCAAAATTTATTTGCAAATATCTGCTGTGCTGCAGATAATTTAACAGCTGCTTAGATTTGAGTGACCAGTTCCACAAGCTCATTCAATGTTTACCATTCGTAACCTTGAATATCATGCTTCATGGGTTTCCAGAAGCAAATGCGACTCTTCGATAGTTAGGAAGCACTGACAGATTTGGTCATGTGAAGTAAACTTTATTTTTTTTTTATTTTATGTGGCACTTTTAAATACAAGTGTAAGTATATTTAAATAGCATTAGCATTTATGTAGATTAATGTTTAGTGGTGACAAATAGGAAATTCTCATGAAGTTTTAAGTTATTAGTAAAAGTATGTGAATTGCATACTTTCTCCATTTTAGACTAACAGTTCACGGGGTGTGTGCCAGCTATAGGAAAAATTGGAATGTCTGAGTGGAGAGGGGAGGTAGGAATATGTTTGCTTGTAGTGTGACCAGTCTTGCAATGCAAGAAGGGCCTATGTGTGACTGTACAATAGAAAGAGTACTGAAGAGTAGTCTTAGTTCCTCGAGTCATTCTTTTATTTAAATGAAAATTACTATTTGGAGCTTCCCTCGCATTGAAAGTCATACCTCACACTGCCTCCTTCACTACATTTAAACCAGTGATTTACAATTTCAATCTCAGCAATGCTCTTGGCTTACCAAAATTCAGAAGAAATTGTGTGCTTCATTGGCAAAAATTTTAAATTTTGTATTGAATGAACCAATTTGGTGTAAATGTTTCAAATGGCTTACTACTTTTTATGAACAGAAATGTATATCCTTTCATGGAAGTGTTGAAAACAGTGTTGTTGTATAAATTAAATTAATTGGGAGTTGATTAATGATACAAAACAACACTTACTTTTAAATTTTCCCGGAACCGGTTTCTGAGGCCTTCCCTCTATCGATGTCCGGCTGAAGATAGAGGGAAGGCCTCAGAAACCGGTTCCGGGAAAATTTAAAAGTAAGTGTTGTTTTGTGTCATTAATCGACTCCCAATTAATTTAATTAAGAAATCTATATGCTCATTTTAATATATTTTCTTTGATTTTCTTGATACTATAGTTCTCCCTTTACTTGATTACATTTATCTGATGTTTCTTTTAGAAGTTAATATTTATTCAAACCTCTCATCTGTTCTACCTATAAATTTTCCCTGGATAAAAGACTTCACAATGAGTTTGCTGCATTTACCAACTTCAGTGATACATGTGTCAATATTTATTGATTAACACTAATGAAATATTGTATTGTATGTTAACAGAATTGAAACTATTTTACAGATTTATCTCAAAATTTTGGGATAGCTAGACATCGACCGAAAATATCTCTATCCACCTGAAAAACCTCAAGTTGTAGTGTCACAACTCCACAACTATTTGGAATTAACATTGAGCAGTACAAACCTCATTATGAAAAATCGTTATATCCCAATATCAAAGATGACTTTTATTCTTTTTGCAGATATTACTGTAATTATTTAGGAATAATTGTTCAAATACTGTAAATGCTTTGAATATTCAAACATAGACCTTAAAATGTAGCTGATGCTATTCTGCTCATTGAAGCCTTCTCTTAAGAAATCTCAGGAATTACTGTAGTAGACCTATGTTTGATTTTTTTTTTATAAAAAAGAATGTAATTGTCTTTACCATGATGTACACCAAGACTATACTAGGATCATGAATTACTGTATTATATAATATTATTAAGAAAACCTTTTTGTAGTTTTGAATATACTGAACTGAAAGGTATTTATAATCTTCCACTCATTACGTACACACAAACATTTAAGGGAATAGTCAAGATATGTAAAGGTATATACAAAAAATTGCTTCAATAACAATTACAATCACTATAATAAATATAAGCAACGAAAGTGAATAATATCACAGATCTGCTTCATCTATCCATTGTAGCATTGTTCTGTTGCATATGCCTCAGAAATTGTCATTTTACAGTTCCATAAAAAAACAGAGCTTAGTATTAATTAAATATCTTGCCAAAGTGCAATATTTGTATAAGACAGCATAATTTACAGATGCTTTTTTTCTTTTATCTGCAGTATTGCATTTCTTCTTTAATTAAATGGAGCAAGAATTTGTGTACAAATCAAATCAAATCAAATCAACTGTAATACAGGCTTATACTTCTTAGAGATGATGGTAGATTGTTTAATCATACTCCAGTTAACTTAAAGAATTTTTCAAATACAGAGGTGTTGTGAAACTCACTGTGCAATTTATTTTTATTGCATGAAAATGAAGATGGTTATGCAACTTAAAAAAAAAATCTTTCATTTAGATAGAAATCTCTTTCCATGTTCATAATCAGACTTTTTAACTTAAGAACACTTCTTACTCATGGTGTTTTGTTCTTCCTCAGCTTAAGCTGGTAAAATTTGCAAAATGGTTCCATATAAATTGTACATGTGTCCAGCAATTCTTATGTATCTGGAGGAATGTTCCAGGTTTTGATAGGATTTCTGTGAAAGAAAAATGAAACATCTAGTGAAATATAAGGTTTGTACATCCCAAAACAATGGCAAAGATGATTCCAACAATGAAAAAGTTTGTTTGTTTTTCCAGAATGGACTTCTATCCAGCCTGCCTTACTTGGGGAAATATATATTTGCAGTGTTAACAAGTGCATTGGCAGATCACCTCCTACAAACCAATAAGTTCTCTCGCACTGCAACAAGGAAAATATTTACCACTGTTGGTAAGCAATGCTGTACTATATTTGCTGTTTTACCTATACAAGTTCCAAGTAATTCAGAGGGATCAAAGACTAGCAACTTGATATTTTTGGGTTCAAATTCTGTTATAGAGCTAAACTTGAGAGTAACAAATCACCAATTCTGCATCACTTGGTGCTGTTATAGGTAGTTAAAGCTGAGACTGACTTTGTGGAACTACCCTTTGGTTATCTTGATATTTATAGTATGAGTTTACTGTTTTTCAATGAGAGCAATAGTTTCACAAGTGTCATATTAAGATTATCCTTAAGTTTGATAAAATTTTTATGTAAATGCAGCATTATACATCATAGGAAATAAAAATGTGAAATGATTTGACATACATAGTTGACATAAATGAGAATGTCCTCATATGTATTTAAAGAGATATTAGTTTCTCTCCTTGCACATCATTTGTTATTACTGGCATGTTGAATCAATAAACAAGACAAAACTCCTGTGGGACAAAATTAAGGCTCACCAGCAGCACTGATATGGTTCACCAGTTGACATTAAACAAAATATTTAAATATTATTCCCTTCCAGGGAGAGAAGTATGCATGGTTACAGACCATGACACAGCCTATCAGAACAGCATGCTAAGTAGTAATAAATTCATATCTTGTTATATATATAGCAGTACAGAAGGTTTTGCATCTTTTTTGCTCAGAGGAAATAATATTTCAAAATACTTTCATCTTTCTCTTTAAGGTATGACAACTTGGAATACTGGTATTACATTATAACTGTAGGAAACATGTCATTGATACTATTGGCTTGCTTGCTATAATGAGCTAATTATACATGATAGTCGATACAGTAACAACCTGTTTGTAATACTAAAATTATATAAAGCTAAATAGTTGTGCTTATGTAGTAAATGAACATTATTAAACTCTTGGGTGATAAAATAGCTCTACAAAATAGCATGCTGGTGTACAAATGTTTTATGAATTCATAGGGATGAAAATTAGAAATCCAAAATTCAATTCCCTGCTTTAAAAAAGAAGAAACATTTGTAAATAATAGAATGACAACAACACACATTGTATCTTTAGACCGAATAAAGATGTGAAAGAATCTACACAATTTTTATAACCTATAGAAACATTTACATTTCAAATATATTAACATTTCCCTATTTCTGATTTTGAATAATAAAATGAATCAAGGAGTTATTAAACATGGTAATCTAACATTTCATCCAAAGTTTACATAATGCAAAAACAAAGCCTATAAATATTTTTGTAGTGCTAGGTCACTAAGTATTTATATGAGGCAACCAGCATTTTGAGTTAGTCATAGAGTCTTTACCCAAGAGAAATAAAATTGAGTGATACTAGCAGAATGGTATGGTCAGTCAGGGAACACTCCCATGTTTGATGTGGAATAAACAAAATCCATAGAACAAAAATAGTATTACTTCCTTGGTAGATTTGTTAATGCATCCTGACAGCACCAGTTTTTTAGTTTTCTCAATACGAAGATTAAGTACTCTAATCTCTCAAAAAGCTTTTTAAACCACTTCTCAAACTGTAAAAACACTTAAGCTCCACATACTTTTGAAATTAGAACATGTTTCAAGGTGTCCGTATCCCCATCGTCAGCTGATGTTCTACTGGTTCTTCAGGTGACCGCCTCCCTCTCCTGGCACTGTTCAATGAGTTGAATGACGTCATCTACTATTGGAATTTCAAAGTTCATCGCTCTCTTTTTGTTCTTCAAAATGTGACCGCCTCCCTCCATCTTCTTATCTCTCTCCCCTTTCCAAATTTGTACAGCCATATCACATTTGCTCTGATCTTTTCTTATATCTCTCATGGACCCATTCTATTTCTTCCTTTCTACAATTTATCCATAATAGCCATATTTTTACCTTACTGATATGTCCATACATCTCGATATCCCTTGCCTAATTCCAATGGTGGTTCGTGCCGAAAAATGGCGTGCTACAAGAAAAAGTACATGCAACTAACCTAGTTTTGAAAAATGAAGTCCATGTGCCGATGTTTCTTCGTGTAGAATTTGTCGATCACTCCACTGTTAAAGTCCTGCATACCTGTGAATAAGCTTCTGCTCTATACCTATAGATAGTATAGTCGGAGATGTATGCCAAACCTGAATCATGGTATTCCTCAGAAAGTTCTTTAAACTCTTCAAAGATGAGAAACAGCGCTTTGGTTCTGCAGTAGACATGGGAAATGTCTCAATAATTCTTGAAACCTTGCTCTATTCGCTAAAGGTGTTTTGCAGATTGTTCTTCAGTGTTAACTGCAATAGCGGAAGGGCACTTGCTATCTTCCTGAATTTCAAATGTTGATACAAACTGCTGGCTTCAGTTCAAAGTTTGCTTTTGTCAAGTTCTTTATAATGATCACTGACAATGCTCAGTTCTGTTTCAGGAAACGCTCAAGAAAATAATTCAAAGTTTTCGGCATTCATTAATTTTGCAGCATCCATATGTTCCGTAGACTTGAAAAGGCTATGTACCTCTGATATTATTTGATCACATACTTCTTTAGCATCTGCTGCTAAGTTCGTTTCCCTATGATGTCTTTTTGCATCTTGAACTTTACATGATTCAATCTGAGCTATATCGTCCATTCTGCTACACACAATGTTTTGTTGGAAGATTGAATTGCAGTTTTTGCCTTCACTGCATCAATCTGTCGTGCCTGAAGCTAATTATATAAAATATCAATACGAGGCATATCTATGTGAGAAAAAAAGGGGAAAAAAAAAGTGAGCCAGAGATTAAATTCTCCGTCCTCCAAATTGTGAGGCAGATCACAAGCTTTTTGCACAGTCTTGTCCAATAAAGTGAGTGTGTGGGGCTTTAGGGCCCGTCGACATCAAGGTCATTTGGGCCCTAAGTCAACACTAAAACCTAAAAGCTATAAAAATATTTGTTAAAAGGTAAAATATAATAAAACACTCAACTGTTAAAAAGGACATAAAAACCATCTAAAGCCTAATAGTTTAAAATCTCTAAAATAAATATAAAATGCAAGTTAGACTTGTTTATTAAAACCAATTTTAAAAACAAACCGCAGTGCCTTATCCATGGCCACTGGGTCGTCACATAAAATACCGTGCAACTTGGTCCCCAAGCCCAAAGATTGGCGAACGCGGGCGTACTGCGGGCATTCCAGCAATACATGCCGCACAGTGAGGCGTACTGCACATGGAGCACACACAGGGGCCGGTTCCCCTTTTAACAAATGGCCATGAGTAGCTCGTGTGTGCCCAATTCTCAGCCGGGTGAGTATAACCTCGGCTCGCCGGTTATCCCTGCAGGAAGTTAGCCAGGGTTGTACGCTATCCTTTATTGCCCGGAGTTGTGTGCCTTTCAAAGCTGTCCAGGAGTGCTGCCAAGCAGATAGTAGTTGGCGACAGAAAAAACGTTGCACGTCCTGGAATGGCACCCTAGTTAAACTCCGGGGCAAACGGCAAGCAGACTTAGCAGCCGCGTCCGCCTCCTCGTTCCCGGAAATTCCAACATGGCCTGGGGTCCAAGTAAAAACAAAATTGTATCCGTGACTGAGCATTTGCGAGATCTGAGTCTGTATTTTTAAAACCAGTGTGTGAGTGGCTGTGTGCTGTTGTAAAGCCTGAAGCGCACTTAGGCAGTCAGTGCAGACGATAAAAGAGCCAGGAGCTAACTTGCAAATAAAAAGGAGCAAATAGTAGATTGCATACAGCTCTGCTGAGAAGACCGAAGTTGAGTCCAGAAGTCGAAATTTGTGAGCCTCACCGTTAACGAAGAACGCGCAACCCGTAGCGCTACCTAACTGAGAACCGTCTGTAAAGACCGGAACATAGTTAGGGTAACGGCCCAGTAGTTCGGCAAAAAGTTGTTGGAACACCGAATGTGGAGTAGCGAGTCTAGAGTTGCTTGACAGAGCGAGATCGAAGCGCGCACGATTGAGCTGCCATGCAGGATAAGGGCAGATGGACGACCTCTCCACGCGAGGCATTCGGAGGCCATGGGAATTTAGGAGATAACGAAATCTTATTCCCATGGGGCGTGTCCGACAACCAGGGCGCATATAACGGTGGACTAAATCTGGACAGAGAGCTGGTTTAAAACAAGGATGATTGGGATAACTAGCCAACTTCGAGGCATATGAGCAGAGTAACAGTGAGCGACGAATATGGAGTGGAGGTTCGCCTGCGTCTGCATACAGGCAGTCGACTCAACTGGTGCGGAAAGCTCCTGTGGCAAGGCGGATACCAGTATGATGCACGGTGTCTAAAAGGCGAAGTTTAGAGGCGGTCGCTGCGCCATAAATAAAACTGCCATAGTCCAGCTTGGACCGAACCAGAGAGCGGTACAGCCTCAACATTACCGTGCGATCGCCCCCCTAAGATGCTCCAGATAATACCTTCAGCACCCGAAGAGAACGATCGCAAGAGGCTCGAAGGTGACGAATATGGTGCTCCCAGTTGAGTTGTCGGTCCAAGTAGAGGCCCAAGAACTTCAGGTGCGAGACAAATGGCAGGGGTGTACCGTTCAAATGAATATCAGGAGGCGGGTGAATACCTCGTAGGCGGTGAAAGTGGATACACTGCGTCTTCGCAGCTGAAAAACGGAAGCCGGTTTGAAGCGCCCAAGCTGCTAGCTGGGTAATGGTCAGCTGCAGTTGGCGCTCAATGTGATCTATGTTGGCAGACCTATAATAAACTGCGAAGTCGTCAACATAGAGGGATGATGGAATTCCACTTCGAACGGCACTAGAGATGCCGTTAATCGCTACGGCAAAAAGGGTGACGCTCAAAATCGACCCTTGAGGTACGCCGTTCTCCTGTATCCGCTCCCGTGATATCGTGTTTCCTATGCGCACCCGAAAACGGCGAAGTTTCAAAAAGTTGCATAGGAATTGTGGTAGATGGCCACGCATACCGTAACCATATAGGTTACGGAGTATGCCGTACCGCCAGGTGGTATCATAGGCCTTCTCCAGGTCGAGGAACACGCCCACAACGTGCTGTTTCAGTAAAAAGGCATCGGAGATATACCCCTCAAGGCGTGTTAGATTATCGACACTTGAGCGATGGCGACGAAAACCGCATTGCAAGTTGGACAGATGCTTATGTTTTTCTAGCCACCAATTTAACCGAGCGTTTATCATTCGCTCCAACGTCTTACAGATGACACTCGTCAGGCAAATGGGGCGGTAGCTAGATGGGAGCGTGCGGTCCTTTCCAGGTCGAGGGATGGGGATGACGATACCCTCTCGCCAGGAGGAAGGGAAAACCCGCTCATGCCAAATGCGGTTATAGATGTTTAAAAGGAAAGATAGCGCCTCAGATGGAAGATGTAGCAGCAACTGTCGGTGTACGTCATCGGGACCTGGAGAAGAATCCTTTGCTAACGCCAGAGAATGGGCAAGCTCGGCTGCGGTAAAAGGTTGATTGTACGGCTCGGTGCAGTCACTATTAAAATTAAGTGGTACCCGCTCCGCCTTTTCCTTAATAGGCAGGAAGAGAGCGTCATAGCGGGCAGTTTGGCTAGTAGCAGCAAATGTGGTAGCTAGGGCTTCAGCTATGTCCTGCTCGGCGGTGCACATGGAACCGTTGATGGCAAGGGCGGGAATGACCGTCCGGCGATACTTGCCATACATCTGCCGAACAGCTGACCATACTTGTTGGGTAGAGCTGCGCCGGGAAAGCGAAGACACATAGGCTTCCCAAGATTTACGCTTTGCGTTGCGCAGTATAAAGCGTGCCCTAGCACGAGAACGTTTGAAGGCGACGAAGTTCCCTTCCGTCGGGTGCCGCTGAAAAACGCGCAAAGCACGTTTGCGTGCTTTGACAGCCAAACTGCATTCCTCGGACCACCACGGTAGAGGGATACGACGTGGTGTAGGTGAACCTCGAGGAATTCTGGATTCTGCTGCGAGCAGGATCGAGCAAGTAAAATATTCGACCATTTCGTTGATGGTGTCGAAACCATCGTCGATGAGGTGTATCAGGGATTGGAATTTTCCCCAGTTAGCTTTGGAAATAATCCAGCGAGGATGTCGAGAAGGTTCACATTGGCGGCCAGAAAAATGTATGTTAATGGGGTAATGATCACTGCCAAAGAGGTCGGAAAGTACTGACCACTCAAGTAGTGGTACTAATGACGGACTGCAGAAAGAAAGGTCTAGTACGGAATGTGTACCGTAAGCGGATGATAGGAATGTCGGGTCACCAGTATTTAGCAGAAGCATGTCAGACTTATCGAAGACGTCTACGAGGAGGCATCCACGGGCGTCATCAGTGTCTGATCCCCAGAGCGTGTGCTTGGCATTCAAATCTCCCACAAGGAGTAGTGGTGAGGAGAGCTGAGCCAATAGAGCTAGAAGATCACGCTCTGGAACTATACTGAGCGGCGGCAGGTACATATTACAGATGGTAAAACTGATGCTCTCCAGCTGTATACGGACGGCCACAGCTTGTAATGGTGTGGTGAGAGGAACGTGGGCGGCGGAAATGTTAGGCGCCACTAAGGTAGCAACGCCACCGCTTGCACGCATACGTGCAAGAGAGTCGCTTCTAAATGCAGAGAAAGAGTGAAGGTGTAACGAGTGATTGGGATGTAAGTGGGTTTCCTGTAGACAAATAATTGATGGTGACCGTTGAGAAACTAAATGTTGTAGGTCTTGAGCACGAGCTCGAAAGCCATTGACATTCCACTGGATTATTTCCATTTAGAGTGATTTAATGGGCTGTCTTAACTTTTTTCTTGACCTGGGATGACTTGGGGCCCACGATGCGAAAGGTGCTAGCGTCCTGCGACTCTCCAGATGTACGAGAGTCAGAAGAACTCCTTCGGCTCGCTGAGCGAGACCGGGATTTCCTCAAAGGTGTGCGACTGCGTGATCTATGTGATGGCCGCGATCGGTTTCTTACAAGCACTACTTGGTTAGCAGTACTTGTGGACGGTTTGGGTGTTAAGGTCTGTGAGGTAGAAGTGGTGGCGGTGGTGGTAGTAGTAGTGCTGTTGGTAGCTGTAGATGTGTGGCGAGAAGTGGGAGGAGCCGCTAGAAAGTCGGTCTGTGTGGAGGCGTGAGCAACAGGGATGTGTTGGACGGCAACAGTGTTTCTAGGAGTGCGGCGGACGGCTGTAGCATAGTTGCTGGTGGTAGCGGGCTTCAGTTGTTCGAAGCGCCGTCGTGCCTCAGGAAATGTGAGGCGTTCCTTAACGCGCAGCTCCTGTATACTCTTTTCGTCTAGGAATCGTGGACACTGTCGCGAGCTCGACGCATGATCTCCGCCACAGATAATGCAGCAGGGTTTTCGGCTGCAGTTCGGGTCCTCGTGAGCCGGAAGGCCACATCGTTCGCACAGAGCGGGATTATTACACGAGCCCTTAGTATGTCCGAAGCGCTGGCACTGAAAACAGCGCATAGGGTTCGGCACGTATTGACGGACGCTAGCACGTTCATAACCACAGTAGATGTAATCTGGTAATTTCGTGCCTGAAAAAGTTAGAAAGACCGTGCGGAGTGGATATTCCTTGCCATCTTGTTTGCGAGTTAATCGGTAGGCCTGACAGACCAGCTGATCTGAAAGGCAGCTAACGATTTCCTCATTGGCGAGACCATCCAAGCTGGAGGTGGTGACTACTCCTCTGCAAGTGTTCAGTGACTTGTGTGGGTCTACCCGGGTTGGGTAGGAGCCCAACAAAGTCGCTTTCTGCAGCTTCTTGGATTGGTCGGCACTGGTACACTCTAATAATAACGTCCCGTCTCAGGGGCGCGTCGCATTTTTCAGTGGGCCACTTATCTTGTCCAGTTCACGCTTTATGTAAAAAGGACTAATATCTTTTAACGTTTTTCCATCACTTGCCAAGGTCATAACCAAAAAGGGGTCAATGAAAGAGGGTTTGCGCGGATACATTTTGATTGGGACCCCCATCCGGAACCGTCGGCGTCAGCCTGCCATCCGGGGGTTAAAAAAGAAAGACACCGAATCTTCACGGTCTGTGCCGTCATGGGGACCCCACCCATGACCGATCTCATTTGTACCTCAGAAAAGCTACCCTTCAATCTCCACTGCTTGTCCGTATGGGTAAACCGTTCACCACGCACACCCCGGCTTTATTCCCCTACCACAGGAATAACCGCCTGTGGCTCCCCACTTTAGGCCGCGCTGCGTATAATAGGCACACGCGGATTCAGGGGACTTGTGGTTGATTACACCGGGGTTCCGTCAGCGGTAACACGTCCGGTCCGTGATACTAACCCAACGGCAACACGGCCGTCGGGAGATTAACACAGACCGGGCCCTCAAGGAGCTACGTGGGTGTACTTGACGGTGTGGACGGGCTCCGCACCTAAGGCTACACATAGGGGCAGTGCGAAGGGTCCGCTCAACCTTCACTTTTGAGACCTCCGGAGAGCACACATGTCGGAAGCCGCGCTGAAAACCGTGGGACAGAACCACGGAGATAGGAGAGATCCCTGCTGGTGAGACAGGAGTTATAAACCTAAGACCTTACGTGCTAATAAGAATAATAAATAACTAGAAGGGGAAGAATGTGATGCTTACTGACAAGCAGTAGCTCAACGTGGCACAGTTGATGGAGATGAAGGGGATGAATTGAGGGTGAGTGGCTAGGGACCCCGGGATCGCCAATCCCGTACCTATCGTAGTAGGTCCCTGGGAAAAAATACCAGAGCCTCTTCTGCCAGTTTTCGGGGTTACTGATGGGCCTTCTCGGCAGCCGTAGCGATCGCGGGGTACACCAAGTCCCCACCGTACATCACCCCATCAGTCAGTCCCCTACTTCCTGTTGCCCACCCCTCGGGACGAGGACCGCAGAGGTTGGATTTTGAGGGGCTTGTCCAATAAAGCTTTTTCTAGTTCCTCAAAACAGTATCAAAGATTCTCTATGCTCTTATAAGGTGTTCAAAAACCTTGATTTGAAATTCTACCTTGTTACAGTGCCTCGAGGCACTTTCTGAGCAACAGCTGCTTCCAATGCGCCAAACGTTGGGGAGATCTTGAAAAAATGCTGGAGGAACTGATGGACTGCAGACGAATATCCTAGGAGAATGATTTTGTGAAGCTGCTGTCTCTATTATCAGATATAACAGTTGTGCATAACAATGCAAATTTTGCACGAGAGGGTAGTGTTCTTTTACTTTGATCTGTGTGACCCTGTGTTGCCGCTTATTACAAATGCACCATCATTAGTCTGAGCATTTATTTTGAAGTAATTGTCCTTAAAATTGGTGTCAACTTCTTTCAAAATATAACCTGCAATAGTGTTGGCGGTCTGATGTGCAGGATTAAGAAGAGTCCCAAAGCTGTTCATGTATAAAACCGTTTCTTTCATATCTATAAACTAAATCCAACTGAATTTTTTCAGAAGAATGAGTAGTTTGATCTGCCATAGTAGCAACTAGACCACCTCTTTCAATTCTTTTTCAGTTTCTTCATAGCACACTTCCAACATGCAATTGAGTAATTCATTTTGGATGGTCTTAGATAACCTTTGATATCTTTGTTGTTTTCATTACGTTCCTTTACCACATTGTCCAGACTGCCATTGAGATTTATAAGACCTAAAAACATGCCGGGATTATCTGATGTTTCGGTTTCATCATGTCCACACAAAGAAAGTTCAAATCTTCCACCAAATTTGATGCAATCTATGATACTTGATAATATATATATTTGTTGACTAGCTCATTATGTTTTTGCATTGTTTCCTGATATGCTCTACTTATTTACAGCTCCAGGTATTGAGAAGTCAAATGAGTTTTTCATGTGCTTCTTGCTATTTGAATGCCTTTTTATGTATTCTTAATCTGACCAGGATCTTTAACATCCATTGTAGACCACGAATCAGTACTTCCAAATAGAAGGCAAGAAAAGCAAACCAGGGCATTCCTTATTTCACACCCACAGATTCACTTGTTATATATATTGTTGTTAAATTTCCTGGTATAAACAAAATCTCTACTTTCTTTCGCTTTTTACTCTCGTTTTAATTGAGTGTAGCTTGCCCTAACATTTTTATACTAATCTTTTCTTCTATGCTCACCTTAAAAAGAGAGTTTTCAGAATAAACCAAGTTCAATTTATTGGTTAAATCTTTCATATTATTAAATTACTCATCCAATGAATTAAGTGAATTTATAACACTTACATTTGACATTCACACACAAAATAAATTGATATCAGCCACTGAATAACGTTACACAAAGGAATACTTGTTATGGAAGATTGCTGTCATGTTTGCGGGAATGGAGTATCATGTCAACATGCTGCTTCACAAGCAATCTGCCCTGCGATTTAATAACCATTAGGTTATTTCTAGAACTAAAATATAAAGCAATGTTAAACTACTTTGTGAATTTCAATGCATATTTAAGTTCTGGACTATAACTATGAGTGTTGGTGGCCCTGCTTTGCTGGTTCCAGCATGTACAGTAGTGCAGCAAATGAATACCTTGCCACACCGATATGCAGCATGCATTTGCGCAAAAGTATAGGGAACTTAGGCCATCTGAAAGGCAAGAGGGAAAGGTTGTACGCATGTACAATACTGATTAGCAAGCTTGCTGGCTCTCGGCACATCAGATGCATTCCATTAGCTATGCAGGTGTTTTCCATGCATCAAGTGTTCATTATTGGTCGTGCTCAATTTCTTATACCTGCAATAATGTATTGTTATTTACATGGTCTTTCAAAAAGTATATATTATGATTTATAAAACAGAAAATAGCGTACTACAGCACGTAAGGACGAGCCACCACTGCCTTTGTCTAACCCCTTGAATCCCCACACTTGGTTCACACTGTTTTTCCCTGGTCCCTTGTACCCCACACTTGTTTCATTCTTTTTCTTTATCACCTCAATTCCCACACTTATTTCACTCTGTACTCAGTGTAATCTAATTTCATTTCTTTTCTTCTTTGCTCTGTTGACCGCCATTTCTAGAGTTCCCCCTCTTTTCTTCCATTTACATTGTTCATCACTTACCTCCATCATTGCACACTGCAATTGCTCCATATGTTTTCTGGACATTCACATCGGATATCAATGTCAGCTTGTTTGAATCTGCTGAGTCAACATTTGATGCTCTGCGTCTTGGATGTTGCTTATGCTGCTTCTCTGCTCAGCCACTGGCCCATCAATCCACAGTTTGCCATTTCATATAAATGCATTTAAACCTTGTTTCTTTGCCTTACTTTCTTAAATTATCCTCCTCTCCTCCTTTGTTCTCTTTGCTCATAAGATAAATCCTTATTAATATAAGCAGATGTTCCTCTTAGCTTTATTGTTTATTTGAATACTTCTGTTACCAATTCTGTATTGCTGAATGTCACCAATATATTTCTTTTGCCTTCCAATTTCCCAATTCTAAATGCGTCCTGCAGTTCAAAGCCTCTTATATTCGTCCCTAACCTCCTCATTAATAATTCCATATCTCTTGAAATGCTCAATTCCTTTTCGCTCTTCTACTCCGGGAATTATTAAGTTGTATTTTCTCATGAAATCTTCCATACTTTCCATTCTTCTCTCCATTTTTTCTATCTTCGTTTTTATCTTCTCCAACTCTTTAGTTTTAAACTCTAACTCTATTAACCCACTTCCTCCATTTCTGATTAAATCTCGTTGCCAAACCATTACTTCTTGTAACTTCTCCCGACTGCTTTGCAGTTGCCATGTCACTTAGTTCCTTTTTCTTCACTTCATAGGGAAACAGCTCCATTCTGATCTGTTGCCAGTTTAGTACTCCCATTCATATTAGATAACATCTTAATGGTGACTTGCAATGCTGTACATCCTGGGCTTATAGTTTAATCAGCTGATAGTTCAATCAGTGGAAATTGTTCTTTCATGCTAGCCATCTGTAGGACAAGGATTGTAAAGGTAGAATCAAACGGAAAAATTAAATGCCATAGCCGGGATTGAAACCATGGTTCTTTCTGTCTCCATCTGGTTGCTCTGATCACTGAATAGGAAATATATGCCAGCACAGCATGAAATTCTCCAACTCACTACTGTGAAAAAAGTGAGTCATTTGGAGAATTTCATGCTGTGCTGGCATATTACTATGATAGCTCAGTGGTTAGAGCAACTGGATGGAGTCCAGAATAGCAATAGTTCAAATCCTGTCTATGGCATTGAATTTTTCAGTCTGATTCTACCTTTCCAAACTTTGTCCCACATATGGCTAGTGTGAAAGAACAATTTCCACCACAAAGAATTTGTACAGCTCTTTTCTGTAACATTTAACTCTTTATTACAGTTTACAGAATGACACTGTTGTAAATCACAAAAGGAAGTGAAAATAGATGAAGTGATCTGTTCTCAATTAACTGTAGTTGAGATTTTACAGGTTGCCTAAAGCATAGCATGCTGAACTATTTCAGTAACAGGTTTCCTATGCTTGCACTAGTAGAGCTATTAGAAGTTTGATTTGCTTACATTATGAACTATAAAAACATTTGAGCTGCTCAAATACCTTCTTAAGCAGTTTGATAACTTATGTTATCACATCAAATTAAACTTTGCTGACCTATACCATTTATATGTTTGAGCATGAGCTTGTAAATTAAATTTAAAGGGAGCCGATTAATGACACTAAACAACACTTACTTTTAAATTTTCCCGGAACATGTTTCAGAGACTATTTGCCTCCATTGTCAACCTGACATCAACTGGTTCTCAGTGGTATAGCTGGCGATATTTTGTCATAGGTCTCCTCTGGTGGCTGTTTGAGGAACTTGCTGAATAAATCTTTCTGGGGGATGTCGAAACTTTGTTCCTATTTTTTTGAAATGAATATTTGTTCCCATATGGACAGTTCTTGTTTTCCTTATGTATGTTTTAGTAGTTTTGGTTCTGGATTTATGTTTGTGGTTTTTTTTCCCAAAATGCGTGGCAACTGCTGATTTTTCTAATTGTTTGTATGTTATGTTCCTAAAGTGTTCCTTTGCTCTTGTTTCTAAATTTCTTTTGGCTTTTCCAATATAAATTTGACTACAGTCACAGCATTCAATTTGATATATACCAGATTTTTTGTTAGATGGAATGGCATCTTTGATGTTTGAGCAAATTAGGTTTTTTAAGGAGTAATGGTTGACTGGTGCTAGTTGATTATTTTGTTTTTTGAAGACCTTTTTGAATTTATCAAAGGCCCATGGATGGTAAGTGAATTTTTTGAAAATCATAGTTTCTGTAGCTGAGAGGGTTGTGATTTCCTTTATTAGCTTCTTTTTTGCTTAGTTCGCTTTTTTGTCTATTGATGATTTGGGAAAGTCATTTTTTGTGCTATTTCAATAATTTTGCTGTATTCTTTTTTGTATTCTTCTGCTGTGAGAGGGATGTTGACCAGTCTGTGTGTTAAGCTATTGAAGATTGCCTGTTTGTGGGATCTTGGGTTGTAGCCATTAGCTTTTATGTAGTTGTCTGTCTGTGTTGGTTTTCTGTAAATGCCAAAGTTTATTCTGTTTTTATTTTTCATTATTTTTAGATCAAAAAATAGTAAATACTCGTCTCGTTCTATTTCTATATCGAACTTGATGCTTTTTTCTTGGATATTTAAAAGTTTTAGTGAATCACTGATATGTTATTTTGGTACTGTTGCAAAGATGTCATCTACATATTGTTGCCAGAGTTTGAACATCCAAAGGAAACCTTTGGTGATCCTTATTTCTAATGCACTCATGTGCATCATCGGCCAGGAAGGGTGATAGGGGGTTGGCCATTGCTAAACCAGAAGTTTAGTGGAAATATTTTGTTTGAAACTGGAAAAAATTTTGTTCTATGCATAATTTGGTTAGTTTGATGTAATCTGAAATTTCAGGTGATGAAATTTGAATTTTGCAGTTTTGTTGTGAACTTATGTGTGATTGAAAGAATTTAGTAACAGTGACGTCAGAATTAATTGAAAAATCTATATGTAGCTGGTTTTTAACACTTCATCACTTACATTTTTATATTATTGAGGGATTAGTTTCAGAGGTTCATAATGAATCCAACAGCTTCCAAAACTGGTCCCTCAATAATTTAAAAATGTAAGTGACAAAGTGTTAAACACGGACTACAAATAGTTTTTTTGATTGTCAACTTTTTTTGAACACATTGTTTTTGACTCTGTTTACTGTGTTATATTCCAGTTGATATTCTTGTTTATTCAGAAGGTTGTATACCAATCTCTGTATTAAGCTGTTTAGTACTGTTTGTTATTGTGTTACAGGATTAAAGCTATTGTTATATATGTAAATATCTAAATGTAAAGGTTTCCTATATGTACCAAACCAATGATTTCTGTCTATTGTACAGTATAAAGAGATAACATTCCTTCATTTTCCACTTCCATTGTGAATTTTATTGAGTGGTTTTGTAAACTAAATAAACTTACAAGAGTCTTGTTTGAACTTGTTAGGAACTATAAGATGTCATTAACATATCTGCACAAATATTGAAAATGGAAGAAAGTTATGTTTCCAGATATCTCCTTAAGTAATCTGTTTAGAACATGAAAATGGTTTACCAATAGTTAGAGCGGTCTGATGTTGGTAACACTTTTGGAACTAAAATAATGTGATGCATGAATTGATGAGCTCTAAGAAGTTTGTGTATGTGGCAGCAGTGTGTGTTAAAGCTCTTTTCTGTAATGGTCACTTGGCCATGTTTGTATTGTTCTTTATTACTTCAGTATAAATGATATGCATACCCTCCTACAGTGCAGTGGGTTTATTAATGGTTTATTATCATTTGAAAATAACAAACATTTTGCTAAGTAGGTAGTAATGTTTTTGACCATAAGTTAGTGTACTATCAGGAGCATTCTACAAGAGCATTCTGTATTACATGTGTTAGTGTTTAAAATAATTGAAATATATCTTATTCTTCTTTGGAAAGCTCCTTTTTGACATTATTTTTCTCTTTTCTTCTGGACATCTTTTTTTGGATATCTTCTTTTGGATCATTCCTGTTTTTTTTATGTCACCTTACAACAGTCTGCATGCCGCATGTATTTGATGTGTATGCATCTGGGCCTGCCATATGTCTCAAGATAGGAACAAACCTGTTGCCAGTCTTTCCATTGTTTTTGTTAATTAGCTAACTATCCTGATCTTACAGTCCCTATATATATTTGAAGTAATAATGCTTGCAAAAACAAAATTTATAAGTCAGAAAACAAACGATCAAATACATAATTATGAAACTAGGGAAATCAATAACTTTCATGCTGTAGCTCACAGGATTGAACTGTACAAATCCAAACCCAGTTTTGCAGCTTGTTACTTGTACAATAAATTGCCAGAGGAAATAAAAGGTATACAAGTGACAAATAGATTTAAAAGAGAGTTAAAGAAGTTCTGTATAAATGGTAGTTTTTATACACTTGAGGAATATTTAAGCAGATAAGTAAAATATTAAATTAATGTTGATTTTTATACAGATTTTGTTTAAAAGGAAATACAGAAGGTTTAGGCAATCAGTGTAATATATATTAAAACTCTTTCGTTTTAGCATCAGTTAATTTTTAATATAAAATTGTAATAATAAATTTTGTTTTACTATTTGTATTTTTAAAGTGTACTATTGTATTAGACTTTATATTAATTTGTAACATTTTCAATCATATTTGTAATTCATATTTATATCTTTGAAAATTATTGTACATAAACTATTTTTGACGATACCATGAGTCTGGATGACTCCTACAACAGATAAATAAATAAACAAACAAACAAAATTAACTTCCTCCAACATAATTCATGTTGGACAATCCATTCATTTGTCACAATCCATTGTGACAAAAATTATAACTGCATTATAAGGCGAGCAGCATTCATTAACCCTTTTGAGCTAAGACCACACTTTAATTTAAAGGTGTTCTGTGATAATAGGTAAAACAATGTCCTTAGTTAATACATCCACATTTTATTGTAATTGAACATATGTTTTTACTTAATTTATATGCTTGTTATTTATTGTATGCTTAATTTATATACTTGTTTATATGCTTTTTATGTCTACTTTTGGTCTATAGTTTTGGAATAGCATATGTTTATAAGGAAGAGAAGAGGTGAAATATATGTTCTCCATTCATTTTGCAGCTTTAGCTCTTCCAAGTTTACTAATGGTGGGACAGATGTTCCTTGGATGTGATCAGGCAGCTTCTGTTACATTCTTCACAATTGCTTTAACTGTGAATGGTGCTGTTTGTGGTGGTTACTTAGGAAATGGCTTGGACATTGCACCAAATTTCTCAGGTGAGTGCTGCTGCCAGCTAATGTTAAATCTTTTACTTTTATCATTTGCTCTTTATTTATTCCATTTCATTTGCTACAACAAAGCATTACTCTAGTTATGACAATGTAAGCATTTTGCTTCATTTAATACATATATTACAAACAAATACCTATATAAAATATAAAAACTTGCACTGTAAATATTTGAGAAGTGTTAAGATGTGCAATTTTCTCACCATTGACTGTTAGTCAGGGACTCGTACTTTTACCCTTAAGGAAATGGTATATGGTACTGAGAAAGTGTGTTTTTGAGTGAACATACAATTTTTTAAATGAAACAGTGCGTAGTTACACCAGCAAAATAAAACTAGTGTAAGTTGGAATGTCATTGAAGTTTGTTGCAGGATTCTAGTGCAAGTAGTTTACAAACAATTTTATTTTGAAACTTTTAAACACAACACTTCTGCAACTTGTGGTAGCACAAAACAAAAACAAAAGGGAATTAACACTACTTCTGTGGATTCTGACAAGCAAAGAAAACATTGACTTTCAAAGGTTGTCTTCAAAATGGTCATCGGCAGCTTTAATGCAAAGTTTCTCTCTGCTGCAGAAAGACTGCTTCATATGTTCTAGCATTTCAGCAGAAATTTCCAAACAGACAGCAGTAATGCATTATTTTATATCATCTGTGTAGTAGGTATGTCCTTCTAAATGGTGTCTTTCAGCTTTCCCCACAGAAAAAGTCTACAGAAGTCATATTCAGTAAATGAGCCAGCCTAGGTACAGGTCCTTGTCATTCAATCCAATGATTTGGAGAGAAGCTGTTACAGTAAGCTGTAGTACTTAATACACTATGCCCTGGACAGCCATTGTGTTGATTCCACAGGTTCCTCCTAGTCTGCAGAAGTTCATCTTCTAGCATTTGTGGAAGATGGTCAGCTAGGATAGCATAACTTGAGCAAGTTCATTGTTCCTTCTTTGGGGGAGGGAAAAAAAACGGGCTATACGCTTATGGTTCACTATTCCTCATCAACATTCAAATTCACGGATGCTGATGCACCACTTGACAAAACCAACAGGTATTTTCAACAGACCAACAGTGCATGTTTCTGGGTTTACTTGGCATTGATTAGTAAATATTGCTTCACACTAAACAAGATACATGTTGAATCTGGAGGATCATATTTAAATTTATTTATTTAATTATGTATTTAATTATTTGGTGGGGTGGGGTGGGGCGGTTATCAGACCTTAGGTGGTTACATTGAATGGCAATAGTCTTCGTCTTATGTACTAAAATTCTACATGCCAGATAAATCGCATGTTTCAAAATCATAATACTACCTCGTCCTATATAATAAAATTTTACATAACAGATAGATCCCTTGTCTCATCTAGAAATTCCTGTAAACTGTAAAAAGGGTGTTCCCAAAGACATTTATAGAATGCCCATGTACAAAAGTTAACATGATTCTCAAAATTGTTCTCATGCAGCTCCTGACGAAGAGAGGAGGTGTGATAAGGATGGGACCTATGTCAATGAAGAATGCAAAGCATACTTGCCTGACTCTCACATCTGCAGGCAATTGTGGATCTAATGCAATAGCAGCTAAAGCATTAATTTCTCCCTCTTCAGTCAGTTTGTATTATGCTTTCTAGATATTACACTACCACTTCATGTAACACTGGGGAGGATGACAAATAATTAGAGAGATGGTAGAACATCTATTGGAATCTGTTTTTATATATATAATTTCTGTTGAGGAATGGATAACTGGAAAATATCTGTGGTGAGAACCGGTGGGGGTTCAATGATCTCTTTTAAGGAAGATCTTAAGCTGCTAGATGTCTGTTGATGGAGATGTACCTCTTCTTCTAACTCCGACAAAATAATCCTGTTCTGGTTGGGATTTTTTGAATTTGTAACTTGATTTTTACTGGTAGTTAAATGGACTTCATCATTGAAAGTAATGCAGTTTCCACCTTGGACGAAACGTAATTAAACTTAGTAAAAATATATTCTTGCTAAAATGCTTAATTAAATATGTTCCTACAGCAGCTGCTCAAATTATTTATTACTCACTAATACACTCTCTTATATCTTATGGCATAGAAGTTTGGGGCAACACATCAAAATTAAACTTGAATAGAATTTTTATACTACATAAACAAGCAGTACGGTACCTGTCAAACTTAAAAAAATTGGATGCATGTAGGGGAGCCTTCAGTGAACAAAAAATGACATGTATATATATAAAACTATTTTATATATGATCAGATACAAATTTCCAATGCCAACAAATTCAGACATCCACCATCATAACACAAGAAACAAAGGTAACCTTGCCATTAGTACACACAGACTTACACTATTTGAAAAGCTGCCTAGTTATGCTGGTGCAAAGTTGTACAATAGGCTGCCAGCTGAGATAAAACAATGTGAGTTGTACCGGTTTTAAAAATTGTATTTCTTGACCAATATCATGATTACTTTTCAAAAAATGATTTGCCTGCTGATCTATCTGTTTCAATTTTATGTTCCTTAAATGTTCCACTTGACGAATTTTCAAGTTTTTTTTCTTAGATAGAGTCAACATGAAAAATTCAATGCCATGACCGGGATTTGAACTACGGATCTCCTGGTTTCCGTCCAGTCGCTCTAACCCATTGAGCTACCATGGCCAACTTGCATTTTTTTCTCCCAATATAAAAGGAGTCACAATTATTGCAGGGAATCTTGTAAATACTAGAAGATTTGAGTTTATCCATAGAATTGTTTAAAGGTTTCTTTAACAGATTCTTCAAATTTAAGTTGTTTCTTAGAGCCAGTTTAATATATTTTTCAAAAATTCTTTGGAATTTGTTGAAAGCCCATGAGTGGTAAGTAAACTTCTTATATATTCTATTTTCTTCTGGTTGTTGTGAGGTGGTAATTAATTTTATTCGTACTTTATAAATATGTTGTTTAATAAATTTCAATATTGTAGATTTTTTAAAACCAAAATTTCAGCAACATGTAGAATATGTTAGTGTTCTAGGTTGTATTCAAAGGCCGACATAGGTACATTTATCAATATATGAATTAGGCAGTGGAAAACAGCTAGTTGGTGTGAAACTGGATTGTTGTTATTTGCTTTAATATAATTGTCCATGTGTGTTTCTTTTCTGTAAATACCAGAACTTAGTTTGCTCTTATTTCTAAAAATCTTCAAATCCAAAAATGGTAACATTTCATCTTTTTCTATTTCATTAGTAAATTTTATTGAATCATCTTGGTTATTCAAAATACGTAAAGCTTCATCAATTTTGTCATTAGGTAAAATTGCAAAAATATCAAAATATCTATACCAATGTCTAAATATATCTGAGTGATCAGTAATTACTTCAGTTTCTAAGTTACTCGTATATAAGTCAGCTAAGAAAGGTGATAATGGATTACCCATAGCTAAACCATATGTTTGTTTGTATAGTTTTCCATTGAAGGTATACATCAAAATATCTTCAGCTTCAATGGAAAACTATACAAACACATGGTATAGCTGACATTTGTTAATCTCAATTTTAACATCTGTTGGTGAAATCAGGCATAAGCATGTTGAATGGAACAAAGAAATGTCTGTGTGTAAAAGTTTCAAAATAAGATTTCTCGTAAATTGCTTGCACTAGAATCCTGCAACAAACTTCATTGATATTCTAATTTAACCTCCATTTATTTTTTTTATGTAGCTGGGCATTGTTCCATTTATAAACTATGCTACAAATAGTACACTTCTCAATATTATTAAAATCTGTTCAAGGCTATTTGAGACCCTGACTACCAATTAATGCTGAGAAAACTGCACATCTATAGCACTTTCCATTCCTGAAACATCTGCTGTGCAAGTTTTAAGTGCTTCACCCTGTACACATTTACAGTATGTGAATTATACTAATTTAACATTTATAAGAGAAAGAAGAAAAAAAATTATAAATTATTTCAGTGCATAAGTAATACAACATTATGCATTCTTGACACAAATTATATAGTGACATTATACTACATTAATGACTTGCCAAATAATGTACATCAAGTAATGTGTACATGTTTGTATGGCTTTCTCTTTTCCTGATGTTTGACAAATAATATTTTAACAATAAAACCTTTGATTATGGTAATTTTTACCATCCTTGGAATTAAAATAATTTTTAACTCATTTTTTTGAAACAAAGCTAGGTTTCTTATGACTTTTTCCAAATATGGGCCCTATTTTATGCAGCATAATACATATTTTAGTTAATTGATGGAAATTAATCATTTCTTCACACTAGCCGTATATAAGCTAAGGTTTTTGATAGTCAACATGAAAAATTCAATGCCATTTGCCATCCTGACATTAAATTCTCCATTTGACTCGTATATGTCCCCGGTCATGGCATTGAATTTTTCATGTTGACTCTATCAAAAACCTTAGCCTATATACGGCTAGTGTGAAGAAATGATTAATTTCCATCAAGTAACTAAAATAATAAGAGTTAAATGATGAAGCCTGGGACTCAAGTACTTACAATAGTAAGTCGCCACAAACAGTATATCTCGAATGTGAGAGCCCTAGTGGTTTACCGGGGACATATACGAGTCAAATGGAGAATTTAATGCCAGGTCAGCAGTTGGCCATGGTAGCTCAATGGGTTAGAGCGACTGGACGGAAATCAGGAGATCCGTGGTTCAAATCCTGGCCATGGCATTGAATTTTTCATGTTGACTCTATCTAGCATAAAACATATATTTCAGCATACTACTGTTCGCATATATGTACTACAACTTTTACCATTTAGCCCTATTATAATCAATTTAACCATTAGATTATTTTGTGTATTTTAAAAGCAAGGTTTGCATTTTCATTGGAATTTATCATTGTTTTAAGTCTGAATTTGTCAACCATTGTTGAAAGTCCTCGTGCTAGATGTTCATTAAAATAAGTTGTGTAAACTTCTGTTTGCAAGATGTCTCTTGTTTCCAAGTATAACAAATGTTAACTCTATTCCAAAGCATTCCAGATATTGTATCAGAAGCTGATCTTAAATCAAGCAGAAGTGATGAAGATGATCATAACCTCCAGAATGTCATAGGATGATGTTCAAATCGTAAGTTTTACATTTTGTTTGGGCGCCAGGATAGTGCAGTGGTTTCGTTTGCAACTCTTGTGCTGAGGGTCCGAGTTCGATTCCCAGCTCTGGGATGCCGATTTTAAGTTAGCCCTATCCGCACCTTCACCCGTGACTAGCACATGTGAAGTGGCACATGTTGTTCTGGGGCCAAAGTAATATTTTGTTCTTTGAAGACTTTTTAGAAAAGGTGTGTAGCTCTGGGATGATATGTAAATTTTCTGTATGAAATTTCATTGCTGATTTCTTTACTTATTGCAGTGTTTTGAAAAGATTGAGCAGGAAAATTAGTTGAATAATGTAACAATATGGGAAGCTCTTGGTTTGAAGAATTTACTGATAGTTAAAAATGTATAGTGTTTTGACATATTCCTGCTATTGCAGTGTTTTTGGCAATGAAACATGATCTGTATTAAAAGGTATAACACCACTTTACTTTCATTACAAACATCTTCATGTCTGGCTCCATCAAGAAAAATGCTCATGAGCCGCCTCTGGTGATTAATATTGTTGAAGTCTCAACAATGTGGTTATCATAAGCAGGTTTGTTTTTACTAAAGTCTTCCCACAAATGTCCCACAAGATTGTCCCATATGAAGTCTATCCAGTCGGAGCCTCACATGCCTGGATAACACTCAGACTTCAGAGGTCACCTTTTATCCAGAGGCGCTGTTTGAAACACATTAGCCCTGTATTAGACATCCTTTCAGCACCAGTCACTACACTTTGGGTAAGTCACTCTCTTCTGTGGCCACCCTGGTAGTATAGTTGACAGTTCACAGAAGTCCCCGCCCTACCAGCTTCAAAGTCATGCAGCTTCTAGGGTATGTAACTAAATTGAAAGAAAATTATCAAATATTGTAAGGTAAAAAATCTAGGACATTCAGCAATGTATGATTTAACCTTCTGTAGAACCTAGTTATGAGATGAGTGGTGCTAATGGGATTAGTGGTAACATCTTGTTGAAATTTTGTTTTTAAAGGTTTCTTAACTTTGATAATTTCAAATGCCTAGTTTGACATACTTTCTCCTAAATTAAATAATTCTTGTAAATTGATATGAAAGTGTCATAAAGCACAAAACTTTGTTTCAGGCACAATATTTGGAATGGCAAATACCCTCTCATCCCTTAGTGGATTTCTGTCTTCTGTGATGGTTGGAACTCTTAACAAAAGATAATGTAAGTTAATTTCTTAAATAAATAAGCAATTGCTATCACTTGTGTGTAGTTAGGTATGAAGTACGACTGCTACAAATTTTGCTGAAAAATTTTAATTATATTTTGTCACTAGGTATGAGTAACACTAAAATTTTATTTGCAAATTCAATAAATATTGATAATGTTGAATCACCAGTGCAAATGTGCTAAATTATGTAGTTGTTAAATCTACTTGTATGTAGGAGATATAGAGATTACTTGTGCGAGCATACACAGTGCTTTGAATGTTACATTTTCAGGATTTAGGAGGATGGCTAAAGCATTTCAATACATGAAATTAGTTTTCTTCCTCTGTAGGCTTATACTGAGAATTTGCTTCTCTTCTCTTTTTTTAAAATTATCATTATCATCATCGTCATTATTGTTATTGTTATTATTATTGTTGTTATTATAGTTATTGTTATTATAGTTATTGTTATTATAGTTATTGTTATTATTGATATTGTTATTATAGTTGTTATTATTGATATTATTATTTATTTAGTATTGATAGACATTTTTATTGTGTTTTACAGCAAACCTATAATCAGTGGCGAAAGGTATTTGCCATAATAGCAGCAACATATGCTGGAGGAACAATTATGTATCTGGTATTTGGCACTGGTGAGCTACAGTCCTGGAATAATGACCCAAAAGAGAATGGAAAGAAAACTAGTGATGAAAAGGAACTGGATCCTCTCAAGAAGGACCAATCATGAGGAAAGCATCTCTAGTGTAAAAGTGTTTTATACTAAGAAAACCATACCTTATAAAGATTATTAGGGTATTATTTTGTGCATAAGTGTGATACTTTGTTGTATTTTCTATATATCCTGTCAAATAGTGTGTCCTAAATATGAATACATGACTCACATTATTTATTAAATTAATAAAGTACTTGACAATGAACAACACATGCGCAATCTAGGTCATGCTCCAAATACTATTTCTTCCATAATTAATTGAAACATTTGTATATATTCTGTATTAGGTTTTTACTTAAAGTACCTAAAATACAAAACGTCCAAATTCAAATTAAAACAGTCTTAAATATTTTCTGGTAAGTTCATTTTTATAAGTGAACTGTAAAATTTTTGAAAAGCTGTTGAATACTGTTTAACTTTTTATATAGCTTCAGCCCCATAGAAATACACAAAGTTCACATACCTACAATCTGACTTAAATAAATTCAGGTAAGACATAAGGTACTGCATTATAACATGAAATAGGTACCAGAGAGTAACTCGAGAACAATTCTTCAGAAACAAATGTGTATAAATTCAAGAAAATAAAACCAACCTTCTGATTTGAACATTTGAATGAGGTATTCTCCATTGTAGAAGTCGCTTAGCATTAGTATTCTGGCTTTGAAGTATAGTGTCCTATGTAGAGAAAAGGGTTTATTTAAACCCAGTGATCTATATAAAAATTATTTGTGGTTGGTTTATTGACACTCGTCACTTACTTTTTCATATATTTATGAGAGACTAGTTTCAAAGGCCCTGGCCTCCATTTTCAATCTCTTCCCAACTGGCAAATGTTGTTATCTGCTCTCTCTGGTGGTGGAACTATGAACTTTTTTGTCAAATTATCTGCTGGCGGGATTTCAAAGTTCATTACGCGATCCTTATTTTTCCAGATGAATATGTTCTCCCATGTTGTCAATCTATTTTGGTTTATCACTCCTTTTAATAATTTTGGATTTGGATCAATGTCATGGTTTTCATTCCAAAAATGAAATGCTACTGCTGACTTGTCTTCTTGTTTCAATCTGATGTTTCTAAAGTGTTCTTTGACTCTGGTTTTTAAATTTCTTTTTGTTTGACCTATGTAGCATTTTTCACAATTCTTGCAATTTATTTGGTATATTCCAGATTTGTTACCTGAAGGAATTTCATCTTTTGTTTTTGAATTTAGTAATTTTAAAATTGAGTATCTATTAGTAGGTGCCAAGATGATATTTTGTTCCTTGAATATCTTTTTAAATTTATTAAATGTTTTTGGATGATATGTGAATGAACTGAATATGCTGTTGCTTTCTTTTTCTTTAATAAATGTGGTTGTTTCCTTAATGGTTTTCTTTAGTTTAGATTTTCTAATTTTCTTCAACACCAAACTTTTGTTGTATCCGTTTTCTTCTGCTATGTGTATTATTGCTTTTTGTTCCTTGAAATATTCTTCTTTTTCCATGGGTATGTTGACTAGTCTGTGTGTAAGGCTGTTTATTATTGCATGTTTATGTGTAATTGGGTTGTGGCTATTATTTTTTATATAATTTTCTGAATGTGTTGGCTTCCTGTAAATTCCAAATTTTATTTTTGTATCATTCCTGATGATATTTAGATCCAAGAAAGGTAGTTGTCCATTGATTTCCTTTTCTATTGTGAATTTGATAGTCCTTTCTTGCAGATTGAGTAATTTTAATGCATCATCTAAATGTTTACTTGGTACAATTGCAAAGATGTCGTCAACATATCTACGAGAGAGAGCAGATAACAACATTTGCCAGTTGGGAAGAGATTGAAAATGGAGGCCAGGGCCTTTGAAACTAGTCTCTCATAAATATATGAAAAAGTAAGTGACGAGTGTCAATAAACCAACCACAAATAATTTTTATATTAATTTTGACGTCACTGTTACTAAATTCCTCCAAACACACACCAGTGATCTATGATTATATTTTGTGATACTTAAGTAAATTCTCTTAATATATGAGCTATTTTTTGTTCTTGCAAAATAGACAAAAGTAAGTCTTAATTAAACATAGCAATCTGGACTCTGGTTGCTTTTAAATGTAAATAAAATTAATAAAACAAAAAGAAAAATAAAAATCAACAAAAAGTGTAATTTCACTTATGTATGAAAGAAGCTGGAAACTGTGATATGACATTAAATTTACTATGACTTAGAACTAGTAACATACCAGCTTTGGAAGATGAGAATGTTTGGGTTCTCAAGTGAAAAATAATTGAGTGATGGTAGTGTTGTTAATTCTGATTGATTTATAACATAGGTATTCATTTGAAATTGTAAATTGGAATTAATGTTTTGAAGTAATGTAACAATTAAAATTGAAGTATGAGTCGACTGAGACTCACTGTAATTCACATACCACAAATTTTCTTTCAACGCCTTTTGCCTCTACTTGAAGGCATTATCAACTGCCATTACAGTCGACAATTTCTTGATAACGCTTTAAAGTGTAGGCAAAAGAAAATTTGTGGTATGCAAAGTACAGTGTATCTCAGTCTACTCATAGTATAATTTTAAAGGTATTAATGTTTCATTGGTCCTCATTTTCTATCACTGCTCTCAGTCTTCACAAGTTTTCTCAAATAATTGGGGTCCTCTGTTAGTGATCGCTAAATTACTTCTATAGTATACCAAAAATCTGCAGTATTATTGAATCTAGCTATTGTGAAAGCCTCTTCCTTTCTTTTGTCCATACATGTTCTTTTGAATTCAAATATAATGAATTTAGAGGCCATGATAGCTGTTAAGAGTGACTTTAGAACCATGACTAGTCTATGCAGTCTACTAGTCTACTAGTCTATCTTACCAGAATGACGCCATTCCTTCATGATAGTGTTAAGAAAAATGGAAGGGAAACATATTCTAAGGTTCAAGTTCCTTATATATAAGTTTCACCATATGACCATGCATGAATGCATTTCAAAATACTTGTTTTCATGAGAGCTCTATATTGAAACAGCAAGCCTTAACTGCTTCATGTAATAGTGATAAGAGTGTGTCCCCTTTGTCCTGTAAACAGCAGTAGGAATAGTAATTGCTGTATGGAATGGAACTTTTCCCAAGAAGTATATAGAAGTATACCAGTTCTATGTTCTACATTGGTTGGCTTTTCTTTAATTTCTCCACAATCATGCTATCCAGTGGTTGCCTGGAGTCCATGTACTATTAATAAATACTGCCTGCCTATGAGATAGTTATGTGGGAGAACAGTAAGAAATTTATCAACCTCTGCTGTTGCCAGAAAGGAAATGAACGTACTGCTGTAAGTTACAAAGAGTGGTAGATAACCTATTTCACTAGTGTGTGGAATTTAGTGTAAATTATGTATGTGACAAATACAAGAGAAACAAATTATGGATAGAGAAGTCCTCAACTGTACTATGTAACTGTAAGATGCACATTTATAATTAAAATGCATTTTATAATGTAATATTATGGAAAGTGTATGTTAATTTAATGTAAGATTGTGAAGTACAGGTGTTAAGGTAATGCACAAAGTGTATATATATGCATTACTTCTGGGCCATATGCCCTTTAATGTTCTTTTTTATATCCAGTTAATAAACAGTGAAATTGAAATGGCCATGGTTCTCATGGTTATAGCATATTTCATCATTTTAGCAATCCTCTATGACTTGCATAGTTTTACTTCATTGATGTTCATCATGGAATATTTTGTTGGATTTATTGTATAAGCAGAACCAATTGGTTCAAATGGTGTATTTTAACAGAATTGGTGGTTAATATGCTTCTAGAAAGAAGAACCACTTATTTTGATGGATGTAATAGCTTTACATTTAAGTACTAGAGAAATATGAATAGACAAAATGTCATGTTATTTCCACATATGTTTGGCGAGTACATGAACTTTCCTGTAATACAGCCACATGTCAAGCATTTTCTTATTTTAACCCTTTAATGCATGAATTATTTTGTACTTATGCGGCTCTTGCTGTAATTATGAGAAAGGTTCTCATACCGCTTTCTGCGGTGCCTCAATGCAACTGATTTGAACAGCCATGGCCATTAAAGTGATAAGTAATGGACTGGCCATCCATTCAAAACTAAGTGTTGTGTGTTCGAATCTCGGCAACTGCATTCAAATGTGCCTGTGCTTAAGGACGAGGTGATGGCACGCTTGGATGTTGACGGAGTATGATTTGACTGCAATTGCTTGAATTTTGCTTTTTTATGGTAACAAGAAAAAACTACAATATAATTGTAAAAATAATATAATATTTACAATTCAAAAGATGCAAAATTTTGTATGTATAATTGACAAAGGCCAGTACAGTATTATAATAACAAAAGAACTGCACTAAAAGATTTTCAAGCCGAATACAGCCTAATGTTGCCCTAGGGCAACACCATGCATTAAAGGGTTAGTGGTTTCTTAATGGCATAAGAAATTATTAACTTTATCACCAGTCTTTAAAATGTATTTATTCATAATTCTGTAGGGAAAGTATTTTTGGTACAAGTTAAGAATTAAATTTAAACAATCAAAATCTTTACAAATTGCTTACTTTTCCCTTTCAAGGTTTCAAACTCAGTTGGACCTTACATAATCTTTTATACTTAGTTTTAAATAAATATATTCCACAAACACATTCATAGCATGGTGTAGTGACATAAGAGCATGTATTTTTCTCCCATTGTTATGTGTCCTATGACTAAAAATATTATGCAGTTAGGGCTTATTCTGTTGCTGTTTGTGTTATAACTGTTTCTGCCAGTTTATATATGAATTGTTATGAGCAAGAAAAAGGATAAGAAGGTTTTAATTAAAATCTGTTAAAGGGTCCCATTGAAGATTACAAACCATCAGCAAGGCAAAACATTCCAAGTAAACATACAGTAACAGCTTATATCTGTCATTATGATGGTTTCATAACTTGCACCACTCTTTGGAAAGTTTTAAAAGCCTAATTGTTTGTAAAAGTTTCAGATAAGGTTAAGAAATGATAATTTTATAATATTGTAATGAAGGATTCAACAGCAATTGTCTTAAAACATGCCACACATTTAAATGTACTAGTGCACACATGTTACATGCAATTGCTTAGATATTTCAGATTTATATTAAAAATTAATAAACATTATTTCTCACTTGCTCAGTTTATTCATTTAAAGTTTACTGCAATATATGTAACGTTTGGAGCAACTTTAATGACTGAAATTACTCTTATCTTTGCACCATTTTGAAAAATAAATAATATAAATTGATGCATAAAAGTGCCCTACTTAACATTAGTCTAAGCGATAAGAGGATAGAGTGAATGAGGAGGAGGAGGACAAGGAAGAGAAAGAGAAAAGGATAGGGTAGCTTATGATTAAATGAACTGTCCAAATATGTGGGCTGTTCTATAAAGAATGTTCATAATTTTTATACTCATAATTTCTCATCCTAAAAATTAACCTTATATTAAGATTTATTGAACATAATGTGTACGTGGTGATTAATACAGTGACATGATCATGGCACATGGATTGCATCACAAGATCTGTGTATGAGGATGCCATCTGGCATCAGAACTATGTACCTGCACTCTTTGTGGACGTTTTGTGAACAGTATCGCATACTTATATGCCAATCAAGGACTTGCTCACTGATAAACTAAGTTTGATATTCTGTTAGCCTAATGTGCAGCTAATACACTGTAGTCACTTTTGGCATTCCTGGTAACTGACTGAGAGACATGTTCAGTACAACTTATCCCAGTAATAGAAGTGATGCACGAGGAAAATTATGCTGCTTTGAAATTCTTCTTTTGTCTCAACAGATCTTCAAATGAGGCCTATACAGTGTTACAAGAGACTTACAGAGAGTATGTTACGAAATCTCCTTCTTTGCTAACCCCCAAAGATGCAAAAATGGTTGCATCTACTGGGAAAGTTATATTCGTTGTATTTTTTTATATTCATGGAATGCTTTATCAACATATTGTACTGCACAAATATCACTAAAACAGTACTCCAAGAATGTTATTAAAATATTGCAAGTTAGTTCAGGTGCAAGACCACATTTCCATGAAACAGGAAGATACAACATGATAGTGCAGGTCCGCATATTACCAATATTGTTGCTAAATATATTGCTAAAATCAACATAAATTAGTCTCTTATCATCCCTAAAGTCCAAATTTAGCACCCTATGACTATTCTTTCCTAACGTGAAAAAACACCTTTGTGGTAAACCTCATTCATCACCAGAAGTACTAGTGAATCCTGCAGAGGCACTTTTGAAGGAGCGCTCAAAAATGGTTTCCAGCATATCCTAACAGACTGACAAAACACTACGACAGGTGCATGGCATTTGAAGGGAAACTATGTTGAGCAGCACCATCAAAATTATGAAGATAAATAAAGGTATGTAGCAAAAAGAATATCATTCTTTATTGAACATCCCTCGTACAATAGGCTGGAGTTAGGTTAGGTTAGGATATAAGAGGTTTAGCATAGCTGAGTCAAATAGTATAGGCTAGGGTTTGTCAAGCGAGAGGTCATACAATGAATATATTGCATATAGGGAAAGAACATATTAAAAACAGCTATAAAACATCCTGAACTAGAACGAATAAAGAGAATTGGCTGTAAAGAAGCTAAATACAGACAAAATCAGCTAAATTCAAAACAAAGGTCCACTAAAATTGCACTATTTAGCGGTGTGCTAGCTCCACTCTAATATCTGTACTACAAATTTACTGTAAAAGACATGCTATATACAGACAAAATCTGTTAAAATCTGGCATACTTGTGAATAGTTTACGGTACACTTCTGTTAATTGCATATTAGCATAATACTCTTTGTATACACTGAGGAAATATGTGGCAAGCTATTTATGAGTGCACAAGATGTGATTTTGAAAGAAGTTGGCCAACTAATCTCCAAACATTTAAGATTGCAAGAAGCCATTACTAAACTTGATCTTTTTCCTGTTACATATAAATAATTGTCCTCAACTAAACATTACAGCTTTAAAGTTCCTGATACATATAAATAATTATGTTTTTAATAAACAATCACAACTTCACAGATGAGAGAGTGAGATCAGTCAAAATGTTGAGGTTATGCAAGCTGAAATTGCAAAACTTCTTAGTGTAATGACTACAGTAAAGGCAACTTCACACTAAATTAATACATTCTATAGGTAAAAGAAAACAGGAAAGGATACCACAAGATTATGAGTAAGGGTTGGATTTATTGAGTCTTAGAAGTCATATTTCTTACTTTTTCAAATCTTTAGTCATATTGATGCTTATTTACATGATAAAGTCCTATTTTGAACCTATTTTGGGTATTATTACAGTGTAGTCAGCAGCCGATTATGTAAAATAAGCCAACACTATGTCTGTATAAAAGTGCTCACTTGTTTTTCGAAGGTTCCTTTAGCAAGTAGCAACTGTTTGTGCATGACAAAGGAATCTCACTCTTCCCTGTTTGTTTGTCGACAAGTTTAATGCTTTATTTCCTCTACTTTGTCATTCTCATCTTCACCAGCTTTCTGAAAGTTCGTACATTCTGCTGAGATCTGTCAGTTTGATGTCAACATGCCTAAAAGTATGTGTTCTGAAAGTGTAAAATTAAGAAACCTTGGATTGATAGTCGACATGAAAAAGAAAAAGAAACTTTGAGAGTTTGGGGAGAAGGCTTTCAGTACTGACGGTGTTATTTTGTATTGTAAATATTGTGAAGTAAAGTATCCACAAAAGAGCAACTTAATGTACAAAAACATATTGAAATCGCTAAGCATCAGAAGTTTTTAACAATAGCTTCCTTCATCGAAAGTAGGAAGCGGTTGATGTTTGAGGCAGCTTCTCCGGATACCCATTTGGAATTCTGTATGGATCTTTGAAAAATGATGGTAACTTCAAATATTCCCCTAAAAAAATTAAGCAGTGTATCAGTGTGAAGTCTTTTTTATATATATAATAATTTTGTTGCTGATGGAAAGTACCCCCAGAATGAATATTTTATTTATCTTAGTTATCACAAGTATTCTTCTCTATGTAATCTGTAAGTTTAAAAAGTCCTAAATTAAAGTGCAGAATTAAGAAGCAGAGAAAACTTTTCTGCAGAAACGATTAAAAATGTTCATGCATGAACAATTAATTGTTAATTAAAATTTGTCAATGTAATATGATTAATAAATTGTGTTATAAAGGTCATATTTTAGTCTTTTTAGGTCATATTTAAGCTGTTTTAAGTCATAGAAATCCACCCCTTAATTATCAGTAATGCAAATGCTTTGTACACAAAATTAGCAATAATATTTAAAAATTCCCTGTTTAGTAAAAAGGGAACAAAAAAAAAACTAAAGATACCAACTATGTACACAAAAAAAGCACTCTCTTTAAAAACAGAACAAAGGTGGTCTGTTAACGCTTATATTTACTAAAAATTTGAAAAGCTCAGTATAAGATATTTTCGGTATAAGTTTATAAAAGGATATTTAGTGAAAGATTTGAAATTTGTGATTGATGCATATGAGATTTTAATGTAGTGAGTGTGTGTGGTGTTTTAGGGACCGTCGACAACAAGGTCATTTGGGCCTTAATAATGTAAAAAAGACTTACAAATTAACACATGAGGCACTGTCAGCAACTGGTGGTATATATTTAATAAATGGCACTATTTTATATGCATTTAATCACTTTGGTTATCATTCACAGTTGCATTATTATTATTATTATTATTTATTTATTACAATTACAATAAAACAAACAGTACAGACTAAGAAAAATGTTAAGTACGTAAAAACTGTATCATTCATTTAAACCTGTCCTAAGCTTAACTTTGACTTTACAACACAAAAATATAACAGCCTTGAATTTGTAAATGCCTTAATGAGACATGACATGCATAAGCACAGTAATGATGCTGATAAAGATAATGGGTGGTATGCATAAAAACTAAGCAATTTGTTTTTCCTTCAAATCTGTAGCAAAATCTAGCTATTGCTTCGATATATATGCATAATAATATCTAGCAATTGCTTTTGCTTTAGCAAAAGCTAGGTCACGTAGGCCAAGTTAAGCAAAAGCTATGACGAGTAGCAATTGCTAGAAATTGTATGCATAACACCTAGGAATTGCTTTTGCTTCATAGCAATTGCTATGAAAAACTGAAGTGTGCCTCAATGCTGACCTCGCTAGCTTAGCAAAAGGTTTATCGTAAGCAGAAATGGCTGCGTTTATGAATATTCAGGAAAGAAAGGTCTACAGACAAAGGAGGAACCCCGAAGAACGGGATTTCAAAAAGTTATATAGATTTAGCAGTGAAAATGTTACGTGGTTAAGTGATTATTTTGTGGGAGAAAATCACGAAACGCGCGGCGGAGCTTTGAGTGGTCAGCAGAAAATGAGGACTTTTTTAAGATACGTTGGAGACCCGGGTTTCCAGGTTGGAGTTGGAGAAGACATGGGTAATACAGCAGAGTACAGTGTCAAGAACTGTAACATACGTAGCAAGCAAAATAGTTGAAAAAACTCATTTTTGGATGTCGTTTCCTTCGAATCAACAGAGTATGCACGATGCTAAACTTCAGTGGCAGAGGAAGTACCATTTCCCATCTGCAGTTGGTGTTCTCGACTGTACACATGTGAAAATTCCAAAACCAAATCATCACGGAGATGAATACATTAACTGCAAAGGTTACGCTTCCATAAATGTGCAAGCTACATGTAATGCCGAGGAATGTTTCACCAGCGTTGATATTCAGTGGCCTGGGTCAGTGCATGACTCACACATATGGCGTAACAGTGCACCGTGTGCAGTAATGAAGACAAGCATAAACTCCTTGTTGATAGCAGATGAGGGTTACGCAGTGGCACCTTGGTTAATGGTTCCATATCACAATCCTGTTACACCACAAGAAATTGCATTTAATAAACTCTTAAAGGTAGTACGCGGTATAATCGAACGCTGTTTTGGACAGTTAAAGATTTCCAATTCTTCATTACGGGGTAAGACTCAATTTAGTACACACACCAACACTTATACAAAGTTGTTTCATCCTACATAACGTGGCTAAGTACTTGCTTGATGATTATGATTTCGACGACCTTAATGGTGATGCAGGTGATTTTGAAAATGTAAATGGCTTTGAAAATGTTGGCGACGATGCTGCAATACATAGAGAAGGGTTGAGAAAACGAAATGAAATTGCTGAAATTATATATGATTTGTAAATCAATTATTCAGTTAAAACAGAAAGACTTTAATTCCAATATCTGAAAATGTTGTACATGTATATATTTAAATAAAGTGTACCAATATGGCACCTTTAATGGCTAGTTATTCTTGTTTTTCAGAAGTTCTAGTTTTTTTGAAAAATAGTCCATTTGTAATCTTGTTAACTTTAGCTGTTCACTGATCAGTAGCCTCTGGTACTCAGGGGTAGACAGACCTCTACTTTCCTCAGTTTCAAAATCACACATGCGCTGACGTTTTGTAGGTCTCTCGGGCCTGCTTTGTGATACTACTGGTTTTAAAGAAGGACCCTCTTTCCCTGGCACACCTCCCTCACATGCACCTGTACCACAAAAAAGAATAAAATACAGCAAAATGTCCTTCCTTACCTTCAAAATTTATAGAGTGCGCAACATATAATGAAATAGAAATGCATTTATTATATGAGGAAAATTATTTATTTCAAAATATCACCTGGAATGTTGTTTAAGGTTGGATTATTATCTGATGACATCATCGAAAATAGTTGTTGCTGCCAATGATTCAGTTTAATCTTTTTGTTTCCTGTTGCCTTCGCGACCGTTTTTTTACTACAGCTTTCTAATTACTAATTTTCTTTGTGATTTGTTTTGACTCCATTCTTTTACCACAAAGTTGCTCAATTTCCGTAATTGCCTGTCCAATCACTATCTCCTTTTCTTGTTTTATTTTGGGAACTTGAGATTTGTTCAATAACACTGTCTTGTTTTTAATTACGCTAACAAATACGACATTAAACTCGTCTGCTTCCGTATCAGAATATATTGCAGATTTTAACAAAACAAGTAACTGATTCAAAAGCACACACCAATAGGCACAATACGTGTATACAAACTGATAAAAACTACGTATTAATCTGCAGGCGCCGGATTCAATGCCGCCAATATAATTATTTTGGCTGCCGTGTTGCATACTGACTAATATATAAAATAACTTCTGCTTAGTTCAAAATTTAATAGTTATTGTATTATTTTACTACTTATGAAGTAATTTTCGTAATATTATTGACCTATTATCGACCTTATTTGAGCTCAATGTACGATATGAATAAGACACTACATTGGCTAACCTGTAAATATTTGAATTAAAGCTTTAACGGCAAGGCGGCCAAGCCAAATTAAGTTCTGAATACAATTTTCATCGATTTGTGAAATTGTAAACATTTAAAAGAACTACGAGGACGTATGGGCAGCAGGAAGAACGAGAATAGATTTTCACAAAGACCTATTGGTAAGTAAGATTTAGCATGTAGCTAAATACAGACAATTAATATGACATAACCTGAAATGTGCCTTAATACATATTCATGCATAGTTAAATTCTCTACATTAATGTAGCGCCTTATAATGGAAAAAGTGTGTTGTTTTACATACAAAAGCATTAGTTTCATTAACCTTGTTACTTTATTACTGTAATAATGGCATTTTCTGTTTTTTGTCTTTCAGGGGTCATCCATCATCTCAGGCTACCAGGAATACGATGGCAGAAATCAGAGTGCAGGATTATTGGATATTGTGTATGTTTCTTGTTTTGGTGATGTGCAGTGATCTTCAGGAACTTTAGTAATGTAGCACAAAGCATTCTTTCCCGCGTATACAGCAATTTAATGTGGCATATCAAATATTTCTGAAAGTTTGAGTTTCATTTCATATCAGTGGAAAATTTAACAAAAACTTTGAGGAATACTGTGACCAAGAAGGAAAAGTGAAAAGTGAAGTTATTTTAGACAGTTGATTGGGTGTATTAATTTTTGCGTTTGTACTTGTAGTTTTAAATTTAAAATATATGTCATATATAAGTCCATGTAAGGTAAGTAATATGCAGTTTAAATTACTGAAAAAATAGCTGTGAATTTTCAGACATACCAAAATTAGCATCATCTGTGTTTACGTATAATCTAGGTGGCTTAAATTAAAATATTTGGGCGAGATGCTTGATATGAATTTTATAAACTTTTTCTTTAAATTGCAATGATAAGTATTTTGAAGAATTAAGTTCTCTTAACCTTACTCATCAGTGTATATCGACATCATTGATCAAGAATGTCACAGCTTTTAACAGCAATTAAAAGTATGATCTGAGATTACATAAACCTAATTTGTTCTATATTGTTTAATACAGTAGTCACTATGCAATATTATTGTACACACTACACTAAATTATTTACCTGAATAACCACCTTTGAAGAGATCTGATGGGATTAGAACTTATTTGAAAAAGCTTTACAAGTTTTTAGGTGTAATTGTGCAATGCAAGAAATGATTAAAATGTCATTGTGTCATCATCATTATATGCCACTTTTAATTTTATTTCTAATATTTCAGTTATTCTTAAAACATGCACAATGTCAGCTAGCTAGGACCTAAACACAGTGTGGCTTGATCTCAAATTAGTAAAACTTCACAATAAATAATAGGTTATAAATCCTCTTCCTTGTTAACACACACACACACACACACACACACACAAATGGGTTCAGAAAAATAACAAGTTAAAGTGATATTTGCACAGCATTTATGTATTCTGTGGTATATCTGTTCTCAACATGTACTTGCCACCATTTATGAGTAATATTGGTACACAATTTCTGTAATGCTAACCATTTTAATGGTGATATAACGTTACTAGCGTGACCCCACAGAAATGTTACATGTCACATTAAACTACACTGTTAAACATCCTCTCATTGTTCTAAGTTGGAATGAAAATCTCAATCTTTGGCATGGGAAAAAGATGTTTAACCTAATATATGAGCCATTCGTTACATGCAGTGATGCGAAGCCACATAATAATTTTGAAAAGTAGATAAAACTGCACATTATTTTGCTATATAATGCACTTCTTGTTTCTTTGTAGTGAACACATAAGGGAATTATGGACTGTTAAAAGAAATAATGGTTAGATTGTGAGCAAATAAATTACATTACTAAATTATTTTCTATTAACTACTCAAACACACAGTTCCATCACTTTCACTTCTTAACTAAAACTACAAACAGCATTAATAGTTCATAGTGTAATCTTTCATTGAGTTATTTATTTGACACACATTCAGTTGTATGTCATGGACTGAGAGGTTTACACTATGCAGAGGGCTCCATTTGCCACCTTAGTCATAAAGTACATTGTTTAAAGTCATATCAAGTTAAAGCAAGCCATTTATCCAAACAATTGCTCTGCACATTAAGCAAATTATATTTCACAGTCAGATAACTACATGAAATAATCTCTTATTGGAAGATACACTGTGCATTAAATTTTATTTTTAAAACTGCACATTTTCTTCTTCAGCATTCACTTCTGTGCATATGCATGTCATTGAAGCATTTAAAAATTCAACGCTATAATATTCTTGTGTTGTGAAGACAGAGTTAAGCTTAGGACAATTTTAAATGAATGATACAGCTTTAATGTAATTATTATTTTTCATAATTTATTCTGCACTTGTGAATGTTAATTCAACCAAAGTGATTAGAAGTATATAAAATAGTGCCATTTATGAAATTTATGTCACCAGTTGCTAATACTGACTTCTGTACTAATTTGACATTATTAATCTTATATGAATCGATTACAAATTTCAGGTTTTTCTCTGAATATACTTTAGTATACTTGTGCTGAAAATAATGTATGTACTATTGAGCTTTTAAAATTCTTATTAAATATAACCATTAACAGAGCTGCTTTGTTGTCATTTTAAAGAAATAGTGCTATTTTTTTGTACATAGTTGTTATCATTTCAAATTTATATACATATTTCTTTAGGGTTTTTTTTTTCTCACTGTTATTCCAGGGAATTTTTCAACATTCTGTGTACAAAGAAATTGCATTACATATAACATTATGGTAACCTTACCTGCTTTCCTGTATCTACAGAATCATTATTTTAGTGTTAAGTTATCTTTATTTTAAGTATTACATTAAGAAGCTTGAGGGAAAGGGTATACAGATGTCTTGTATAATCTCAACAGCATCTTAAGTGATCTCACTCTCTCGTTTTTTAAATTTTAATTGTTTTTAAAGACAAAATTATCAATTTGATACAGGAATAAAGATATAATGCTTTGTGGAAGTCAATTATTCATATTTAACAGGAAAAGTTCAAGTGGATTCTTCCAATTTCTTTCACAAATTGGACAACTTCTTTCGAAGTCACATTTCGCACACTGATGAATAGTTTATCGCACATTTCCTCACGTATTTGACGCGTATTATCCTAATATGAAATAGTTGATATGTGCCGTAAACTATTCATGTGTGACAAGAAGTGATTTCGAAAGAAGTTGGATTCCCTCAGTCAGTGAAAATGGGAGCCGAAGGGAAGGGGAGGTGAATGCCCCATAGCTCGGTCGCAATAGAAGCTTACTACATTACCGGCCGTAGTTGCCAAGGTCGCCGGGGTCTAAAGATTTAGGAAAGAGCGCCCTATGCGTCTTCAGATTTTAACACGGAGTTGAGCATCTGGTATTAATCTGTGGTTCGGCTGCTTTCATGACATAGCGAAACATGCGCATGCGCGCTAAGAGATTTATCACTTGCAGTGGTCTGGTACAAGGCAACTAGAGTACTCAGGTAGGCCATTCCGGAGAGTTGCGCTGCCATTGGCTAACGCACATGACGTCACTGAGAATACAGTTCAACCGCGAGAGTTAAACACTAGCCCTTCAGTATGTGTTATTTAAGCTCTGCTACGTGTAAAATCGGAAGGAATAAACATCCACTTGTGTATTATAATGAAGGTTACTTCTAGCAGTTAGTTTTAAGAGTTTAAAACTTGTTACTATTCATATGTACTTACTCACTGTAGCTCAAGAAGATGATGAAGCAACCCATTGAAAATTTTTCTTTGCTGCAAGTTACCTGATCATTTCTGCCTCCGCTCTTTTGTTTAAGTGCCTAATTCTAATGAAGGTTCTTGTCCTCACATAAAGAGAGATCACTTTGTGATGAATTTCGGGAAACTTGGAACTTATTATAGAAATTAAGTTTTGCATCACTTCATTACACTTCGCAGCACTTCGTCCATGGAAGCTACAAAATATTACTTTATTTATTTAATTTCACAAAAAATTAGAACCATTGGCTTTCTTAAGGCCCTTGTTCTGCCGTTTCAAAACACTGTTTTCTTTCTTCAGGGCTTCCATCTGAGTGTTTAGTCTAATTATTTCCTCTTCAGCAGCAACAGAGTGGTCAGGAGCTACCTCTGTGCTGGTCGACTAGTCAAATTTTGTTTTTTTGGGAGATACGGCGATCTCTTGGTGATATTACCTATTATTGAAAACAGTTTATTATTATTATTATTATTATTATTATTATTATTATTATTATTATTATTATTATTATTATTGTTGTTGTTGTTGCTGTTATTATTATTATTATTATTATTATTATTATTATTATTTATTATTATTATTAATTATTATTATTTATTATTATTATTATTTATTATTATTATTGTTATTACTACTACTGTTACTACTACTGTTACTACTATTGCTACTATTATTATTATTATTCCATGCATCAAACTTTTCATATAAAAAAAGAGCGAATAAACTCAGTGTACACATAGAAACAAATACATAAATAAAATGTATATATGATAATTACCTGCAAATTGGTTTTGCTGGTACTTGCTACTACCGCCTCAAATGCATCTCCATGCCAATTAGGAATTTTCTGTGACGGTACAGCGTCGCCCTTTAATTTTCTTTTCAGCGGCAAACCTAGCAGCTCGTTTTTTAAATCCCGTTCATAGTGTTCGGGCAGGAAGTGATCGGAACAAATCCTTGCATTATTCACATTAACCGGATCAGCCCTTTAACAGCGTAAAACCCACTTGCACTGTAGTTCTCGATATTTAGGCAAACAATGGAAAATCACATCCGTAGTTTTATACGAAGCATTTTTGCATTCAGCAACAGCGCAATGGTTTCTGCTTTTACTCATAATGTTACGACAAAAGTCACAGCCAATAACTACAATTGCTCATAAGCAACTGCATCTCGTTTATTTCATCAGAAGGATTGTGGAATTTGCATGCATCAGCGCCTTATCTTATTTTAAAATGTGCAATAATAATATTGCATTACGCACATTCACGTGTAAGCGCTCTTACGTTGTATTCTCAGTGACGTCACGCCCCTCAATCGGCATTAAGTGTTTTGCGCGGGAAGGCAGGAATGGCCTGCCCTGGTCTGGTAGGTAGGAAGCAATTGCTAGGTATGGGTAGTAAATGCTTTCAAGCAAAAGCACGTGCTTTATGCATACAATTTATAGCAATTGCTTTTGCTTCGATCATTTGCTAGAGTGCAAGCAAAAGCAATTGCTGAGTTTTATGCATATCACCCAATATGCAATTTTAAAAGTATAATTTAATGCACACTTTATCTTCCTATAGGACAAAATTTCATGTAGTGATCTGACCGTGAAGCATGATTTCTTAATGTGCACAGCAGTTGTTTCATAACTTACTTGACTTGATAAGATTTTAAATAATGTACTTTCTAAGATGGCAATTGATGCTCTCTGCACATTAGAGTAGAATCTTCATTGTCACATAACATTTACATTGTTAGCCTAAACTGATAAAAGATGGCTCGTCAAACCTCTCAGGCTATGACATACAACTGAATGTGTGTCACATATGTAACTCAACAAAAGATGCTCTGAACCATTTTTGCTGTTGCAGTCTTAATTATGCACTAAAGGTGATGGAACTGAGGGCTTATACTACCTACAGAGGTACACTGGGTACTGATAATTTATTAGCTATAGAAGTCAACCAGACTCGTGGCATCGTCAAAAATACAGTGTATGTACAATATTTTCAAAAATATAAATATGTATAACAATATAATTGAAAATTTTACAAATTAATATTACGTCTAATACAATAGTTTATTTTAAATATCCAGTAAAATAAAATCCATATTACAATTTTATATTTAAAAATTCACTTATGCTAACAGGTAAAAATTTTAATATCATTTGCACTGATTTCCTAAACCTTCTGTAATTTAAGACTAATTTTGTGAGGCAAGTGTTTATGCAAAATACTACCTAGATGTGATGTACTAATATTTGGATATTCAAAGATGAATAAAACATCTATAAACAAAAATATTTGAAATGATGAAAATTGCTAAAAGTGTGGAATGTTAGATATTTGGAATCTGTGTATAAAAACGTTGGAAAACATCTATGGTAAAGCTCAGAATAGGTTGTGACTGGTTCTGTGGACAGGATAGAGCAAAGAAGCATCGAGGGTAGCGTCACTAACAGCACGATAAATATCCAAATAATATATGGTAGCCAGAAGTAAATTGTGGGGATGGAAGACGGTATTGTTAGGATAGGAATAGTGTAGTTATGTTGGTGAAAAGGGGATGTGGCAGCAGCGGCAGAGTAGTTAGCTGCCTGAAAGATGGAATGAGCGAGCAGATGACAATGTCCTAGGTTATGTTGGCCTTAAGAGAATACAGTTGACGAGCAGAAGAGGGGAGGGAGGATATAGGTTAGGGTAGCTGGTAATAGAATAAACTATACAAATGTAATAGTATTTAGGTTAGGATATAAGAGGTTAGAATCAGCGAATCAAAAGAGTTTGGGTTGGTTTAGTGTCATGATGGTTAGTTTATGTTTAAGCGAGAGAGATTACACTACAGATTAGAGGCGTAAGGGAAACAAGCTGTTGCCAACAGCGGAGTTCTGAAATACACCAAAGCAGCGAAATGCTGACCAAACATTTTTTTTTATTCTTGTTCAGATATTACATTACCCAGCATGATTTTTACAGCAAAGTGTTTGATAAGTGTTTGACTAAATATGGTCTCCTGATTTCATAAATGTCTCTGGTTTTCCTGCTAATCATGATTTATGATCTGCTAATCATGATCTGACACACAGATTAGTAAATCTACCTCTCAGCCAGCAAGAATATCAAAACGAATACCATCAAATCTTAAAAGCTGCAATTAAAAATGGATATGGAAAAAACCTTGTAGATAAAAAACTAAAATTATTCAAACTTCAAAAGAGATTAAAACAGATCACAGCTCTCACACCAATAAAACAAGAAATTAGATTTGCTAAATTTACTTACCACCCCTGGGCCACAAAAAAGTTATAAAACCAGAGGAAAAGTCAGGCATTTACAAGATTAAGTGTAAAGACTGTGAAAAAATTTACATAGGGAGGACAAAAAGAAACATAGGCACTAGAAAGAAAGAACACTTCAGGCACTTAAGATACAAAAATATTGATAAGTCCGCAATAGCAGCTCATTTCTGGTCTGAAAATCATGAAATTGAAGATAGCACAGAATTACTAAAATACGTACAAAAACATAGTGAACTCGTCATATGGGAGAGGATATACATAGAAAAACATAAAAACCAACTAATGAACTTTGAAATCCCGCTAGAAGAGAATCCCACATTTCAGTTCATCACTAAATCAACAGATGGCAGCAACAACCCCAGAATTACCCACACCGCTGGATCTAGCTTCAGTCGCACAAGAGCCGTAGATGCAAACGAAGATTTGCGAAACATGTCCTCAAAATAGGTACGAAAGTGAAGCAGATGTGTAAAAAAATACGACTCATCTAAAATTTAATAATAAGAGGTAAAATATGTTACAAATGCTGCCTTAATTAATCCACAAAAGTTATTTTGCCAGTGTTACACATCAAACTGGGAATCATGAAGTAGTCTGTTAAGGCCTTGGACAGAAGCAGCCCGTTTTAAGTATATAGCAAGTTTCCACACTTATCAGGTGCAAAATTCATGAAAGGCATTTTTGATGGGCCACAAATTAGAAAGCTACTGAAAGCCACAAACTTTGAACATATGGTTAATGTCATGAAACTTGTTGCATGGATTTAGTGTGAAATATCATGACGAAGTTCCTAAGAAATGTAAAGAATGAACAGTAAAAAACAATAGTGAAAACGATGTTGGATCACATTAAGGAGTTGTGTAGAATCAGCCTGAAATGGCACATCCTTTATCCAGATCTCTATCACTTTCCTGCAAACCTTGCGGCTGTTAGTGAAGAGATCGGAGAGGTTTCACCAAGACATCAAGGAGGCAAGAAGATACCAGGGGAGGTGGGATATATATATTTATTTATTTATTTATTTTCAGTTCAGTATAGTGTTAAATACACAAAAGAACCACGTCATATGAATTTATCCAGTTTAAGAACACAGGTTGTGCAATATAAATAGAATACTAACTTGCTTTAATAAATCCATACACACTAACAATAATAATAATTATAATAATGATAATAATAGTAATAATAATAACAACAATAATCTTTATAAAAATAAAGTTCTAACTAGTATTAATAAACTCATCCACACTATAATAGGCTTTGTCAATTAGGAAACATTTCAGCATTGATTTAAAATTATTATCTTTACAATTCTTGATAGTGACTGGTAGTATGTTATAAAATGTTATGCCCATAAAACTAGGTGTCTTCTCATAAAAGTAATGTAATAGTATCTTCTGCTGTTGTACACATACACTGACTTTTTTGTGAATTCTTTGGTCACATTTAATTGCTAGAGTACATATATCATGAACTTATGCATTTCAGCAATACGTCAACCAAGAGATTCTGGTTCGACCCTAGGTATTGGCACTTATATAGAAGAGACTTGTGTTTATTTGGCCCCTCTCTTACAAAAAAAAAAAAAAAAGTGGAATAGACATGACAAGAGCTGTATACACCATGTCTCTATTTTCTCTATGATATTTCCAAACTTATCTTAATTTGTTCAGAGAATTTTATTCCTATATCTCTTATTTTGGAGTACCTATTGAAAAATTAAAAAAACTGACATGATACGTAGAAACGAACAACGCATTCGTGTTCAGCGATCCAAAATTAGTCAAGATCATGTCACATCCCTTGCCACAAGAAAAAAAAGTTTCAAAATGCTGGTTAGTGTTGTTGCATACAGATATTGCTGACTACATTGCATTAGGTGATATAAATTACAAGAGGAGGGAGAATGTATTGAAAATGACTAAAAACTTCAGGAATTAGAACTATGTATTTTTATAGTTAAATATATTTGAGGTAGCTATTACTTATTACTATTTTAATTTACAGAAATGCACATCATTTACTTTATTGTGTGCATAGTGAGCATAAAAGCTATTGCATTCTTTTCAAAAAAATCATTACCTACATTTCGCTGAAAATACTATGAACAGTATAACATCAAAAAGAAATGTCTGTTAAATACAAACTTGGTATGTAAATCAGTATCTACCGAAGGTGCTATTAAAAGATGTTAAGAAAATCCTCCTTCACCAAACTTAAATTCACATGTAAAAGTTTTCCAAAACTTTCACTTCCTCAAAAATTGCTCAAAGATTTTTATTACAATAGATATGTGAAAATTATTTCCACAAAAGGTGAAATTTATATCTCGAGTTTTCTAAGAATTGCCTCTGAAGTTATTTTCGTCCTGAATGACTTCTGATTAATTGGTAAACTTTGAGATAGACTAAATCTTACTCCACAAAAAATGTAGATTTCGTTTAAACATACAGACTATGCTCAATACATTTCTATGGAGATAAGTTTTGAAGATATTTCTGTTATTGGTTCGAAATTTAAATACTTATGCTTTTTCAACGTAGTAGGTGTTATTGGTTTCTCATGCTTTGACCATGCTAAGAGAATAGAATTACAAATACTGTCACACAGAAGAAGAATAGATTTAGATAGAACAAATTAGGGGATTACATCAACAATGCATAACTGTGCTGCCCTCAACCCTATGGAATTAAATTGTTTGGTAAATATTGGATTGTGCTACTTTGGAGATAAAGTAGATATTGTGCATTCTGCGAGTGGAGATTCAACAGTTATAGTACCGGTGTCAATGCTTCTGGGATTTGGAGGTGGCCCTCATTTGATCCAAGGACTCTAAGAACTGTATTCTGGCAACCGAAGGAGAAGAAAATACTAATGTTAAACTTAATCGTATTGAATGGAGAATGCCTTTTAATACTAAGAAGATGGAAATTCTCAAGACTATGAAATTGGACGTATCATCACATATTGCCTTAAAAACCATGGAACTGCATATTCAGCCTGCTATTCCGCGAACTAGATCATATACATGGAATGTTGCAACAACAGGAAAACCACAGAAACCAAGATTAGTTATTGTGGGTACTAGACTTCAAGAGCGAATAATGCATCCAAGGGGTGCTCTGAGTCTGATCATGGTAGCATATCTAATTAGAGACTTTATCTCAATAGCAAGTATTATCCCGATCATGATATAAGCTTGGGCTTTGGAAACTCCAAATTTTCAGTATTATATGAAATGTACCTAAAGTTCCAGAACTGCTATTATGCGAGAAACAATTTCCCCTTAATGAAGAGGAGCTTTCAATATTAGACCTGAAATCAAAACTAGTGCAAATACTCCTGCACAGAGCACTTGTTTGATAATCCATGACAAAGTTTTTATAGTATACCACAGGAAAGAAAGTCTCCGGGGAATGAGACGCAGAGGGGTTGGAAAAGGTTCCTACACCCTCCCTCAGTAGTTTGACAACCCATATCAGTTCAGTTACAGACCATTCAAAAATATCCTGATGGCTTCTACTTCTGTGAATGCATCTTCTTGGTTTTAGTGTACAGAGTGAATAGGGTGCAAGTTTTTTTAACAGTTCTGCTCCTTGTGTAGCATGCATTCTCTGCCACACACATTCGCTGTCCTTGTCCAACTGTGTAAGGGGGTGCATTCCTTTCAGGGACTTACTTTCCATTGATAGTACATACAAGCTCCTAACTCACGTGATGCAGTCTAAGTTAATTAAGTTTCAAGTATTGTAGTAATCTCCTGTAGATGAGGAAAATGTAAGACTTTTTTGAATGAATTTAACAAGTTATAATGCATATAATAGTTTTACTTATTTCTTGTTTACATTTCAAACGCCTGCATTCTACAGTACTACGCTGCACTTGTCATATCATTTATTATAGAGAAGTTTCCTAAATGTCTATGCGCGGCGTTAAATATTACCTCTGTTGCAGCCGGCACTAGCTAATAAATTGAAGAAAGAATTGTATTCAAATGTTAAATTATTTTTTGTTTAAAGAATAATGGGAAAGTCCAAGCGATTTCACTTTGAGATTTCAATTGCGTTAATTTGTGACCGATCCGCCGGGACCAGTCGGTGATAGATCCCCTGAGGCCGATCATCTAGCATCCTGCAGTTCTAAATAGCTCGATATTTTGCTAGTGGCGTTCACAGGCAAACTTGGAGTTTGCAGATTCGTGTAGTATGTCAGTGAACTTGCGAGGCTTTAGTTACTTGTTTATAGCACGATTGTTGCCAGTTCAGTGAAAAGTCAACCCTTAAGTTTAATGTTAATTCTTCACGTATAACAGTAATATGTTGAATGATTTAATGTTAAAACAACAATAAGAACAATGGCATCACAATTTCTGGGTAAAAGTGACTGATTGTATGATCGAAAACCTTTAAATCGGTCCTTGAGTCCGTGTTCTTATGGTGAAAATGTCACATAATTTCAACAGATCTTAAAGCTTTAAAAACTAAATCACACAGGGATTCCGAAAGGCATTTTAGTATCTCTTGGTATAACAAGTTTCCTTGTACTGCTAGTAAAGTTTGGAAAAACAAGAATTGACATGTCTTTGAGTGGCAAGTTTAAGAATTCAGTTGAAAAGCATACAGATGTGACAAAATAGGCATACAATGGGGTCAGAGGCGTAACGTTAGAGCCTGCAGGGCCTACAATGCGGGTGGGTCCGGTATTTTAGGGGCCCGTAGAAAAGGAAAAAAAGCATATCATCATCATCAATATAATTAATATCAATATCAGTAATATTAAAATTATTGAATATATACAGATAAATAGTAAAGTTTAATGTCAGTCTGCATAGAAAGTTAATGGTCAGATCATTCCAAACAATTTCCTAGAATCGGTCAACGTTTACTTGAGTTAAGTACAGCTGTGTGTGTTAACAATGCTTGTCCTTCACTACAAATTCTATGATAACACTGGTATGTATCATGTTTCTCTGTCGTCACAAATAAGCGGCACATAGCTACAACAATGAAAATGAATACCAAAATATCACATTAGGCAGAAAGTTATTCTTTATTGATGTGTAGAGTTCCTGATATTGTAATATGCACATTTTTTGCTAAACATTTAACTTTTGTCACACTTCTCATTCGAAAATAATGTCAATTATACATTAAGATGTGAATAACTGGCAGGTCAGTCAACACCAACTCAGTCTCAGACGAGCTTTCTTCGCTGGAACTAGGTGCATCGTAAAAAGTGGTGTGATATTCTCAAAACTTTACTGGTTAAAAGTTTAACTTTTTATATTTAACTGTGTACTTTTTCAGTAAAATGAAACTTTTTAAAGTTAAGCTACGAACATCTAAGTGGTGCACAAAAAAGAAAGAAGGAGCGTGAGTTAGAAAAATGATTTTTTCTTCTCCTAATAGTAGTACTAGCTCAACAGTTACAGAAGTTTATAGTGTCACAAGTTGTTTTTTTTTTTTTTTAATTTACGTCCTCCAACATTAAAGTTATATTGGACGATGTATGAAATGGATCAAATGATGCTCAAATGAGCCCAGGGTCTATAGAGCTTAGAGTTACCCAACATTCGTCTTTCAGGATAAGGGAAAACCGCTGAAAAAACCTTATCCAGGTAACTCACCCTGACCAAGATTCGAACTCAGGACCTCTTGAACGTGAGGCAGACATGCTACCACCATGCTACCGAGGCGGGCTGTCACAAGTGAGTGCATTTCTGAAGTGAACACCAATAATAATTTTGAAAGTGAAAACAAAGATAGCAAACTCGCCATAAATATAATTAGGCCTATCACAGACTATTCAAATGATTGTGCAGATTATCAATTAGATGTAGATAATGAAACTAAAAAGTTCCTTGTTAGACAAAATACTTGTCAGCCAGTGGGCCCATTCCCCAAAGATGCTAAGCAGGAAAACAAGACCTTTTCCACTAAATATTACGAAACATTTACATTGGCAGGACAAAGAATGTGGAGAGAATGGTTGTATTATTTATCTAAAAATGACTCTGTTTACCGTAAACCGTGCTGGTTGCTTGGAAGACAGAAATCGTCATCAGCTCTTAGGGAGGGAGTTCGAGATTGGAGGTGCCTAACCAAAAGTATATTGCGACACGAAACTAGCTATGCACATTTGAACGCATGCATCGTTTTCAATTCGTAGCGTAAGGAAAACACGGTTGACACGGGTATGAATTCAGAACTAAAGAAAAGTGAGAACATATGGAAACAGATCATTGAGCGTATTGTGATTGTGACTAATAATATAGCTTTTCGTGGGTGTAGGGAGGAAATTGGATAATCAAACAGTGGAAACTTTTTGGCAGTTATTGAACTTCTTGCAACATACGATCCGGTATTACGCGATTTAATAAATAAACCAAAATACACGCAAAAATACCTTAGCCCTACAATTCAAAATGATTTAATAAACGTCTTATCCCGTGCAGTTGAAAACTAATTATTAATGACATTAAAGCTGTCCCATTCTTTTCTATTATCACAGATACAACACAGGACATTACAGAAAGAGATCAATTAACTCAGATATTTAGATACGTTACAGTTTCACATGATGTCATTGGTAAACATTGTGACGTGAAGATAAATGAAAGCGTTTTAGGTTTTCGTGAAATAAAAGATCAAAGTGCATTAGGAATAAAAAAGAAACATAAGTGCAGTACACGAAAAAGGACTGTCGTTAACTAAATGCCGTGGTCATGGTTATGAAGAATGTGCCAATATGTCAGGCATACACAAAGGTATTAGAACAAGAATCCAACAAAGACAAAGAACCGAAAAATATGCGCATTATGCAGCACATAATTTAAACCTAGTACTTAATGATGCTTCATGTGGAATTCAAGAAATCAGATTCTTTTATGACACAGTAGTAACGTTGAATATTTTCTTCAGTAACTATTAAAAGATGGGAACTTTTTTTATGTTCTTGTACCTTAAAACAGCTTTGCCCAACTCGTTTGTCTTCAAGAAACCAGTCTGTTAAAGCCCTTCGGTATGCATATGTCGATTTACTTAAGGCTCTGTCAAAAATAACATTGATATCTAAGAAAAAGAAAAAACAAAGGAAGCTGTAGATTTGAAAAAATAGAGAAATTTGAATTCATTTTTCAGATAGTGTAACGATCAAAGATTCTAGAATGTACAAACTTAAGCATCTCAAATTATGCAATCGAAAAATGTAGATTTTGATAAAGCGTGTTCTCTTGCTCAGAATGCAGCTGATAATTTATCTTGCTATCGAACAAGTTTTGAAGGAGCAATATCATTAGCCATATCTTTGGCAAAGAAATGGGGCATTTTACCACAGTTTGAAAATAAAAGAATTCGAAAAGTGGAAAAAAAAAAAAAGTTGAGTTGTGTCAGGACGAGCAGCTAGTGGAGCAAAGTATGTATTTCAGAACCACAGTTTTATTGGCTGTTTGAACATTATTGTAGCCCAGTTGAAAGACAGATTTGAGGGTATGCACAATGTTCACCATTTCTTCAAAATTATTTCCCCAAAATTCCTAAATTCTGCCTCCGATGAAGAGATTCACAGTGCAGCTGTAATTCTTCAAAATAAATATGGGAAGGATTTATCGAGTGAATTTCCAGATAAAATAATAGGTTTCAAAGACGCTCTTGAAAAAGAAATATCCGTATTAACCTCTGTACTTCACTTAACGAAACTGTTCGTAATAGAGAATTCAATCGTAGCGGCTAGCATTCCAAATTTATGCACAGCATTTTACCTGTTTTTAACTATTTCTGTTACTGTTTCTTCGGCTGAACGCTCATTTTCGAAGCTCAAACTTATAAAAAAACTATCTACGGAATTCTATGACACAAATAGATTAAGTGAACTTAGCCTCCTTAGTATCGAAAGCGAAACAGTTAGATCCGTTGATGTCAGTGAAATCATCTATACCTTCACATCAGAGAAAGCGCGCCGCATGGTCCAGTTTCAGTAGAGATCAAGGTGAGTAGAGTGAGGTTTTATAAGTACAAATACATTAATTATCAAACATTAGATAGAAGTATAGATTTATCCTTATTGATATAGAATATCAACCAGGCATATTGATATAGAATATCAATTAATGCACCTAATTTTAGGGGTATTAATTTTGTTCAATACTTGGAAAATAGTGAACAAATAATAGCCTTGTTTATATTACGTAGGATTATACAATGCATTGCATTAAATTTTCTACCTGCTGTAATTGAAGTTATTTTAGTTACTGATCAGTTATACATTATATTTTAGGGGGCCCGGATTGCAAACGTTACGCCTCTGAATGGGGTGATTCATAATTGCTTTTTAGCTCAACAAGAACTCCCGTTCAAGGATAGTGACGAGTCCGAAAACCCGGGTAACAGAGGTAACTCGTAGACTTCTTACACCTAATTGCTCAAGCAGATGATAAGTTAGGGGAACGTCGCTGCGACTGTGTTTTCAGAAACGTCAAATGTAATTTGGAGTGACATTATTAAGCGCACTTTTTGTGTTTTGATTCATGAAATTAAGAAAAAAGGGAGTGAGAAAAGTTTTATATCAGTAATCAAGGACAAACCATGATGTATCAAGTAAATCTCAACTATCAACTGTTCTTCGTTACGTCTCACCAGAGGCACGAGTTGAAGAAAGATTTCAATGGTTTTGTGACGTCAATAGTAACCTCACAGCAGTTAATTTGTCCAAGAATTTGTTCGAACTCATGGAGAAATTCAAATCTGGCGTGAAACTCGTAGCATAAACATATGATGGGGCGGTCATGATAGCTGGAGAGCATAACGGTTTACAGACAATTGTTAGAAATATCAATAAGCTTTATTTGTGCATTGCTATGCCTACACGCTTAATAATTTAGTTCTGATGCAATCAACCAGTTAAAGAGGTATAGAGTATTTTTTTTTTTCAGTTTCAGAAATATCTATACATGTTTTTACAAAATGGGCCAAAAGAATAGAAGCATGAGGCACTGCACTGAAAAAAATGCATTCAAGCAGTGTCTGCCACGAGATGGAACTACAGAATCAAAATGATTGATGTCATTTTCAGCTTGAAGAATGAATTTGCTGCTCTATGTAAATTAATAGCAGAAGATGAGGAGGAATTGGATGCTGAAACAAGAGCTTGTGCATCGGGCTACTATCAGAAACTCAAACATTTTGATTTCAGATTCTTACTTTTGGTGTTTTCTCTTGTGCTTCCTAATTCTTACTCCTTATTTAATATACTTTAGAAAAAGATGTTTGATATAGCTTTCTGCAATCAAAAAGTCAATGACTTCAAAAACAGTATGAAAGGCTTGCGTGAAAATTTTGATGAATTCATTTGGTGAAAGTTACAATCTGATCAAGCTTGTTATGAAACATCAATACCTTCCAAGATAAGATAAGATACTTTTATTTATCCTTTGAATACAATGATTTCAAGGACACGTCAATTCCAACTTTATATACATATATACATACATAGTTTTATCTTTTTACATATCTCTATACTTAAATTCTTCCAAACTATAGAATGCATGCAAGAGATCGAGACTGGATAAAGGAGAAAATTACACAAAGTCATCGTATCGACGAATACTTTATGAGATCATAAATATAATAATTGACCAAATCACTAACAGATTTTGGGTATAGACCAATTACAGTTCCTATCATTGTTGGATGGTGTTTAATATGCGGAATACGACAGGACTTTCTCAGAGAGTACGTTTAAGAATTTGCTTGTTCATTACGGACAGTACTTCAACATAGTGCAATTAAGGAACAACTCTGTTGTTTTGTGTTATTAATCGACTCCCAATTAATTTAATTTAACAACTCTGTTATTTGTACTCTTCCCCTGAATTTCGAAACAAAGGAGTCTACGAAGTTCAATAAGAGTTGCATGTCGTGGGACTTAAAGAAGCTTAGCCACAAGTTTATAAACTTAATTAATCAATTTTGAATATTCCTGCCATCAGTGCATCAGTAGAACGATCTTTTTCAGCGCTCCAAAGAGTACACACTTGTCTAAGAATCACTCAGACTAAGAATATACTTTCGCAACTGCCACTCCCCAGATTAGTGAAAGGGTACGCAGTATCTGGCATTTAAGTATTTTGTTCCGTAATGACTTTGGAAATGGGTACAATTAATATTAAGATATTATTGAAAACATGTTTTGTATATGTTTAATTGTACCAAATATATTGTCAACAGTAAGGACTGACAAAGAGAGAACTCTAAATATTTATAAATCTCAAGTTTCCCCAATCTGAAAACAAGGAACCCTATATCGGACAGTCTGAATATTATGAGACCACCTCATTCTTTCAACTTATCCTTGTATTACTTTTTAAGAAAGATGACACATTTATAATAAAGGGAATCCCCTTCAAGGCTTGGCACAGTTTTCATGGACCCAAACTTTGCATATGCACTTGGCACTGGATTCAGTCTTAATTAAATGCCCCCTTTGGTCGTAATTTCTGATAATTTTTTTTTCACTGGCATAAGATGGCTACCTAACATTTTTATTTGGTTGTTCAATTCATCAATTCTCTTCTGAGAAAATGCTTTTATATATACTAATGGCAAGTTTTACTTTTGTTTCATTTCCTGCAGAAATTACTTTTAGTCTTGTCTTCTAATGTGCTTTTAGGGACATAAAACTGCTCACTTGCTTCCAGAATGCTTTATTTTGCCCTATTACTTCATCAATCACTAATTCGCCCGCCTCGGTAGCGTGGTGGTAGCGAGTCCGCCTCACGTTCAAGAGGTCCCGAAGTCGAATCTCGGTCAGGGTGAGTTACCTGGATAAGGGTTCTTACGGGGTTTTCCCTTATCCTGAAAGACGAATGTCGGGTAACTCTAAGCTCTATGGACCCTGGGCTCATTTGAGCATCATTTCACCCAATCCATTCATCGTCCAATATGACTTAACGTTGGAGGACGTAAAATTACAACAACAAAAAAAAAATCGCTAATTCATGGTTTCTACCTTCCAGTCCCCTCTATTCGTCCCCATATTTGTCTGAAATAAACGAAATAAAATAATTGATAAGAAAGATACGAAGAAGTTTGTCCTATATCGCGTTCCGAATTCTGTCCGATATTGGGTGCATTAGACATAAAAGCTGAATGAGTCACCACAAGTAACATATTTAAACAAAAGCAATGCCTTAATCCATATTTTTAGCTTAAAATAGATAAATAATTTGCAACGCTTAAAAGCATATTTGACCTAGCAGTATTTCAGTATCAGGTTTTAAAATTTATCTTCGTACAGCAGGAAGCAGGTCAGAAACAAGAAACCTCTTTTACGTGATCAATTGTTTGTTCACAAGTCACACAATGGTCCATTTGCAGATAGACTGTAGAAGGTCCAATGCTACCTTAGTAAAGTTGCTGACACATCGTACTGAAAAACCGAAACTGGTACTGTTCCATATAGGGTTCCGTCCGATACCAGGTGACTTTCCACTTAAGTCTGAAGCAACTGACAACACTTGTAAGTCACCCACGCCACGCCATTGCTATAAATAGGCTTCAATTCTTCTTATTGAGAACTTTCATGCTCGTTTAAAAGTAAATAATTGCCAATATGTAAAAACTAAAATGAAATGTGTAGAGTTTAACGCCCACATTTTACTGCATATGGCAACGCAGCGGTGACACTGTTTATATAAGTGCATGAGATGAGGATGAAGATGGAGCACCAGTGGAATGAGATTGCGGGGAAAACCAGAGATCCCGGAGAAAACCTGTCCCAGCACCGTATTGCTCACCACAAATCTTACTTTGCAGTGAACTGGGATAGAACCCGGGCCGGCTTGGTGACAGCCAAACGGTCTAACCGCTCAGCCTGTTGCGGCCTATAAAAACTGAGGGCAATAACAATGAAGCAATACAAATATTGCAGTAATATACAATAATTTGTTACAAACTTTACTCATCTTTTCGAGAAATTATAAGTTCCTCACAGTACTCGGATGTAGTTTCGCAAATATACTTTACAACTTCAGCTAAGATCTAAGATTAAAAGTGGTAATAGATGAAATGCGTCATTGGGAGTCCCTCAAGAGTCCATTTTAGGCCATCTCTTGTGTTTTTCTATATATTAATAATCTCCCAACTTGTATAAAATATATAACTGAGGCTAAAATTATCCTTTTTACAGACGATACAAGCTTATTTATAAGCTGGGAAGATTCTGTTGAGCTTGAAGAAGCATTGAAACCAATAACAGATACCATAATCTCTTGGTTGAGAGCTAACAAGCTCATCATAAATGAGCATAAAGCGGTGGCAATAAACTTTCAGCAATAAAATAGTGTGACTTTGTGGGTTTGTGAAATGAAAAGTCCAATTACACAAACTCAACAATGTTCTTTATTTCCACCGACTTACAGTTGAACACTTGCCAATTACACAAAATTACGTAATGTACACAATTACGATTCACCAGTTTGTCCGTTACCGTTCCGATGCACGTACACAATTACGTAAATTCTTCCGTTGCACAGTCTTCTCTTTCACTAACACGACGCTACTTCACTAGGACGTCAAGCACTGACTGACTGACTCAATTCACTCACTGCAGCCCTTTTTATAGGAATATCACCGTCTTCTAGAAATCTCTGGATTAGATGAAACTACCCGCAAGTTCGAGAACCTAAGGGTAAAGAGAAGGCTCAGTGGCCCGCAGTCCCCCTCAGTTAGTGACAGAGACTAATGGGAGGCGTGGCTCCGCTGCCTCTGGTTTCCTACCAGCTGTTGTCAGTCGTGTCTTCCGCTAATTGGGTGTCATTGCTCCCTCCTCAAAGCTGGTCGTCCCGGACAGCACCATCGTAGCGGGCTAGACCATCTAGGTGTACCACCAACATCTTCCCTCGGGGAACCTTCTGGATGCGGTAGACCACGTCGTTAATCCTCTTCAGCACCCGGTACGGTACTTGCCATGGCTGCTGGAGCTTCGGGCAGCGTCCCTTGGTCCGGGTAGGACGGTACAATCAGACCAGGTCACCTTGCTGGAACCCTTGGCTGTTGGCTTGCCTGTCATACCTGGTCTTCATGCGGTCGCTCGCCTTCTGGATGTTCTGGCGAGCCATCTTGTGCATGTCGTGGAGATGGTCCACCAAGTTCTCCACATACTCGGTCGCTGGCTGTTTCGCTTCCGGAGGGCTTCCAAATGCCAGGTCACAAGGGAGGCGTAACTCTCGGACGAACATTAAGCTGGCTGGCGTCATTCCAGTTGTGTCGTGTGTAGACGAGTGGTAGGCCAGCAAGAACAGTGGCACCTTGACGTCCCAGTCTCGCTGATGGCTGGCCACGACCTTCCTCAGGTGTTCCTCTAAGGTCTTGATGTACCTTTCGACCATGCCATCCGATTGGGGATGTAGAGGCGTAGTGCGAGTCTTGTTCACCCCAAGCCTTTGTAGTGCCTTCTTCATTAGGTTGGACTCAAAGTTGGTACCCTGGTCACTGTGTAGCTCTAACGGCACCCCAAATCGACAGAATACTTGCTCCACGGTGCAGTGTGTGATCGTCCTTGCCTCTTGGTTTGGGATGGCATACACCTCCGGCCACTTGGTGAAGTAGTGCACGACCACCATTAGGTACTTGTTGCCTCGGTCGGAAACTGGGAACGGTCCAGCAATGTCAACGGCGAGCAGTTTGAATGGCGCTCCGACGTTGTACTGCTGCATGCGACCCCGGCTCCTAGTCTGGGGGCCGCGACTCGCCGCGCACACGTGACACTGACGGCACCATCTCTCAGCATCTGCTCGGAGCCTCAGCCAGTAGTAGCGCTGCCGTAGTTTGTCAATCGTTCGGTTCGCTCCCAGGTGTCCTGAAGTACCAGCGTGCACTTCTTCCAAGACTTCCGGTACCTTACTCCGGGGAAGTACCAACTGTTCTCTCTGCGTCTTCCCATCGGGTGATTCCCATATCCGGAACAGCACGCCCTCTCTGGTCTTCAACGAGTCCCATTGGGCCCAGTACGACTTGTAGGTGGCGCTCCTCGGTGCGATGTCCTCCCAGGTTGGTCTGGCCCCTGCCTCCACTTCCCTTAAGAGTGGCCCCATGTCTGCGTCCGCCAGCTGCTCCCTCCTCAGGCCTGCGCTATCCCAGCCATCCGCAGGCACTGCCGTGACTACTCGGACTGCTGCGGCACGCTCCTTCTCCTCCACTCTCGTACACTGGCCGCACTCTTCTGGACAGGGTCTTCGGGACATGGCGTCAGCGTTACCGTGGCTCTTCCCTCTACGATGTTCCGAGGTGAAGTCGTACTCCTGCAGCCTCTGGACCCAACGTGCTGTCTGGCCTTCCAGGTTCTTAAAGCTCAATAGCCAGGATAGGGCGGAATGGTCAGTCCTCAGGTGGAATGGCTGACCGTACAGGTACTTGTGGAAGTGCTCCAATGTCTTTACTACCGCCAGTAACTCCCGTCGGGTGACGCAGTAGTTCTTCTCTGCCTTAGATAGCGTCTTGCTGTAGTAGGCTATCACCCGCCCATGGCCGTCCTGGATCTGCGATAGGACACCTCCAATGCAATGGTCGCTGGCGTCGGTGTCCACAATGAAGGCGCCACCCACTTGTGGGAAACCCAAAATTGGCGCACTGCACAGGGTTTCCTTCAGGTGCCGGAAAGCGTCTTCGCCGTCCTCCGTCCACACATAAGCCCGGTGTTCCTCTGTCAGGCGGGTGAGGGGCTTGGTGATGTTGGAGAACCCCTTTATGAAGCGGCGGTAATAACTGCACAGCCCCAGGAAACTGCGCAGCTCTTTCTTATTCCTTGGGCGAGGCCAATCTCTCACGGCCTTTGTCTTCTCCGGGTCTGTGGCCACTCCGGTTGCTGAGACTATGTGGCCCAAGTAGCTAATTTCCTTGCGGAAGAGCTGGCACTTCTTCACGTTCAGCTTCAAGTTGGTCGCCTGCAGTCTCTGTAGCACCTTACTCAAATTCTCAAGGTGATCTTCAAAAGTCTTCCCGACGATGATGTCGTCCAGGTATAGCAGGCAGGCATCGTAAATCAGCCCTCTCATCACTGACTCCATGAGGCGCTGGAAGGTAGCTGGTGCGTTGCAGAGGCCAAAGGGCATAACCGTGAACTGCCAGAGCCCTTGGCCCTTCTTCATTTCTGTCAGTTCCGCCTTCATTTCCATCATCTTCTCCAAAATCTTTTCCAATGCCTCGTCCATGGCTGTAATGTTCGGTGCTTTTGTCTTCCCGCTTCCTGACACCAGTGTGACTTTGTGGGCTCGTGAAATGAAAAGTCCAATTACACAAACTCAACAATGTTCTTTATTTCCACCGACTTGCAGTTGAACTCTTGCCAATTACACAAAATTACGTAATGCACACAATTACGATTCACCAGTTCGTCCGTTACCGTTCCGATGCCCTACACAATTACGTAAATTCTTCCGTTGCACAGTCTTCTCTTTCACTAACACGACGCTACTTCACTAGGACGTCAAGCACTGACTGACTGACTCAATTCACTCACTGCAGCCCTTTTTATAGGAATATCACCGTCTTCTAGAAATCTCTGGATTAGATGAAACTACCCGCAAGTTCGAGAACCTAAGGGTAAAGAGAAGGCTCAGTGGCCCGCAATCCCCCTCAGTTAGTGACAGAGACTAATGGGAGGCGTGGCTCCGCTGCCTCTGGTTTCCTACCAGCTGTTGTCAGTCGTGTCTTCCGCTAATTGGGTGACATTGCTCCCTCCTCAAAGCTGGTCGTCCCGGACAGCACCATCGTAGCGGGCTAGACGATCTAGGTGTACCACCAACATCTTCCCTCGGGGAACCTTCTGGATGCGGTAGACCACGTCGTTAATCCTCTTCAGCACCCGGTACGGTACTTGCCATGGCTGCTGGAGCTTCGGGCAGCGTCCCTTGGTCCGGGTAGGACGGTACAATCAGACCAGGTCACCTTGCTGGAACCCTTGGCTGTTGGCTTGCCTGTCATACCTGGTCTTCATGCGGTCGCTCGCCTTCTGGATGTTCTGGCGAGCCATCTTGTGCATGTCGTGGAGATGGTCCACCAAGTTCTCCACATACTCGGTCGCTGGCTGTTTCGCTTCCGGAGGGCTTCCAAATTCCAGGTCACAAGGGAGGCGTAACTCTCGGACGAACATTAAGCTGGCTGGCGTCATTCCAGTTGTGTCGTGTGTAGACGAGTGGTAGGCCAGCAAGAACAGTGGCACCTTGACGTCCCAGTCTCGCTGATGGCTGGCCACGACCTTCCTCAGGTGTTCCTCTAAGGTCTTGATGTACCTTTCGACCATGCCATCCGATTGGGGATGTAGAGGCGTAGTGCGAGTCTTGTTCACCCCAAGCCTTTGTAGTGCCTTCTTCATTAGGTTGGACTCAAAGTTGGTACCCTGGTCACTGTGTAGCTCTAACGGCACCCCAAATCGACAGAATACTTGCTCCACGGTGCAGTGTGTGATCGTCCTTGCCTCTTGGTTTGGGATGGCATACACCTCCGGCCACTTGGTGAAGTAGTGCACGACCACCATTAGGTACTTGTTGCCTCGGTCGGAAACTGGGAACGGTCCAGCAATGTCAACGGCGAGCAGTTTGAATGGCGCTCCGACGTTGTACTGCTGCATGCGACCCCGGCTCCTAGTCTGGGGGCCGCGACTCGCCGCGCACACGTGACACTGACGGCACCATCTCTCAGCATCTGCTCGGAGCCTCAGCCAGTAGTAGCGCTGCCGTAGTTTGTCAATCGTTCGGTTCGCTCCCAGGTGTCCTGAAGTACCAGCGTGCACTTCTTCCAAGACTTCCGGTACCTTACTCCGGGGAAGTACCAACTCTTCTCTCTGCGTCTTCCCATCGGGTGATTCCCATATCCGGAACAGCACGCCCTCTCTGGTCTTCAACGAGTCCCATTGGGCCCAGTACGACTTGTAGGTGGCGCTCCTCGGTGCGATGTCCTCCCAGGTTGGTCTGGCCCCTGCCTCCACTTCCCTTAAGAGTGGCCCCAAGTCTGCGTCCGCCAGCTGCTCCCTCCTCAGGCCTGCGCTATCCCAGACATCCGCAGGCACTGCCGTGACTACTCGGACTGCTGCGGCACGCTCCTTCTCCTCCACTCTCGTACACTGGCCGCACTCTTCTGGACAGGGTCTTCGGGACATGGCGTCAGCGTTACCGTGGCTCTTCCCTCTACGATGTTCCGAGGTGAAGTCGTACTCCTGCAGCCTCTGGACCCAACGTGCTGTCTGGCCTTCCAGGTTCTTAAAGCTCAATAGCCAGGATAGGGCGGAATGGTCAGTCCTCAGGTGGAATGGCTGACCGTACAGGTACTTGTGGAAGTGCTCCAATGTCTTTACTACCGCCAGTAACTCCCGTCGGGTGACGCAGTAGTTCTTCTCTGCCTTAGATAGCGTCTTGCTGTAGTAGGCTATCACCCGCCCATGGCCGTCCTGGATCTGCGATAGGACACCTCCAATGCAATGGTCGCTGGCGTAGGTGTCCACAATGAAGGCGCCACCCACTTGTGGGAAACCCAAAATTGGCGCACTGCACAGGGTTTCCTTCAGGTGCCGGAAAGCGTCTTCGCCGTCCTCCGTCCACACATAAGCCCGGTGTTCCTCTGTCAGGCGGGTGAGGGGCTTGGTGATGTTGGAGAACCCCTTTATGAAGCGGCGGTAATAACTGCACAGCCCCAGGAAACTGCGCAGCTCTTTCTTATTCCTTGGGCGAGGCCAATCTCTCACGGCCTTTGTCTTCTCCGGGTCTGTGGCCACTCCGGTTGCTGAGACTATGTGGCCCAAGTAGCTAATTTCCTTGCGGAAGAGCTGGCACTTCTTCACGTTCAGCTTCAAGTTGGTCGCCTGCAGTCTCTGTAGCACCTTACTCAAATTCTCGAGGTGATCTTCAAAAGTCTTCCCGACGATGATGTCGTCCAGGTATAGCAGGCAGGCATCGTAAATCAGACCTCTCATCACTGACTCCATGAGGCGCTGGAAGGTAGCTGGTGCGTTGCAGAGGCCAAAGGGCATAACCGTGAACTGCCAGAGCCCTTGGCCCGTCTTCATTTCTGTCAGTTCCGCCTTCATTTCCATCATCTTCTCCAAAATCTTTTCCAATGCCTCGTCCATGGCTGTAATGTTCGGTGCTTTTGTCTTCCCGCTTCCTGACACCAGTGTGACTTTGTGGGTTCGTGAAATGAAAAGTCAAATTACACAAACTCAACAATGTTCTTTATTTCCACCGACTTGCAGTTGAACTCTTGCCAATTACACAAAATTACGTAATGCACACAATTACGATTCACCAGTTCGTCCGTTACCGTTCCGATGCACTACACAATTACGTAAATTCTTCCGTTGCACAGTCTTCTCTTTCACTAACACGACGCTACTTCACTAGGACGTCAAGCACTGACTGACTGACTCAATTCACTCACTGCAGCCCTTTTTATAGGAATATCACCGTCTTCTAGAAATCTCTGGATTAGATGAAACTACCCGCAAGTTCGAGAACCTAAGGGTAAAGAGAAGGCTCAGTGGCCCGCAATCCCCCTCAGTTAGTGACAGAGACTAATGGGAGGCGTGGCTCCGCTGCCTCTGGTTTCCTACCAGCTGTTGTCAGTCGTGTCTTCCGCTAATTGGGTGACATTGCTCCCTCCTCAAAGCTGGTCGTCCCGGACAGCACCATCGTAGCGGGCTAGACGATCTAGGTGTACCACCAACATCTTCCCTCGGGGAACCTTCTGGATGCGGTAGACCACGTCGTTAATCCTCTTCAGCACCCGGTACGATACTTGCCATGGCTGCTGGAGCTTCGGGCAGCGTCCCTTGGTCCGGGTAGGACGGTACAATCAGACCAGGTCACCTTGCTGGAACCCTTGGCTGTTGGCTTGCCTGTCATACCTGGTCTTCATGCGGTCGCTCGCCTTCTGGATGTTCTGGCGAGCCATCTTGTGCATGTCGTGGAGATGGTCCACCAAGTTCTCCACATACTCGGTCGCTGGCTGTTTCGCTTCCGGAGGGCCTCCAAATGCCAGGTCACAAGGGAGGCGTAACTCTCGGACGAACATTAAGCTGGCTGGCGTCATTCCAGTTGTGTCGTGTGTAGACGACTGGTAGGCCAGCAAGAACAGTGGCACCTTGACGTCCCAGTCTCGCTGATGGCTGGCCACGACCTTCCTCAGGTGTTCCTCTAAGGTCTTGATGTACCTTTCGACCATGCCATCCGATTGGGGATGTAGAGGCGTAGTGCGAGTCTTGTTCACCCCAAGCCTTTGTAGTGCCTTCTTCATTAGGTTGGACTCAAAGTTGGTACCCTGGTCACTGTGTAGCTCTAACGGCACCCCAAATCGACAGAATACTTGCTCCACAGTGCAGTCTGTGATCGTCCTTGCCTCTTGGTTTGGGATGGCATACACCTCCGGCCACTTGGTGAAGTAGGCACGACCACCATTAGGTACTTGTTGCCTCGGTCGGAAACTGGGAACGGTCCAGCAATGTCAACGGCGAGCCGTTTGAATGGCGCTCCGACGTTGTACTGCTGCATGCGACCCCGGCTCCTAGTCTGGGGGCCGCGACTCGCCGCGCACACGTGACACTGACGGCACCATCTCTCAGCATCTGCTCGGAGCCTCAGCCAGTAGTAGCGCTGCCGTAGTTTGTCAATCGTTCGGTTCGCTCCCAGGTGTCCTGAAGTACCAGCGTGCACTTCTTCCAAGACTTCCGGTACCTTACTCCGGGGAAGTACCAACTGTTCTCTCTGCGTCTTCCCATCGGGTGATTCCCATATCCGGAACAGCACGCCCTCTCTGGTCTTCAACGAGTCCCATTGGGCCCAGTACGACTTGTAGGTGGCGCTCCTCGGTGCGATGTCCTCCCAGGTTGGTCTGGCTCCTGCCTCCACTTCCCTTAAGAGTGGCCCCAAGTCTGCGTCCGCCAGCTGCTCCCTCCTCAGGCCTGCGCTATCCCAGCCATCCGCAGGCACTGCCGTGACTACTCGGACTGCTGCGGCACGCTCCTTCTCCTCCACTCTCGTACACTGGCCGCACTCTTCTGGACAGGGTCTTCGGGACATGGCGTCAGCGTTACCGTGGCTCTTCCCTCTACGATGTTCCGAGGTGAAGTCGTACTCCTGCAGCCTCTGGACCCAACGTGCTGTCTGGCCTTCCAGGTTCTTAAAGCTCAATAGCCAGGATAGGGCGGAATGGTCAGTCCTCAGGTGGAATGGCTGACCGTACAGGTACTTGTGGAAGTGCTCCAATGTCTTTACTACCGCCAGTAACTCCCGTCGGGTGACGCAGTAGTTCTTCTCTGCCTTAGATAGCGTCTTGCTGTAGTAGGCTATCACCCGCCCATGGCCGTCCTGGATCTGCGATAGGACACCTCCAATGCAATGGTCGCTGGCGTCGGTGTCCACAATGAAGGCGCCACCCACTTGTGGGAAACCCAAAATTGGCGCACTGCACAGGGTTTCCTTCAGGTGCCGGAAAGGGTCTTCGCCGTCCTCCGTCCACACATAAGCCCGGTGTTCCTCTGTCAGGCGGGTGAGGGGCTTGGTGATGTTGGAGAACCCCTTTATGAAGCGGCGGTAATAGCTGCACAGCCCCAGGAAACTGCGCAGCTCTTTCTTATTCCTTGGGCGAGGCCAATCTCTCACGACCTTTGTCTTCTCCGGGTCTGTGGCCACTCCGGTTGCTGAGACTATGTGGCCCAAGTAGCTAATTTCCTTGCGGAAGAGCTGGCACTTCTTCACGTTCAGCTTCAAGTTGGTCGCCTGCAGTCTCTGTAGCACCTTACTCAAATTCTCGAGGTGATCTTCAAAAGTCTTCCCGACGATGATGTCGTCCAGGTATAGCAGGCAGGCATCGTAAATCAGCCCTCTCATCACTGAATCCATGAGGCGCTGGAAGGTAGCTGGTGCGTTGCAGAGGCCAAAGGGCATAACCGTGAACTGCCAGAGCCCTTGGCCCGTCTTCATTTCTGTCAGTTCCGCCTTCATTTCCATCATCTTCTCCAAAATCTTTTCCAATGCCTCGTCCATGGCTGTAATGTTCGGTGCTTTTGTCTTCCCGCTTCCTGACACCAGTGTGACTTTGTGGGTTCGTGAAATGAAAAGTCCAATTACACAAACTCAACAATGTTCTTTATTTCCACCGACTTGCAGTTGAACTCTTGCCAATTACACAAAATTACGTAATGCACACAATTACGATTCACCAGTTCGTCCGTTACCGTTCCGATGCACTACACAATTACGTAAATTCTTCCGTTGCACAGTCTTCTCTTTCACTAACATGGCGCCACTTCACTAGCACGTCAAGCACTGACTGACTGACTGACTCAATTCACTCACTGCAGCCCTTTTAATAGGAATATCACCGTCTTCTAGAAATCTCTGGATTAGATGAAACTACCAGCAAGTTCGAGAACCTAAGGGGAGGGTAAAGAGACGGCTCAGTGGCCCGCAATCCCCCTCTGTTAGTGACAGAGATTAATGGGAGGCGTGGCTCAGCTGCCTCTGGTTTCCTACCAGCTGTTGCCGATCGTGTCTTCCGCTAATTTTACGAACTTTACTCATCTTTTCGAGAATTTATAAGTTCCTTACAGTACTCGGAAGTAGTTTCGCAAATATACTTTACAATTTCAGCTAAGATCTAAGATTAAAAGTGGTAATAGATGAAATGCGTCATTGGGAGTCCCTCAAGGGTCCATTTTAGGCCATCTCTTGTGTTTTTCTATATATTAATAATCTCCCAACTTGTTTAAAATACTGAGGCTAAAATTATCCTTTTTACAGACGATACAAGCTTATTTATAAGCTGGGAAGATTCTGTTGAGCTTGAAGAAGCATTGAAACCAATAACAGATACCATAATCTCTAGGTTGAGAGCTAACAATCTCATCATAAATGAGCATAAAGCGGTGGCAATAAACTTTCAGCAATAAAATAGCAAATATACTAAACAAGCCTACTTCAAACTTGAAACAAATATGATAAATTAAAAGCCTGAAACTAAATTATTGGTGTTGTGGATAGATTTCAATGTCTTTTGGGATGTAAATATTTAGTATTTGACTTCAAAATTGTGTAGGGCTGGTTTTTTACTTTATCAGCTGAAGTCATGTGTCACGTTAGATGTGCCGAAAAGCTGTTACTTCGCGTACTCTCACTCATATTTACAATACAGAGTAATACTATGTGGAAGTAGTGTAAACAGCAATCATATTTTTAAACTACAGAGTAAAATCTGATAACTACAGTGCGTATTTCAAAAAGAAAAGTTTGAAGATAACATTTCCAGAAAATGGGCATATTAACTTGACCCTACTTTACATAAAATAGACCTAAAATATGTTAAATCTATGTATTATAGTCATAAATTATGAAATTTATGTTCGTAACATGCGTAATAAAAATAAGTTGCATATCCCCAGTTATAAGAATAAACTATTTAAAAGGTCTTGTAAATATAATTGTCTAATGGTTCGTAACAACAATCCATTAGATTTAAAGGACATAGGATCTGTTAAAAGATTCAAAATTGATTTAAATAAATTCTTGCTTTAGAACCACTTAACCAATAGTGTGTACCTGCGACTAATTCGCTGGAAATGATAAAATATTTCAAACTTTATGCACCACTTCTCAATATACTTCATCAGCAATCTCTCTCTCTCTCTCTCTCTCTCTCTCTCTCTCTCTCTCTCTCTCTCTCTCTCTCTCTCTCTCTCTCTCTCTCTCTCTCTCTCTCTCTCTCTCTCTCTCTCTCTCTCTCTCTCTCTCTCTCTCTCTCTCTCTCTCTCTCTCTCTCTCTCTCTCTCTCTCTCTCTCTCTCTCTCTCTCTCTCTGTGGTTATTTTCCGTTTTGTGCATAGTTTCATTATAAATATGAGCTATAAATTATACACCAAATTTAATTTGTATTATCCCTGTTCCTTCATTTCTGTATAAATACGTGTAAAAATGGTTTCTTTGTATCAGTTTTTCAAGGTATATATGTAGCTGTTGTATTTTCGGTTAATATTGTCAATTGGACGTATTTACTGTTTTACTATATGTTCGTTCTGTATTTGTGAATGTCCAATAGCATACGTGTTTCAAATAATGACTAAAAATGAATGAATGAACTATTATGGATAGGAAATATCTACTGCACCGTGGAGCAATTGCGAAGTTACAAAAGGATGTTCAGTTACAAAAGGATGTTCAGGCACAATGGGCACAACTAACATCCTATTATTGGGACATCTGACGAACAATTGTTGAAGTGCAATATGACCCTGAGCATTAACACACAATAATAAGAAATATCATCTTTTTTTTCTCTCAATAAGACGTTGTCAACCATCTCAAGATTTGTTGGAATATAATGCTGTGATGTTGGCTAACACGCCGATGGGTTGGCAACCATGTCCTTACTATCAGACGCAGGAGAATTCGAATTTGGTGTTCTGTGATTCAAAAGTTGTTATTCTAGGAATGATTAGTCTGTTCCGAAATTTTGATTTTGTGTTTTTGGCTTTGGTGATGAATAGTTGAACAGAGAGCATTAAGAAATTCGTGATTACGCATTTAGAACTGTACTATCCTTGAAAAATTTAGATATACAGAGACATGAATTACGAGAAGGACTGTGGCCCATACAGAGCTACTAGAATGGTAAAGTATTTCCAACGGTTATTCGAACTGTATGTGTATAATTAGTTTTTGGGACAGTTAATGTTATTTATATTGTCCCAGTTTATGAAAAGTTACTGCTAATGTTATAGGCTATGTACTTTATAGTATCGGAGGTGGTAAATATTTTCATTATTGAACTCTCCGAATACCTGACAAATGCGAGTAATCAAAATTGACTTTTATTTTAATATTTGCATTAAAGACATATCAGTTCAAATTTGGAGTCATGGATAGTCAAAATGAAAATATTGGGAATCATTGTATTCAATGGTCCATGGTGATAGCACAATTCTCCTCAGCTCATCTCACTCATAACCTCTCTAGTGCTATCAACTCCTGAGAATGAAACGTGGCTAAAAGCGGCTGTAAAACAGGCCAGAAATGGGTAAATATAGAATAGCTGATAAATATTAATAGAGTGCAAATCAGATTTCCGATTTATTGAGATTGTAAGGATTTTTTATACCAGCAAGTGAAAATAATATGCATTGTGGCCATTGAGCTAGAATAACACAATTATATGGGAAATAATTGTAAGCTAGTTCATATTATGATGCCTTGTGTAGCTAGGTGCCAATATTTATCCTATCATTGGACACTGTTTTGATAATAGAGAGCAGGGATACACTAACATTTATTCCTCTTACATAGCCAGGCACAGAGAAGCTTAGTTTATGCTTGGTTTTGGCTAGGGGGTTTATTAAATAGGCTAGATTTCACACTAAGTATTTTACTATTTTATATGGTTAAATACTACTGTAAAATGCTAGATTTAGCCTAAAATAGCCAATTTGGCAATACTGAACATCTCTGCTCCCTAAAAAGTGTGTAATGACCTAGTGATTGTGTAATGTCTGGCACTACTTTCTTCAGCTGGCTATCCACATGTTCAAGAAAGAATTTATGTATATCTTAAGTGGAAGAAAGTCAGAAAAAGTTGCATCAGTTATGTGAGAAATTTGTCATTATTTGGCTGTTTTCATGGTTCACATGGTATCCATAGATTTATTATTCATCAATTTTAAGGCGTTGGGACAGAAATAGGACTCCGGGAAACATACGAGTCAGTGGGAGAATTTAATGTCATGACAGCATGTTGGTCATGATAGCTCAATAATTAAGAGCAACCGGATGGAGACCGGGAGATCCATGGTTCAAATCCTGGCCATGGCATTGAATTTTTCAGTCGATCTATTCAAATCTTAGCCTACACACGGCTAGTGTGGAAGAATGATTAAATTTCCAAGAAATAGGACAGTTTGCATGTGAAAGATGTGTGTTCATTTATCTATATCTTTAAGGGAACAAATTCACAATGTACAGCAATTGTGTGAGAAATTTATCATTATTTGACTCTTCTGTTGGTTCACAAGGTAACCAGAGATTCATTCTTAGTTTTATTAATATATTTCTGTTTTAAAGGGAACAAATTCACAACAATGCACATTAGTTACAGGTGTGTTATTTTATCTTGACAGAAATCATACGCGGTAGGGATGAGTATCAAGCAACTGTGTTGGGGATAGTGCACCTATCACCACACTGCATCAAACGCATAAGATTATGAGAGGGAATATGCTGCACAAGCTGTATAAAACTAATTTCACTCTCCAAGGCAGTTTTGCAGCTGTTATAAATTAAATTGTAATTATCGTGGTAATCTCCACGCTTTTGTTCTATCTTAAATAGTACATAGGCATTTGGAACAAAACCCTGTTCTCCAGCATGCATGATAACCATGTTTACGTCACATGGTGCCAGATATGACATTACAAAGTTGCTACCTCATTATATACTTGCTCTTTACTAGCTAGTTGCCAAAATGTTTCTCAAGGAAAAGGCATTAAAGAATGTATGCTACCTTCACTCCTTATTGGGACATGAAATTATCTTCTGGTGTACTTCAGCACACAGCAAACAAATGTTTATATTACAAAAAGGGGCATACATGTTGTTGTGTTGGGCCCTATCATTCCTATAGGCCCCTTATTAAAATCCAAAAAGTTCTTAGTGTGTGTTGAATTATCATAAAAGATAATTCCAAATCACAACAGGGAGTGAAAGCAGCAAAATATGCTGTTCTTAAGGCATTCTTATTAAGCAAATTTTTTAAGTTTCTTAGTATAAAGCAAGCAAAGCTAAGCTTTGATAGCATAACTTATTTGTTTTCTTAAGTTGAGCTCAGAACTTATAGCCTAATTGTAGTGTATATTACTTATAGTGTATCTGGTTGTTACTTTCATAATCCTTTTTATGCTTTATTTTAAATTGAATAAAGCTTCACAAATAATTAGAAGTTTTTGAGCGGTGGGGTTAATCACCTTTATTGAGCATTGGTTATGTTTACACTAGAGGTAGTGTAAATATAACTGGTGTTCATTTAATGAATAAAGCTTGTTTTGTCATAGTTCAATAATAATTGATTTGCTTCACACCAAATGTTGAGCTGTTCAAAAGCTTTATTGATTGAGTCTCTTATTTTCTAACGTTACTTTTGAGATTTAAGTACACTAGTATCAGCTGCAAAGAGCACAGCTACTGTTTGCCAACAGGAAGAAAGTCCCTGACAGGACTTATCTTACCCTTATGTTTCAAAACAGTGTGACAAGGACAGTGAATGTGTGTTGCAGAGAATGCATGCTGCACAATGAGCAAAACCATTAAAAAAGCATACACCCTACACAAAAAGAATTCATTCAGTATACCAAAACCGAGGTGTTATGACAAAAGTAGAAGGCATCAGAATGTTTTTGAATCGGCTGTAACTGTACTGATCCAAGTGTCATAAACAACTACCAGGCTGCCTGCCTCGGTAGCATGGTGGTAGAGTGTCTGCCTCACATTCAAGAGGTCCCGAGTTCACATCTCATTTAGGGTGAGTTACCTGGATAAGGTTTTCCCCGGGGTTTTCCCTTATCCAGAAAGACGAATGTCAGGTAACTCTAGGCTCTATGGACCCTGGGCTCATTTGAGCATCATTTCACCCATTCCATTCGTCGTCCGATATGACTTAACGTTGCAGGTCGTAAAATTACAAAAAAAAAAAAGAAAAAAACTACCCCCTACACCTCATTCCTCTGGGACTTTCTTTGCTGTGGCAAACTGTTGACTCTGCTGAGATTATATGGCAAGTCATTTATAAATATTAAAAATAACAATGGTCAGAGCATAGAGCTTTGTGGGACACCTTTAATTATAACACCTGGTTCCGAATTAAATATTTATCATTTTCTGGATTCTTTTTGTTAAGTAAAATCTGAACCAATTTGTAGAGATCACATGAAGCCATGAAAGTTTAACATTTGCAGCAGTCTTGAGATAGGGCTACATTCTAATTAGGTAAAGTAGGAAGTGTTACCTTTCTGTTATAATTACTTTCTCTCTCTACATTTACATTTGCATATAACATAACAGGTCTATTTCATTCAAAATAACCTGTTTGGAAAAAGTGAAACTTAATATTTTGTACAAAAAAGTGTGTTTTGTTATGCTAGATATTGTGACTTTGTGGGTTTGTGGAATTAAAAGTCCAATTTGCAGAAATTCAAAATGTTCTTGTATTTCCGTAGAAATACACTCTGTTCAATCCTTATGTAACAGAATTTGTCAATTCCTGAGCATTAGACACACACGCACACGCATTACTGCAACAGGAAATTGATTCCATTGTTTGATAGACATTTCAGTTTATAATAGCTGATATCTTAGTAATTCAGATGGAAGTAAACAGTCACATATTGAATTCAGGCAAAAGCTAGTCCTAATGTAGCTGAAAATTTATGTTACTGGTAAAGGTCCTGAAAGACAAATTGCATCTAAGCAACTGATTTCAGGAAAGAGAATTGCAAACGTGCTATATTGTGATAGGACGGTATTCTGAAAAATCAGACTGAAAAAACCAGTGAGTTGGAAAAGGAGATGTGCAGGAGATGTGTCTAATGAATTTGATTATAATTTGAGTTCTAATACCAAACATATGCTATTCAGAACATTTACAAAATGTACGTATGCAGTATAATACCTGAGCATTGCTATATGATAACACCCAGTCTTTTAAAATAAAAAGTTTAAAATGAGTCTTTACTAATGCCTAAAAACAAGCACTTGTAAGTTAATTCAAACTAATATTGTTGAAAAATGAGAAAAAAAAATTAGACTATTAAGATTTAATTTACCAAAAACACTATAATTATGCTATGCATGAACAGCACATCCCATGTTTTGAGGAAACCCCAGTGAAAACTTGATTGTTTAAATATATACATATATAATTTGCACAACCATTCTTTAATTCTTTTTTGTATTAGATCATTTTATCTGTATTTTCAAAGTAGTTTTATTGCTCAAGTAAAGTTTTAAGTAGTAGAGATAAGCATGCATGCATACATGACAAAATATTGCCCAGGCATTGCTTAAGTTCAGTTACCTTCTGAACCTTTTGAGAGTAAGCTTATTGAAATTAAATATCAAGTATATAAGCCACTTACACAAACAATAAACCAGTCATTAGCTACCGGCGTTCTACTTTTTGCCTTCTGTTTCTGGGCCATTTTAGGCGAGGAGACTTTGCATGTCTTTTGTTCTCATTTCTTGGCTGGCGTTAATTAAATTACTGTGAAATGCTTGCCAGTTGTTATCATTATACGTTCATAGTTTTGTGAATTCTGACATGGATAGTTATTTGTATTTTTTCTTGGTTGTATTTAGTATACCAATTTAAATACTGGGATGTCAGTTTTTGCCAACTTCTCATTGAACAATAGTTATGCAGTCCCATTAAACATTTGATCAGAAAGATCAGCTCCAATCTACTGCTTTTAATTCACAATATTTGTATGAGTTTTCATTTTCTATTTTTTCCCCCTGTTCTTATCATGCTTTTTTTTTTATCTGTATAAGATTGCATCTCAGCTTTACGAGGTGTGCTAATCATAAATATTTACAGGGTGAGTAAAACAAAAACACAGACAATACTTAGTATGTTGTGCATGGCAGCACATTGACCATTTTTTAAGGAGGACCCCCATGTCTGGAAATTCACGGTTTGGATGCTGTAGAACATCAAAGTTAAGAGAACTGGTGTCTTAAGTATATGTTTGAGCAGACAAAAATCCACGTGCACAGACTGTTCGAAGTCACCAACACATGTTTAGTACAACCTATGTGCTGGCATAATTGCTGACCACATCATTGGTCTTTATCTACTCCCAAACAGACTGACAAGACTGATCTACCTTGCATTTCTTATTTGAGGATGTCCCACTACACATTCAGCAGGTAATATGGCTGCAGCTCCAGCGCACTTTGAGAGAAATGTGCAGATTCACCTCAACGTTACATACTCCAGTCAATGTATGGTATAGGGGGACCAGTTCCATGGCCAGCACGACCACCAGATCTGACACCACTGGACTATTTTCTGTAGGACAATATTTAAACCATGGTGTATGCTACTGCTAACGTTCAGAAGAGAACCTCATAGCATGAGTACATGGAGTGATTGCCATTCTCTCAGATCAACCACACTAATTGGAGCATTAAGCTCAGCACAACCGATGTAGGATCTGCATTGATAAGAGGTATCCAGTTTGAAACCTGTTTAATGGTAAACTGCTTTGTGCTGCATACCGTTTATTCGTTGTATCGACAACATGTGGAACATACACTTTAATGGTTTACTGCGCCCAAACCGTGCATTTCCAGATATCAGTTGTTGCTTAGAAAATGATCTGTTTGCTGTCCTACATAACTTAAAGAACGTCGGTGTTTTTTTGACTCACTTGTATTTCTTTTCTTTACAGCATATGGCTAACAACAGATTTTCAACTAAAATAGTAGTAGAATGCTTAATCATAGAAATCTTAAACTGAAAACAGAGTCAACTGAGCTCACTTTTATAGATTTAATCAAACCTTTTGACTGTATCTCATAATGTTTCATTTAATAAACTTCTCTATTTTGTAATAGGAGGGAATGAACTAAAATTATTAATATCCTATTTGAAGCCAAGAAAACAAATGGTTTTTGTTAATGAGAAGTCTAATATAGAAACTGTAATAGCAGGGGAACCACAAGGATCTGTACTGGGACCCTTCCTTTTGTGAATATATATAAATGATTTAATATATATAACTTTTTGTACTTCCATTTTATATGCAGATAATACCATTCTATCTTTGCAGAAAGCTTCCATGAAAATGGTATCTTTTATGCAAATTTAAGAAATTTATAAGCCAAGATACGCTACTCACATCCTACTATACCTTGTTTCATCCTCTCTTATTATATGGAGTCAGGCCTGTATTGCCAGCTTTAAATTTCATTTTGATAATCTAATAACCAGTTAAGCAAAGAGTAACTTCTGTAGATGTAAGGGGAGCACCTGTGAACAGTATTACTTTGCTGATTTAAAAAAAAAAAACAAAAAAAAAACATTATTTTACTCTGTAGAAGGATATATGGAATGTAATATTAATTTAGAAATGTTTTGTTTTTAGGGTGTGTGTGCGTGCGTGCGTGTAATTCATATTTATATGTAAATATTTGCAGGTTCCAGAAAAATGTAATTTACAAAAATAATATTCTTATTTAGATGTAATTTGTGTTTATATATAATAAATTTTAGGGAGATACAATTGAGTTATACTTAAATGAGCATACAGCATATGCTCTATTAAAAGAAACTCAAAACGCATTTTCCTTACTGTTGCTAAAATAGATGCAAGCTTAGCGGGCTGCTTTCGGCCAGGATGTGTATGTCTTTTGGCAATGGTGTCATAGCAATGAATGAAAAGTAAAAATAATTTTCAGTATCTGGTGTTTACTGTTGAACAGCGATTTGTCTTTCAGTTCTCAGTTGCTTTTAATCGGCCATGGAGAAAAGAAAAAAGAAATGTCATACACTAGAAAGTAAAATTCATAGGAGAGGTGGTACTTAATAGACACAAAGCCAAAATATTAGTTGCTTCTGATTTAGGGATTGCTCTTACACCCCTTGTGTAGTCATCAGTAACAGAAATGTTATTTTGGATGAGCTTTTAAAATTGGGTGCAAAATCAACTAAAGACAGTAGTCATCAGGTAGGGGGAACATGCTGATTTGGAAATGATACTACTTTTCACATGATTTCATCAGAAGTGGGCTGCAATTCTATCAGTCGGTGGCAACATGTTGAAAGTAAAACTGATATATTTAGCTAAAATTGTAAATATCGTGGTTCATTTCAAGGTTGATCAGATTGGTTGCAAGGATTTAAAGATCATCTTGCCTTCTGTATGACACTATATAAACCTTCTAAGATTTGAAAATGTCAAAGCAAGTACATACATGATATTAAAAAAGATGGAGGAAGAAGACTTCAGAAAAATAATATGTAACTTCCCAGGTTTAAAAATATTGCTGCTAAAATATATTGTATTAATCACAAATTAGTTTCTGCTTTACCTGTTTGGATTTGTGAAGTTTAGACTGTAGTATATGAAATTACATCAATACTAAATTTGAATTTATCTACATTTATAAAGTAATTATATTCATAAGTGTATGGTATTATGAAATAGATGTTTAGCAGCAGGCACTGCTGCTATACATACTTTTTGCAAAATATAAAATAGGTATACATCATATATTGCTTCCGTGCAAGAGGGTATAAACACAAATTGTCAGCAAGTCATGTGCGATATTACTCCTTTGTTAGAAGGTATAAACCAAAGTACCAACAAACCTCATGCCATGTCACTTCGTTGTGAGAGTTTAGAAATACGACAAGCCATGTCTTATGTCACTCTTTGGAACTGGATTTATGTCGAATCGTGTAGAAGGATGGTGAATTATGCCCCTCGTTGAGGTGACCATTTGGAACAGGGTTGGAATTGAGGGTTCTTGAATTCCCAGCTTACCTCGGCGTGGCTTCAGTCGGTTGAGCAAGATATCTTCTTTTACAGGGGTGGTACGGCGGAAGGAAATTTTACGTAAAATGAGTAATCATTTTCCTCTGTATTAAATAATGTAGAAACTTTTATTTCCTTCCTTCAATTAACACCAGTTCGAACAAAATGTATGATACAATATTTATAACACTATTCTTACACAAGATTCACTTGATGTGACGCGTTTATCTGGATGCGTGCAAGAATCAAAAGTTTTATACGTTTTTTTACTACCGTGTATAATAATTAAATTGTGAGTCTTCTAGCGATGATATTTAATATAAAGATTATCTAGTTATAATCGATGATGGTTACGAGAATAAACTTATACTCTTCCGCACACAACGGCGTTTAAGAAGAGAACCTTACATCCGCTCACGGCGACTGTTAGGAGAAGAATGACCGGTTCCGCTTCTTCTACACATTAGCATTTCGCTAATCGTTCAATCCCTCTAGAGGAATATTGAATATCCTCCATGGCAACGTAAAATCTTCTATATTTGATTGGTCCACGTTTTACGATATACGCGTCACACCAATCACAAATAAGTTTGTTATTCCACACTTTTGTGACGTCATTTCCACTTACATAGCTTCTCTGTGCGTGACTCACTCTACATAACCTCACATAATACAATATTTGAAACTCTTTGGGGACAACATAAAATAACTGTTTCAGATGCCCCTCTTCAGAATATATGGAAAATTAACTTAAATCTCCCAATAATATTGTTCCATATATTCTGAAGAATGCCCCAATAATTAAACATTATTACAACAATGAACAATTAATACAATTTAAAATAACAATATAAAATCAGAAATTATTCGAACACAATAATAATAAACAAAACATTTTTCAGTAATTCATAAACATATTATTTTTTTTTTTTTTTTAATCATTTATTCTTGTGAGTGTCAAGGCTTTTGAATGGTTTTAAAAGTGTTTTGTGATATTTTCCTATCATTTTATTATCATCGTCTCTTAATTCGTACGTATGATCCCCAAATTTTCTTACTATTTTATATGGACCTTTATATAACAAATTCATTCTCCAATAGGATTTGATTTTAGAACTGGAGATATTAAATGTCTTTACGAGAACTTTATGATTTATTTCAGGATTCCATTTTGCTCCTTTTCTTTGTATCTTTGATAATCTTTTCTCTGCTTTTTCTTTTATTCTTCGAAATGCTTCAGCACACTTTTCTTCTTCATTCAATTCCATTTCATCTACTTTTAAGGTTGTTGGTGCTTTTATTACTAGAGGTTCAGGTTGTAGTCCAGTCATTAATTCGATTGGTGAAAATTTGGTAGTAGAGTTTGGGGTATTGTTAATGATTTTCTCAATAATATGGCAGTATTTGTACCAGCCTCGGTGGTTAGAATGACACAGAATTCTGAAATACAAGCCTAAATCACGCATCACTCTCTCGCAAGGATTTCCTTGGGGAAAATATGCTGAAGAGTAATACATCTTAATATTATTGTTCTTCATCTCTGAAGTAAACAATTTACTCCGGTGAACCGTTGCGTTGTCTGATAATATTGCCTTTATTGGCCCATACTTTGGTATCCAATCTTTTAAAATTTTATCTCCATTTTCTAGCATATCGTTTATTACTTCAGATGCTTGTTATCTAATAGCGATAGGCACAGATCTACTTTTATGAGTATAAGGAGCAATGTCGTTCACCTTAAATGTATGTATGTACTTATTACACAATCCAGGTTTCGTACTAAAAACGTTCCTGTTCTTTAGTATACATAACCTCAATTGTTCTCTTTGCGCGTGATTTAAATTGTATGTTTTCCCTAACTTTTCTTTCAAAGTTCTTTGGAATATCATTTCTTCCTCTTCTTGTTTTCGCTCGGTGTCGGTATTTAATGTGTTTATTTGGCAACAATGATCTCCAAGGTCAAACGTCTCATTTTCTTTATTATTTAAAAGTAAATTTTCTTTACCACTATCCTCTTCTTCATTATTTATTATATCTTCTTCGTATAATATTATATTTTCTACAAAAAACCTATCATTATTTATACTATCCTTCTCATCTTCTTTTAATATAATTTCTTCTAACAAATTTATTTTGATTACTTCATTATCTCCTTTGACCTTCATTTCATGTTTTTCGAAATCTATCACACTTTGCCAACCATACAATACATCATTGCCAATAATAATATCACGAGCTAAGTTTGGTATTACCAATACGATAAAATTGAAATTCAAATCATCTATTCGCGCAGGAATTAACGCTTGATATTTAACTTTATCTTTCTTTTTCCCAATAGCTGTGCTACAGTATACATTACACACGTTTAAATATTCAATCCTAAACTTGGATAGTAATTCCTTGAATAAGTTCTCACTTATTACTGATGAACTAGCTCCTGTGTCTATCAATACTTTATATTCGCTATCGCCTATACGAAGGTTAATCTGAGGTGGATTTACTAATTCCCGATCTTTACTTCTGGAGAGAGTGAGCTTATCTTCTGGTAAATTTTGAATTTTGATTTTGCCCTGTGTCATTTCTACCGAACCACTTTCCAAGGCACAAAATGATTTGGTACTCAGTTTTCCGCATTAGTGCGGTCGGTAGTTACACTAGCAGTTGGGTTGGTACTACCGTTATTTATTTCTCTTTCTATTCCCTGAGTCTGTGTCCTTTCTAGGTTATTGTCTGCCCTTTCAAACCTAGGACCCCCAAAATCTCTTAATGAAGAGTCTTCGATGCTAGTTCCTCTTCCTCTACTTTGATAACCTGTTCTTAGGTTATTTCCCCTGTAAAACCTCAGTTGATTCACCTGATTACTCCTCACATTTCCCACAGGTTGGTTATTATTATAATTCCTCCTAGGAGTATTTGGAATTCTCCTTCCTATACCTGGCACTACCGATTCATATGTCTTTCTGGGGTTGTACTCTCTTCGTTCATAGTTGTCTCTTGAACGTGCCCCGCCCCAATTTTGGTTAAAACTATTTTGGTTTTGGTTATTATGGTTGTGATTTTCCCTGAATGTTGGTCTTACTTCCTGTCTATTTACTTGCTTTTGTTCTATATGAGTCTTGTCAGGATCAACTTGACTATGAGTAGAATCAGAATTAAGGTTATGAGCCTCAAATTCTGATAATAACTCAATCATATCAGTAAAGTCGACGGGCTTAGCCACAATTAGGTGGTTTCTAATGTGTGGTGGATAATGTCGTATTAGCATATTCACGATCTCGGTCTCTGACATATCTGGATTCACAAGTTTGCTTTTGTTAGCAAGTTTTAGGAAATATTCCGTCATGGACACACCCTTCCTGAACTCGAATTTACCAGTGGCCAGTTCGACTTTAATTCTTCTCTGTCTTTCTGGACCCCAGAACCTATTTATAAACACGTTCCTAAACATACTATACGTTTCATGTGAAGCTAATGTTAACCTCAGCCATTCTAAAGCATTTTTCTTCAAACACCTTTTAACAATCATCATCCTAAATTCATTTGGAATCTTTTTAATTTTAAAATATTCTTCTAATTCCTTTAGAAATATTTTGGGATTGTCTCCCGATTCTTCTTCGAAAGTAGGTGGACTTATGTCATGCAACAAATAATTTGTACAATTTGTGTTACCTTGACTGTGTAACTGTGTATGTGTGTGCATGTTTTGTATTTGTCCATTACCATTTACTTCACAATCAGGTGACAAAGATTCTGTATCGTCACTCTCCAAATAATTCTCTAAGTTTTGTACAATATTACCTGAATTACCAGGTGAGTCAATACATGTAATATTCTTAGATTTTATTACCCTCTGGTTCTCAGAAATTTTGCTTGCCTGTAATGCAACCACAACTTGATTCAGCTTGCTAATGTTTTCTTTCTCTCTCTCAAAACTTTCCTGTGCCAAATCTATTCTTGTAATCATTTCACTATTCAACTTACTGACTTCATCATATTTAACTTTTAGTTCATCTTGTTGTGTTTGCACCTCAGTAGCAATTAGTTTAACATCATTTCTGATGCTATTTACCTCTCTTACAAAATTATTCTGTATTTCAATATTTTCCTCATGGTATTTCCGTGAATTATCTAATAAGACTACATCTATTTCTTGTCTTATTCTATTCTCTAATTCCCCTATTTCTACTTTTTGTTTTTCTACAAATTCTACTTGTTGTTGCTTAAGGATTTCTGACTCCTTAGCCAATTCACTTCTTATATCTTTTACTACATTTTCCTGACTTATTTTCATTTCCTGAAACATCTCTTTTAACTTAGACATTTCTCCATCATGAGATTCTATTTTCTGTTTTAAAGATTTTATGCCTTCTCTACACTCTTCTCTTCCTTTCTCAATTTCATTTCTTAGGTTACCTAAACCTTGATCTATCCTAGCTTCTAACTTCTCTGAATTTTGATCTACCTTTTCTGAATTTTGATCTACCTTAGCATTTAAATTACTCATTTCCTGCCTTAAATTTTGATCTGCCTTTTCTGAATTTTGATCTACCTTAGCATTTATTTCCTGTCTAAAACTATTTAAATTTTCTGAATTTTGTTTTATTTCCTGTCTTATTTCCTGTCTAAAATTATCCATTTTAGCATCAAAATTACTCATCATTTTCTCTAACCTGTCTATTATCATTTCATTACCTTTACTCTGCATAATTTCTGTTCTACTTGTTCCTGCATCATCACTACTCATTCCTTCCACTACTTCCCTGACTTCTTGTATTTCTGCTCTCTTATCACTAACTAGTCTTTCCACTCCTTCCCCAACATTTTTATTCTTATTGTCTGTTAATTTTTTACCTTCCATTTTAGGTAATATTTTTCCCTTTCTTAATAACATAAAAAAAATGAAAATTATAATTTTGTCACTTTTTCTATTAATTATCTATTAATATTTTCCGTACTCACTTTTCTTCTTTCTTCTTTCTTGATTCGAAGTTACCTGTCCATTACACTATTTATTCTCCTGTGGTGTAATCCTCCTTCTGCCTATTCGAGCCATACAGTTGGGCGCCATTTTGGAACTGGATTTATGTCGAATCGTGTAGAAGGATGGTGAATTATGCCCCTCGTTGAGGTGACCATTTGGAACAGGGTTGGAATTGAGGGTTCTTGAATTCCCAGCTTACCTCGGCGTGGCTTCAGTCGGTTGAGCAAGATATCTTCTTTTACAGGGGTGGTACGGCGGAAGGAAATTTTACGTAAAATGAGTAATCATTTTCCTCTGTATTAAATAATGTAGAAACTTTTATTTCCTTCCTTCAATTAACACCAGTTCGAACAAAATGTATGATACAATATTTATAACACTATTCTTACACAAGATTCACTTGATGTGACGCGTTTATCTGGATGCGTGCAAGAATCAAAAGTTTTATACGTTTTTTTACTACCGTGTATAATAATTAAATTGTGAGTCTTCTAGCGATGATATTTAATATAAAGATTATCTAGTTATAATCGATGATGGTTACGAGAATAAACTTATACTCTTCCGCACACAACGGCGTTTAAGAAGAGAACCTTACATCCGCTCACGGCGACTGTTAGGAGAAGAATGACCGGTTCCGCTTCTTCTACACATTAGCATTTCGCTAATCGTTCAATCCCTCTAGAGGAATATTGAATATCCTCCATGGCAACGTAAAATCTTCTATATTTGATTGGTCCACGTTTTACGATATACGCGTCACACCAATCACAAATAAGTTTGTTATTCCACACTTTTGTGACGTCATTTCCACTTACATAGCTTCTCTGTGCGTGACTCACTCTACATAACCTCACATAATACAATATTTGAAACTCTTTGGGGACAACATAAAATAACTGTTTCATCTTTTATTAGAGGCTATAAACACAAACTATCAATAAACCATGCATCATGTTTAGGGCCTTGATTTTTAGGTTTAAACCTAATTTCACCTAAAAAAAACTAAAGGAGGGTTTGGCACCAGAAATAACCTAAATAGCTTTCTTCCCTTTTTGAAATGAAGAATGTTATTTTCTGATTTTCAAAGTTAATTAAGAAGGCCATATTCGAGGGTAAATTAATAAAACAAGTGAAATTTGCCGTTATATGACATTCATCTCCATAAGGAAAAGATGTATGGGTAAATCATTCCGACTGAGCTTTGAATTCTATTCCTCCGGAATTCTGTTCTGTTCCTATATTGAGCACTTAAAGGACATTAAAAATGTTGTCAGTGATTTAGATGAAAGAGAAGCTTCCTGCATTGCTCGAGTGCCCCACTCTTGCAGCTTTCCTTGCTTATATTAACGTGCATTTTGGTTTCAAACCAGCCTTTCATCAATTTTGGAATTTTTTCTACTGGTATGCTCGTGAATAGAGATCTGATATCAAAGGACACCATCACCTCTTCAGTTTTTATAATTGTGTTTTCAATTTTCTTTACTAAATCAAATGAATTGTTTATGCTTAGAGATTCAAACTTTTCAAACTTGTCAAATTCTTCCAACAAACAGCAGGCTTGGCCATGGGTAACCCTCTTTCACCATTACTAGCTAATCTGTTCATGAGTAATTTGGAAACACACATTACTAAAGCCTTTCCACATATTTTCAAATGTTGGCATAGATATGTCGACGATGTGTTTGCGATAGTCCCTAGAAGACTAACCGAGGATGCTATAAAGTTGCTAAACCTACAAGAAAAATCCATAGTTTTCACCATTGAAGTAGAGCAGGATGAATGGCTACCTTTTCTAGATTTGAAAATCATTAGAACACCCACAGGATTACAATTTGGAATATACCGAAAAGCAACACATGTTGACAATTACATTAAATGCAACCCATTCAACCCAGTACAACATCAATATGCAGTATTCCATAGTTTAGTTCACAGATTAATCAGCATTTCACTAACAAAAGGAGAATATGAACAGGAGTACGCTCACATACACCAGGTTGCCGAACTGAACAACTATAACACAAATTTCATCAAAAAACTGATCTATAGACACAAAAGAAACAAATACTTAAAGGACATTACTACGTTAAAAAAACTAGAAAACCCAAACACCAGATATGGAAAATTTACATTTCATCCAAAATACTTCAAAAAATTTGAAAAGATATTTAAGAGCTTCAACATAAAATTAGCCCCTCAAAACAAACACAACATCCGCAACTTACTAAACCACCCTCTAAAAAATAGCACACCGAAAACTCAATTATCAGTCATTTACCAAATGAGTTGCCAGGATTGTGACAAGATATACATTGGTAAGACCAAAAGGAATCTGGGAACAAGAATGAAAGAACACTTCAGAAATATTAAATTCAAACAAATGGACAAGTCGGCCGTATCACATCACTTTTGGTCTGAGAATCACAACATAAAACAAGAAATAGAACTGATCAAACAGGCAAAGAAACCTCTGGAACTACAGATTTGGGAAAACATATTTATTACGAAAAAACAGGACCTCTTGATGAATTTTGAAATTCCCGCCGTAGATGACGTCATCAAACTTACCAGGACGTTAGATGGCAGCACAACACCAAGCCAGATGCAGACACCGGATGCATCATCAGTCTACCACAGAGCTGACGATAGGGGAGAAGTCCCCAGAAACTAGTCTTCATAAAAACTTGTAAGTGGAGAAAAGTATATACAAGGTTGACTCACTTGCCTAATTTTAGTAACAATGGCACTCCACTTTCTGAAATACTTCTTTTTATTCTATATAATGCATCACCATACTAGACCTTCATTTCTGGATGGATTTCAATCGATTTCATACCTTCACTGCTCAGAAAACCTATGACAGAATGCTGTTCTTCCTTTGTGAGTGTGACAGGCAAGCCAGCTATTTTGAATTATTTTGCTGTGTTCACTTGTCTACAGTATTCTACCTGTTGGACATTCTTTAAATAGTTGGTAACATTACTGCCAACTCAGAACAATGGCGCAAAATGTTGATTTTTAATTACTCTTTTAAGGTTTTCATTTAGCTCACCACCTATGCAAACTATTAACAAGCCTTGTATCCTGTCATTTAGATGCTATAAATGTGGATGTGTCTGTTGCATGTTGTGGTATCTGTAGTCAAAGTAACACTCATAAATCTGTATGGGCAGGATGAATGGCAACTTTGATTACTTGTTTCAGTTGTTATATGGTGTGAATCTTTCCTAAATTTTGCTGCAACTCTTTTCATTTATTTATGCATGTGTTTGTTGACTGATATATGTTCAGTTTTTTTGAAGATTACCCATTGTTGATCATGAGAATGTTGCTTTATTCTTACAGTGGAATGAGATGATTCACCTGTTTCAAACTGAAATACCACTGAGAAGACACAGGCGTCATATAAAAATCTATGAAAATTGCTTCACTGGTTTGGAAGCTATCAGCTGGTTCCATAATGCTCTTCAAAATACAATGCAAATGAGAAATATCACTCGAGAGCAAACGATACAATTGTTGAACAAGTTTCTGAAAGCTGGAATTTATGAAAGCATTTCAGCTCCAAATGGACCAGCCATACTAAAGGAAGGAGAATTGTATCGGTAAGTGATATTAAAAAATATTAATCTTATGACATATTTTAAATATATATTTTAAGCAACGTAAATGTTGATTTTTTTATTTATTATACCTATAATACAGCATTTAGGTGAGACTAACTTCCAATTTTTCAATTTTCAAAAGCATAGATGTTTATTTTGTGCCTTAATTGTATTTATTTGGCAATCTTTGCATAAAAACCTGTCATTGTTCAAATTGTGAACATGATGTTCACTTTTCATTTTGAGGAGTGTTGTTTTGTTTACCATGAAATCCAATAGAGTGAAATACTTTCACTGTGTAGTCATAGAAAATGTTTATTTAAGTTTTGGAGTGTTCAATACAGTTGAACCTGCTTTATATGTAACCCAGTTCTAAGTAATTCATATATGTATGTAAATGTTTGTAGGTCCCGGAAAAAATGTAATTTAGAAACAGATACTAGAAGCTTATTTATATGTAATGCAGTTATAAGTAATTTGCTGTTATACGTATTAAATTCAAATACAACAGAGCTTTACATGCATTAAATGAGTATATGATGTACACTATCTTAAAAGAAACTGGAAACACATTTTACTTATTGCTGCTGACTTAGATGCAAGCTAAGAGAATGGCTTTCGTCTGCAGAAACAAAAAACAAAGATATTTGCTTTTATACGTCCTTCAGTGTAACAATGTCGTGGCAAAAAACTAAAAGTAAAGATACTTTTCAGTATCTGGTGTTTACTGTTGAACAGCAGTTTTGTTTTTCAGTTCTCTGTTAGTTCTAATCAGCCATGGAGAAAAGAAAAAGGAAATGTTATACGCTAGATCAGAAAGTAAAATTCATAAGAGAGGTGGCACTTAATAGACACAAAGTAAAAACCAAAATTGCCTCAGTTTTAGGAATTGCTTATACCTGCTATCTACAGTCATCAGTAACAGAAATATTGTTGTGTGTGAGTTTTTAAAATTGCATGCAATGTCAATTAAATGCAGCCACCAGCAAGTAGGGAGATGGGCTGATTTGAAAACAGCACTTTTCACATAGTTCCAGCAGAAATAGGCTGCAGATCTACCAGTGGCGACATGCTGAGAGCAAAAGCTATAGATTTAATTAAAATCATGAACATCACAGTTGATTACACATGATTGGATAGAGGTTGAAAATGGTTGCAACAGCTTCCGAAACTAGTTCCTCAATAATATAAAAATGTAAGTGACGAAGTGCCAAAAAGCGACTGGCAAATAGTGTTTTCAATCACAGTTGATGTTCATGATCAGGATAGTTGCAAGAATTCAAAGATCATCATGGAATCATAGGGAAAGCAATTTGCAGGAAGTCAAATGCTGTGGATGACATTGTGGTGCAGCACTTTAAGCAAGAGCTTCTACCAGGAATCATAAGTGATTATCATCTCAAAACATTATACAACTGAGATGAAACTGGCCTGTTCTACAATCTTGTTCCCAGCAACACATTAGCTGAAGAGGGTGAATCTTGCCACGGAGGGAAGAAAAGTAATATTTTCATAACAAAAATAAGACCTGAAGCTTTCCTGGCAACAAATATGCTCAGTTTCTTCTCGGGCAGCTAGCCAGATGAACAGACGATTAGAAATTGATGTTTCAGGAGTGTGCATCGCTCCCATCATCAGGATATTTATTAAATGTCATAACCACAAATGAAGCACTGGATATAACACAAATATAAACAAAGACAAAACACTATCAAAATTCACATTACTGAACAAAAGACTTTTCAGTAAATTAAATGCCAGGTCAGGAGATGGTGTGAGTATAGAAAATTAATTGGGTCAAAGAAACTTAACTACTTAACTTGATTATCAAGCTGTGTTGATCTGTGCTTCTTAAATTGATGGATTTCCATTTTTAAGGCCGGTTTCCAAGAGGAGCTGAACTGAAATCTAGCATCACGATTAAGCATGCTCCTTTTGGAGGAAATGGCCAAAGCCTCCTTAATACTCCGCTCCCAGTAACTGTTGCATATTGCCAAGATGATCATCTCCCGAAAATTGGCTCTATGGCCGTTATCAAAACAATGCTCTGCCAGCCCAGACTTCTCAGGTTGCATTAAACGAATGCTCTGTTTATGTTTATTCTGGTAGCGATGGTCCTTCCGGCTTGTCCTATATACGGTGTCCCACATTCACAGGGAATGCGGTACACTCCCGGAACTTGGAAGTCCAGTTTGTCTTTCACTGGTCTCAACAGATGTTTAATCTTTGGAGGTGGCTTGTGGGTGGTCCTTACGTTGTATTTGGCGAGAATTCTGCTGATTCTGCCGGATAGATTGCTGGTAAACGGGATGCAGGCTGTAGCAGTAGGCATATCTGACGCTTGCTGTATTACAGGTTTCCCTTTCCTAGCATTGGTGATCGAGGCTTCAACGTCATATTCAGAGTAGCCATTTTGATGGAAAGTGAGTCTCAGGTGCCGTAATTCCTGTTTTAAGTGGCTGGGATCAGAGATGGACAAAGCTCTGTGGGCCAGTGTATTGAGAACTCCCAGTTGTTGAGACTTATGATGGAAACTATGAGTGTTCAGATAGAGATTGGTGTGTGTAGGCTTGCGGTATACAGCATGTCCCAGTGTACCATTGCTGTTTTTTGAAACAAGAATGTCCAGGAATGGAAGAGTTCCATCCTTCTCCACTTCCATGGTAAACTGTATTTGAGGTCGAAGGCTATTGAGATGCATCTTTTCACCTGGCTTGCTGCCCGAGAAGAAATTGAACATTCTCATAACAGTTCTGTTTGCTATCAATGCAAACAGATTCATTTCTTCCACTTTTGATAGGAAAATCCAGGAATCTGGGGTGTTTTAAAGACAAGAAAACAAAACCTACAGAATATGATTTTAATGGAACAGTGGTTAAAGAAATAGAATATGATTATGGATTGATTTGCAGTACATTCACCTCAAATAATTTTGAAAAATGTTTGAGTGGAGTTTTGGCTCCCTAACTGTGCCAGTCACCTACAGCCACTGATTCGAGCATCATTGCAAATTTCAAAATTCATTATAGAACATTGCTGGTTCAACATTTAATAACACTGATGTAGAAATGAAAATCTTACCATTAACTTACTATGAGCCATGGTATTTATTTTGGCTGCCTAGAAGGAGGTGTCATTTGCCACAATCAAACACTTTCTTTAAATCTAGTATCTTAAGGATAATGATGGTACTGATAATGATGAAATTGTGCCTATAAATGAAGTAGCTCTATGGAAGGGTGCAAATTTTGATACCTTTATGCATTTTGATGATTATGATTCACTACTGATATGCCAATACACTGTCACGCCTTGCTTGTATCTTGCAGGCCAATCATTGGAAGCAGAAAAGTATGTCCAGTTTGCCTGCAATTTCTAATGTTTTTTCTTCAATGATTGGGCCACTTACTGGTAATGAGCGTCATGAAAAGTTGAATTCATTCAATAAGAATTTTTTTGGCATCCTTATATTTAAAACTTCTTACTCTCTTCTATTTACAATCGCCACCCGCTGCACTGATAATAGGGTCCCTTTCTTGACTTATTCGTAGATTAGATGAGAAATTTTTTTTAGATTTGTCAAAATCCTTTTGATTTAGAACTGAGTTTGCATCGTAGTTCACCAGAACTGGTAATTTCTTGCTTACAGAGAAACATTTGCACTTTGCCATTTTGTGCCTGTACTACTACTTGCTACACACTGTACAAAATTCATAGAAAAACTAAGAATAGAAGCTGAAATTCAGCCTTTTGAAAGTGTAAATTCCTTTCATGAAGAGGTGCAGATTGTCTGGACTGGAAGGATTTTCGAGTTAAAACACTAAAAACTGCAATCAATACACTCGAACTGCCCAAAACAGTCACACAAATATTTTCTCATGATACTTTTAAAACATTACACATTTCGCAAATTATACAGAGCGTTCGAAAAGTCACCGGACTGAAACTTTCAAAAATTGTCTCTAGAATATTTCATTGGATCAGTTGGCAAACTTTGCATTACGGATAGCTATAACCTTGAAGAATGGTTCTTCACTATTTTTACGTAAGTGTATCTTTTGGGTTGCTCGGAGTGACATAGGTATCGCAGTCGGGGACAATGATTTTTACGCGCGTACAACGTGTCGCTTTGTTGGAAGCATACTTTTGAGTTCAGGTCCTATTAAAGATGTTTGCAGAGATAGAGAAGGCATTTCCAAATGATCTGACATCAGGTAAAACTACCATTTAGAACATTATGCGCCAATTTCGTGATACAGTCTCTGTGGATGATCGACGACGAAGTGGTAGACCCAAGTTACAGAAGATTTCATTCATGATATCGAGCAGCGACTTGTTACCTTGACATAAAAGCAGTAAGACGTTTGGCACAACAAATTGGATCAATTAGCTCCACACAAAAAGCTCTTAAGGTGGCTAAACTGCACCGGTATCATGTTAAAGTCATCCAGGAGCTGCGGCCGCCCGATCTAGTGAAACCTTGCCATGGTTTCGTTCTTCCACACGAGCCATTCTGGATAAGACTTTGTTTTACGGGTGAGGCATGGCTCCAATTAAATGGCTACATTTACTCCCAGAACACTAGAATTTGGGCAACTGAAAATCTGCATGTCTTTCGTGAGGAGCCGCTTTATTCAGAACAAGTCAGTGTTTGGTGTGCTGTATCGCGAAGGATTGTTGGGCCCTTCTTCTTTGAGGAAACAGTCAATGGTGTTGTCTACAGGGATACTGTACAGCAATATGCTGGAAGAGGATGAACATGATAGTTGGTTTCATCAGGATGGTGCCAATTATCATAATGTAAACGAGACTATAGAGATGTTTAGGGGAATTTTTGGTGATCAAATTATCTTGTAACATTTATGGCCTCCCCATTCCCCTGATCTTACCTCTCCAGATTTCTTTCTGTGGGGTTATTTATGGGGAAAAAGTGAACAGTGGCAACCCACACTCGCTAGAAGAACTCAGAGTCACAATTTCTAATTCTATTGCCGAAATAACACCAGCAACATTAAAAAAGTATCACTGAACATGCGTCAACGAGTGGAATTATGTTTGCAAGAAAAGGTGATTATTTTTTGCACTTGCTGTAAAAAAGTAATATGGTAAAGTGTTGTGCAATGTGTGTAATATGTTTGTAAGAAAAATAGTGACTTTCCAGCAGCTGCTACTGTGAACTGAAACGTCACAAAAGTAATGCGCACAAAATGGTTTGCTGACATATCAGTGGACTTATTTTTCTCAGAGACTGCAAAATTCTAAAAAAAAAAAAAAAAAAAAAAAAAAAATGGGATTCAAAATTTGTTTCAGGTATGTAAAAGTGTGTGTAACAAATGTGCATACCCATTCAATTTTTATGAAAAATAAAACTGGATCTAAAAAAATAATAAAATCTGAGTCCGGGAACTTTACGAACACGCTGTATATGTATACACCTACATGTAATATGTATTTTCATTAATTTTTTATCCAAAAAACAGTGCTGATGGCAAGATTAGGAAGCATTAAAGAGAGTGGAATTATGAAGCAATGATGTGGAATATCCAGGACTTTACAGAGAGATGGAATAGTGTTATAATTGGAAATTTAATCACATAGTTTTATTGTATTGTGTTTTAGAAAATGAGGATAATAATAAGTTAATGTTACTGAAAGGGCAATACTGCAAATGTTTTTATTAGTAATAACTAAATAAATATTGAATTTAATATTAAAAGACTTAACTGAGTCATAGTTTATTAAAGCTTATAACTGCTTCTTCTGTTTGTAAATTATTTGATATATGTATGTTTTTCTAATTTTTAAAATGTTTTATTAATTATTCCAAAAATTTAGTTTGTAACATCACTATTATATTATTTATGGTATGTGTATAATATTCCAGGTTAAAACAAACTTATACTGGATTTCTGGCTTACAATAATTGTCCTTCTACACAGCACTTGAAGGTTCCACTGGCAACCAGAAGTAATAACCAAGATAATTTGGAAAATGCAAACATGCCTGCAAATTTAAGAAACAGATATGGATGTATTGAAGTAGAAAATCAGAATACAAAAGAGCAAAATCACAAAAATTATGACCATACATCTGTAAATCTACATATAAATGGATATCCATATAATTGCAGCAATTTAGAAAATACTGGCAATCATGGACAAAGTAGAAGCAACTCAAGCACTTTTAAGTGGGTACCATCAAATATTCCTGCATCTCAGCATACTGACCAAGGGCACCACACAAAAAATGAGGTTCTCAACAAAAAGCCATTCTCAGAGCACAACACAGCAGCAGAAGAACAAGGATTCAACAAAGCAACTGGGAATATGAATCACATTTATACAGAGGGAAACAATTTGGAAGTTCTTAATCCTCTGATGCCAAAAGCTGAATCATGGAAGGCTGTGGTTTTATACAGGTAAATCAGTGTTTTACTAATACTTTCAGTATTTTATTAATACTGTGTCAGAGTACACAGAGAGTATTTATTTTCAAATCTAGGGAGAAAATTGAAAATCTTTAAAATTGAAGTATGGTGTGTGATAAGCACTAGAAAAATAATAGAACTCATTTTTATTAGGCAAATGTGTCAACCTTGTATGTACTTTTGTCCACTTACGAGTTTTTTTATGAAGACTAGTTTCTGGGAACTTCCGTATTCTCAGTTCTGTGGTCGACTGATTCTGCAAACAGTGTCTGCTTCTGGCTTGGTGTTGTGCTGCCATCTGATAATCAGGTAAGTTTGATGATGTCATCCACGGTGGGAATTTCAAAATTCATCAGAAGGTTCTGTTTCTTAGTAATGAATGTTTTTCCAAATCTGCAGTTCTAGAGGTTTCTTTGCCTGTTTGTTCAGTTCTATTTCTTGCTTGATGATGTGATTCTCAGACCAAAAGGGATATGCTATGGCAGACTTGTCCATGTGTTTGAATTTAATATTTCTGAAGGGTTCTTTCATTCTTTCATTAAACACTACACATTATTTTATTCTGCCATGGAAGATGTCATAAAACTCAGATGGCAGCACAACACCAAGCCGGAAGTAGACACTGTTTGTACCATCAGTCAACCACAGAACTGAGGATAGGAAAGAAGTTCCCAGAAACTAGTCTTCATAAAAGAACTTGTAAGTGGAGAAAAGTGTACACAAGTTTGACTCATTTGCCTAATTTTAATAACAATGGCACTCTTTTTTCTGAAATACTTATTTTTATTGTATATAAAACCCATTTTGTTTAATGAAGCAATAAAAGATAGGTTAATATAATTTTGAGTCAAACTAGTACTTGATGCTCTATATATTGCTAATGTTTATCTAGAATGTGTTTCATTAGGACCTTCCTAACATCCTCAGCTAATGTCAACTGTTGAATTTTGATTTAGTGAACTCCTTGGAGGTGATAGGGGCGCCTCTGTTTGTACCTTGATGAACTTGAAGTTCAGGTTCTCTTCACAGGTGGTGTCAAAATTGAACAGTTTTTCTTCATATTTCTTTATGAATATCTTTTCCCACGTGGTTAATGTAGTTGGACCCTGAACCCTTTTTAATAAATGAATTTCTTGTTCTATATCATGATTATCGTTCCAGAAATGGTTTGCTGCCACCGATTTATTTATTTATTTATTTATTTATTTGTTCTTGATGTTCCAAAAATGCCCGTTAAGCCTAATGTTCAAATTCCTTTTAGTTTTGCCAATGTAAAATTTTTTACAGCATTTGCAGTTTATCCGGAAAAGATAGATTGCCTTTTTGAGAGATAAGGATTTTAAGTGCACCACTTCCACAGTGATTATTGATCTCTTGCATGGAGAGAGCTTATGAATGTTTTACCATATATTTTAAATCAGCATATTTGGATATGTAGTCAGACTGCAAAAACCCAGCTATGGCTTTGAATTTTTCAGTCTGACTCTACCTATCTAAACCTTTCCCTACACACGGATAGTGTGGAAGAACATCTAATTTCCATCAGTTCACACACACTCTCTCTCTCTCTCTCTCTCTCTCTCTCTCTCTCTCTCTCTCTCTCTCTCACTCAACTCGACAGCTTTGAACATAGGCTTTATGACAGATTATTAATCAACCCATTCTACTCCTTACAGGAAGTTTTTGAAAATGCATCTCAGTTGTAAATGGTGTCACTTATTCACTGAACATTATTTTCTCATTTGTATATATTCTGTAAAATAGAATAGAAAGATTGTATTGTAATATTTATGTTATCTTCTGACATCAATTGCTGTTAAGCTCGACTTTGTACGTACTCTGTATCATATTGTCGTAATTTGTATTGTATCTTCTGACGTTGTCCATTGCTGTAAAGTTCGACGACAATAAATTTCTTCTTCTTATATATATATATATATATATATATATATATATATATATATATATATTGAATGCTGCAAATTTGATTGATGGTGTGTGTTTGGAGGAATTTAGTAACAGTGACGTCAAAATTAATATAAAAATTATTTGTGGTTGGTTTATTGACACTCGTCACTTACTTTTTCATATATTTATGAGAGACTAGTTTCAAAGGCCCTGGCCTCCATTTTCATGTTGGGAAGAGATTGAAAATGGAGGCCAGGGCCTTTGAAACTAGTCTCTCATAAATATATGAAAAAGTAAGTGACGAGTGTCAATAAACCAACCACAAATAATTTTTATATTGATTGATGGTTTTCACAGCATTTGATATTGATATGAAGCCATTAGTGTTTTGTGCCATTTTCCTATTTGAGGAACTTCTCGTTATGGAATTTGTGCCAGGTGGGAACCCTGTGCATTTCCTGTGTAATCCTCACATTTTTCCCTCACCTATATGACAAGAATTTTCTTGATCTGCCCTTTGAATAACCAGCATCAGAAATAGTTTTATACACATCTAGTTTTTTCATGATAAATCTGAATGTTAGTGTGAAACAAATACAGTGGACCCATATTAGTACATTTCTCAGTAATATGTTTTCCCATATATGATAAATTAAATCACTGCAGCATGCATAATGTTGTAAATTACTTTGGAAGTAATGTTTACTAAAGAAATCCTTACTGTGAAAGTAGGCTACTATGAGAGTAAGTTAATACAGAAGTATCATCAAAGGCTCAAGCACAAGTACCCTTTTAGTTACTAATACAGAAGGAAGAGCTCATTACTTCCGTGTATTGTTTTGTTTGCACAATTAAATTATGCCAATTTATTTTGTTCAGCCATGATTTTAAACTGCTTGGTGTTCTATCTCAATTTGAATACTTAGAAAACTTATTCCTCAAACTACATTATGGTGTTAGAGCACATAAAAACACACCATGTAGGCATTTCTGGCATATTGGCATGCAAAGTCATACATACAATGGGCCCGCCTCTTTAGTGTAGATGGTAGCATGTCTGCCTCACGTTCAAGAGGTCCCGAGTTTGAATCTCGGTCAGGTTGAGTTACCTGGATAAGGTTTTTCTCCAGGGTTTTCCCTTATCCTGAAAGATAAATGTTGGGAAACTCTAAGCTCCATGGATTCCGGACTCTATTGAGCATCATTTCACCCATTTCATTCATTGTCCAATATGACTTAACATTGGAGGACGTTAAAAAAAAAAAAAAAAAAAAAAAAAAAACCATACAATGAGACAGATTATTATTATTTGGCCATACATTTATTGCTGTGTGTGAAGGCAATAAGGGATCTGTATCATCACTGCTCTGGAAACTTCATCAGTTATTCTTCAAATTTGCAAGAATTCAACCATTATAGTAACATAGGGTTTTCATGAGCTTTTTACTGAGAGAACAGGGATGGGGTATTCAATTTTGATATCCATGGAGTGAACCATTGTACACATTCCTAGAATCACTGCCAGGGCAGCTACAGAAGGATCAGCTTTATCACCCAAGATTAGTCAATGTCCAATTGCAAATGGAGGAAACTAGCCTAAAAAAACATTTTCCAGGAAATTTAAAAAGTAAATGTTCTGTGTTATTAATCAGCTCATTTTTTACTTTTAATTGGATTCCAACAACTCTGGCATCAATTTCCAGAGTTGAAGATGTGAATAACATAGTCTTACCTTACCCAAATACTTCCATGATGTATAAAACTTTGGTGCTCATATAAAGCCTTAGACAATCAGGGAAGTAGTCACAAAATTCATGTATAGTTAGATAATTGTAGTAGGGTTGATGAAAATTCTTTCCCTTTTTATAAAAAACTAAAGTCAAAAGAGAAAGCCAAATGTGCACAATAACCTCACCCAAGGACCATCCACCACTCTACTAAAATTATTTCAAGTGATCCAGAACATACTAATGGAGAGGAAGGGAGTGTTACCAATATTGCAGTAACTAAAACATCTATCCCAGTGTTTGTAATATTTGTAAACCACAGTTATACAAACTGAACCTCTGGTTTTGAAATATTTGTTTTGAATCCACACACTACTACGCAGCACTGTCTTAAATTTGCATCAGTTCTTTTATGCGTGAAACAGTTCATGCAGATTTGCATGTACATATTTAACATTTCATATGTAAGAATTTGGAAGAAAATTGTTTGGAAGCTTCAAATTTGGGAAAAAAATTAACAGCATCTGCTAAGAACCTTTTAAAAATGCCTTACTTTTCTCAAAATACATATAAAAATAAGTTTGCTAATGCTCTCACGTTATTTCCTTTACAAAGTAAATTCACCCTATCATTTTCATTATTTATAACATAAACAGGCATCTCTAACCCATTATATATCTATAAATTTCTTTGGTATCCCGAAAAATCTGCATTTTTTTTCTGGCACCTCTTACATTATGAAAGCATTTATCTGTTGAGCATGATTTTTTAAATAACTAGCATTTTGAGTGGTTACCTACCTCCTTCAGCTGCAAATGTCTTTAGTCCAATAAACAAGAGTGTATAGTCTCGAATACTGCTAGCCTAAGTAGTAACTAAATATTTCCAAACATTTTTTGTTTCAGGTTGGAACTTTTGGTGCCTGGAATAAGTGAGCAAGCAAAGAAAGTACCAGCAAAATGGATTGCAGCAAATGCAACAGGTTTATGTGAAACAAATTTTGTGCTTCATGAACCACTTGTAAAGGGACTTCAGTACTTGCAGCAGTGTAAGTACAATTCTAAAATCAAACCAGACTTTATCTGACTCTTTCCTGGTGGTAGTGGTCATATAAAAATTTTCTGGTTTTGATGGAGGCAAATCAGAGTTCATTAGTCGGTATGTATCAGAGCATTTCTATGCTATGATTTTCTATGACTTCAGAGTTGGTTTATGGGAGAGAGAATGCCATGAAAGAATGCATCAGGTATTTTCCATTATATATCAATGGTTTGCAGAGTTTAGTAGAGAAAGATGAAGACCATGCAGGATGACTGACTACAGCAACATAATGTGATGTAAGCAGGATGTACATGTTACAGAAAGATCAATATTGCATTTATTATTAAATTCAAGAAGTTCTGAATGTTGGATTGGCAGCAGTGAGCACCTTTTCTAAAGAAAAACATTAATCTCAGGAAGCTGTGGAATTATTGGATCCTCCAGTGCATCACAAATGAGTACAGTTTGGCTGGCCATTCTCCGGCTCTGACATTTCTCGAGAGGGGAAAGCGGGCTGTTGCTAGTTCTGAAGTTGGAATTTCAAGCAGAGGAACATGCATATTTCAAATATTTCAGACATTTTCATATTTCACGAACCAGTAGCCATACTCTTATAATGGCCGCTTCAGTAGCGTAGATGGTAGCATGTCTGCCTCACGTTCAAGAGGTCCCAAGTTCGAATCTCAGTCAGGGTGAGTTACCTGGATAAGGTTTTTACCCAGGGTTTTCCCTTATCCTGAAAGACGAATGTCGGATAACTCTAAGCTCTGTGTTCCCTGGGCTCATTTGAGCACCATTTCACCCATTCCATTCATCGTCTGATATGACTTAACATTGGAGGATGTAAATTACAAAAAGAATAAATAAATATATATATATATATATATATATATATATATATTCTTATAATAGCAATAATAATAGGACTTACAGACACTAAAAATTGGAATTCACGCACACACAAAATAGCAAAGGAACTTCACCAGCACAAGTACCAAAAGCAACTGAAGCCACGTGGTCCAAACAAATTAAACTGGCAACACGGTGTTGGTTTCGGAAACCACGCTTAGCAGCGACAATGCTGATTGGCGCTAGCAGACAGATGTAACTTACTGACCACGACACTGGATGTAGATACTCCCAGTACTACCAACAGAAGCAGTTAGTGCACATAAAAGGTGTGAAAGAAATATTTGAATAGAGTGGTGGGCTTACCTGGCCTTGGGCTCACCTCGGGATACCCTCCCTTCACTTCATCCTTACTCTCTCCCTTCCATCTTTCCTCCCTTCTCTATTCTCTTCTGCTCCTTTTTTTCTCCTACTTCATTTCTCTTTCAACTTTTTAAAAAATTCCACCGTGTTCATATTCTTTTTCCCCTTTTTCTGTCAGCATTCTCATGGCTACTATTTTTTTGTCCATTTTATCCCATTTTTCCTCCCATATCTTATTTCTCCACTCTGCTATTTCCGTGCACTCTACCGTATAGTGCTCCATGCTCTTCTTCCCCACATAGCTTACACACCCCTTTTATCTCCTCCGTTAGCCCCTTCAGAAAGTGTTCCTGTGCTCATCCATGCCAGCCCTTCTCTCTCCTCCTTATTTCAATGATCCATGTATTCCTCTCTTCCCCAATCTTCCAAAATCCTTCTCCATTTCCTCCTTCTTCCAAATGTCTCCCATTCCTATTTCTTGCATTTTACCTTCTACCCCTATCCACCAACTGCTTTTACTTCACATACATTTTTGTTGGTCCATGCATAACCTTAAAATCTCTTTCTCTTCTTTTATCAGACATCTATACCAAAATTTCAAGACCTTTTCCACATGATTTTAATTACACACTCAGTTTTGAAGAAACTGTTAATTTTCTTTTGTGATTTATCTTTCACAATGTGATCACGAAGACTCCTTTATATGATGGTGGTATGCAGAAATCTCATTATTGTTAGTTTTTCCGACATGTCTATTTTTTCGACACAATTGAGATGCTGTTTAATCTCACCTAATTTCACTTTCGACTTTCCGAAATCCACATCCTCAGATTCACTACTAGTGTCTGTTGCATTACTTACACTTTTCACAATTTCTTCATGAGTCATGATGTGATAGCCTGGATCATTATCATCTCTGTCAAGTTAGTCTTTAATCTCGTCCACTGTGACCAGTATTTGCCGAAAGTCATTTAATTCAATTGTATTGTTGCCTAATTCAACACTGACATCTTACAAAAGTTTCCTCCACACATTAGTCAATGTAGAGTTCAAAACGCTGTTTACTGCACTTGCAAAATTGAAAATCATGGATCAGAAATCATATGATTTTATATTCTGGGGTGTTTTTTCTGCCCTTTAAACTTTATTGTCCTGAGGCTCCTCTACTTCAAAAACTTCATACATCTGGATGTGCAGATGCATTATCCATTAGGATTATGGCTTTCACATCATTTTGGTCTTTATTTTCTTGGTGCCTTCTTATTGCAGGTACAGCATGGCTGTGAAACCAATCATGGGTGATGTCTGCCGTAAACCACACATTGTTTTAATTGTAGTACAGTCTACAGACAATGCGGACATTACATTCTTAATAGCCCTTGGTTGTTTACTTTTACCTAAGACAATTGGCTTTAAAATATATCTTCCATCTGCATTAGCACATAATAATGCAGAAACGTTTTTTGCAAATTTTTCATCCAGGTGTATTTTTTAAGGATTTGAAAGATTGCATGTTCTTGGACAAGGCACGCTGAAATAGACCTGTCTCATCAGCATCATGCACTTGAGACATATCTAACTTTTCTTCTTAAATGGTAGCTATTTTTTTTTCCCCCTAAATGAGTCAACAGCTGACTTAGCACTTAAGGTCTCTTCACACACTTCTGTTCACTATGTTCCGACACTTGCAGAATCGGTATAACCAGCCCGAGCTAGGCAAAATCCATTGATACCAAGACATTCAGCAAGAACTTAAATTTCAACACCTCTCACTGAATTTTGCTTGCACAGAATTGTTTGTACCACTTGAATGTTGCGACTTCTAGCTTTTGTTCAACTGGCTGCCGCATTTATTGACCTGACAATTTTCATATTTACATTTAATAAAGAATGATAAGAGTTCACTCTTTTTCTTTTTTATGTCTGAAACTGTTTGTTTTGCGATTCCATATTCTGCACATACACATGCAAGAGTGGCACAATTTTCAAGCCTGTCAATAATTTTCAGTTTCTCATTTATTGTAAGCGATTTATGATTACGTTTCCCAGATGACATTGTAGGTTCACTAATTGACATGTACTTGATTTGTTTCTTTAACATAATGGCTGAGGAAGGCAAGTGTTCAACTAATCCTTCTGACAAGAGTTGCAAGCCCTGTCACAGGTACAGCAAGGGTGTGGGAAGGAGGCAGCCTAATGTACCATTGTTACTAATCTATTCCTAAGAAATTCCTATTGTACAGTTTGTGCAAAACTAAAATTGAGCAATCTGCAGTTTTTTTATTTATTTATTTTTTTTAAATTTTTTTTTAAAGAGTGCTTGTCCGGTTTAAGCGAAATCTGGTTTAACCCTTTCACCAATATGGACGTCATATGACGTCCAAGTTAAAATGCCCCAAACCGATATGGACGTGTATAGACGTCCTGCGCATACATGCATTTAATGCTCATTTAGCGCCAATTATTTTAATCTTGCTGTTTTACAATAAATTTAAATTAGTTCTATAAGGAATGTAAACGTATCCTTAAAGGTTTCTTTTTGAATTGTACACCTCCAAACCTGGATAAACACCCAAGGGCACATCTGCATATTCACGCCCAATAATATTGGTTTCCTTGCGAACTTCTTTTTCGCAACACACTACACATTTTCGAAATGGTTACAAGTTGTTTGGGTGTGGGTGGTATACTTTTAGGAAAGTGTTTTCTCTCAAGTATGAGGGATGATGTGGTGAATTTTGTTACCCCCTAGTATAAAGAGGCCTCTGAGTATTATAATACTCAATTAGGTTACGAGCTCTTTATACGCGCAAGTACAGGTAGATGAATGTCTTTTACAGCTCTGAAAATTACTAAACAACTGTGCATAGTTACATCCAGTGGTATAAAAATACTTTTTTTTTACCATTTAACTCTTTTCCGTAAAGAGGGATAGCTGGTAATAGCTGATCCGTATCACGCATATTTGACCCGCCATTTCCCCAAACAATGGAGTGGCTAACATGCCAGCTGTAGACCAGTACACGTCACTGAAACGTATGTCCTAAAGATCTCCTTCATAATCGTACAACAAATCTTCCAGATTTTCTACAGTAATATCAGAAGCCTGTACACATCATATCCAAGTTAATTTATTTGCTACATTACCGGGATAAGCCATGGTTAACATTGAAATTTAACAATTTCAAATGTGCCATACATTTAGCTCTTGATAGCTACAAGAAATCTCTCTGAACACAGAGAGAGTATAAATAACTGAAATACAGAGCGAAAACTGCTGCATAAGGCTACTAGAAACCTTGGTTGAGAAACACTGTAATAACAGATGCTGACAGAGTTTTCATTCCAGTGTGCGAGTGTGTGACGCAACATATTCTCGTCATATTATCGCTTGGTATAGCATAAATAAACTAAACTTGAACCTGAGAAGTCGCTTACGTAGCTATACATACATACTATGGCTCGTATACACACAAAACAAAATGATTCACATATTAGGCGCGTTCGGCACAAAGAATGGCTTTTGCTACAGTGAAACAAAGTAGTGAAATTTCAACAATTTATTAATGTAGTCTCTACTTTATTGTTACTGTAGATTTATACTGCCTTTAATGAGTTTTAAACCAGTTTTTGTTTCGTTTAAATAACTTAATAAATACGGAAGATACGGAATTGTATTTATGATGCATTTTTACAGCATTTAACAATTTAAATGTCCTGTTCTGTTTATTGGGTATCTGTTGCCGGCCCCTGAAGGGTTTAAATGGCCATCGGCGAAGCGGTTAAAAGAGCCCAGATTAACAAGATTTTGCTATATATATGAAGCAGTTGTACTGAACATATCTTGAGCAAACTTTGAGTCAGACTGAAAAATTCAATGCCATAGCCGGGATTTGAACCACGGATCTTCTGGTTTCCGTCCAGCCGCACTACCATTGTGCTACTGGACGGTGCGGCTGGACGGAAACCAGAAGATCCGTGGTTCAAATCCCGGCTATGGCATTGAATTTTTCAGTCTGACTCAACGTTTCCACAATTTAGCCTACACACGGCCAGTGTGAAAGAATAATTAATTTCCATATCTTGAGCAGTAAGAAAAAAAGATGACTATATAGGATGAATCACCTAAAACTTGCATCACCAATATTTCCAAAATTGAAAGTGCTATTGATGTGCAGTTTTCACAGCATTGTTTGGTGGTTAGGGGCTCATAGTTTAGGCCCATAAATAAATTTTAATAACACTTAGAAGGTGTGTTTTTGAAGCAAACATACACTTTTTTAAATGAAACAATGCTTAATTACATCATAAAATAAGTATGGTATATTAGAATGTTAATGGTGTTTTTCGCAGGATTCTAGTACCAGTAGTTCACGAGATATCTTGCGGTTCATTTGTGCATTGCAATGTTCTAGTCAGTTAGTGATAGTTCAAGCAGGAGATTGTGAATGAAGATGGTATTTACCAATGCAGAAAAGCTGACATGCTCTTGGTGTATGGAGAGTGTTGGAAGAATGCAGTTTGTTCTTGTATGGTGTATACGGAAAGATATCTCAATAGACATCAACCATCTCTGCAATTATTCATCAACCTCTTCAACCAGTTACGTGAAGGTGGTATTGTAACACCAAGAAAACGTAACAGAAACAAACAGGTGACTAGAGATCTAGGTGAAATTATGGTTTTGGTTGCTGTTGCAGTAGATCTGAAAATTAGTTCCCACACAATCGCACGTGGAATTTAATGAGTTAGGCAATTGCACTACGCATTCATTACCAACATAGATTCCATCTTTATCACATCTTTCTCTGTCAAGACCTGCTAGGAAACGATTTTGGGAATCGTGTTAACTTTTGTACATGGACATTAAGATATGATACTCCAGATTTATCTTGTATTTTGTTTAGTGATGAAGCAACATTTACTAATCATGGCAGTTAAATCTCAGAAACGTGCACTATTAGTCTGTGTACAATCCCCATTGGCTTCGTCAGGTGGAACATCAGCATCCATGGAGTTCATGTGGTGTGGGATAATGAACCATCAGCTCATAGGTCCTTTTTTCATAGAAGGAACACTAAAACTCGCACAAGTATCTCAGCCTCCTAACAGACCACCTTCCATAGATGCTAGAAGACGTTCCTCTGCAGACTAGGAGGAACCTGTGGTTCCAGCATGATGGCTGTTCAGCCCATAGTGCACAAATTACTACAGCTGGTCTTCATGGACTGTTTCCAAATCGATGGATTGGATGAAGAGGAACTGTACCTTGGTCAGGCCATTTACCAGATTTGACTCCGTTAGACTTTTTTCTATGGGGAAAACTGAAAGACACTGTCTACAAGGACAGACCAACTACACCAGATGATATGAAACAATGTATTACTGCTGCCTGCTCTGAATTTCTGTTGAAATGCTAGAACGTGTGCAGCAGTGTTACCACAGGAGACTGGAAGCTTGTATTGAAGCTGTGGTGGTCATTTTGAACACAAGCTTTGAAGGTCAAATTTCTCTTTACTTGTCAGCATCCACAGAGGCAGCGTACTCCATTTTGTTTTTCTTTAGTTTGCGCTACCATAGGTAGTACAGGTGTCAGTGTGTAAAGTTTCAAAACCAGCTATCTTGTGAACTATTGGCATTAGAGTCCTGCGGAAAACACCATTAACATTCTAATTTACCGTACTTTTAAATTCTTTTATGTAATTAGACATTATTCTATTTTTAAAAAGGTATGTTTGCTCCAAAATTATACCTTCCCAATGTTATTAAAATCCATTTATAGGCTAAAGCTATGAGTCCCTAACTACCAAATGCTGTGAAAATTGCACATCAATAGCACTTTCTGGTTCGGAAACTTTGGTTGTTTTAGGTGATTATATATATAAAGGAATATTAAAACTTTGGGAAACCATTTCTTGCATATTGTGACTTTGTGGATTTATAGAATTAAAAGTCCAAGTTGCATAAATTCAAAACATTCTTTATTTGCGTAGAAATACACTTTGTACACCAGCAGAATTATGTGACATACACAATTACAATCTCCCAAGGTTGTTGACCACAAACAAAAGCGTTCACTTTCTAAACACAATTGCAGGCACACAATACTCAGTCCTGATTACACTCTGTTTACAACTCTCGTTACGACTCTGTTTACGACTACTGCTGGCATGTCGCAATCTCTTATATATACCTGCGTTGATAATTCTAGACTTTTCTGCAACAAACAAGAAACCAAATGTTCTCTATCAAACAAGATGTCACTAGAATGTTCCATTTATCTAACTTTATTTGTTTCGGCAGACCTTTATTTCCATGCTATCTTTATCAGTTCCTTTGTGTGCACAAGCCATGCTATTGCAATAACGGGTTCGCGACAATATAAAGGATTGAGGATAGAGGAAAGGCCTCTGAAACTAGTTCCGGGAAAATTTAAAAGTAAGTGTTGTTAGTGTCATTAATCGACTCCCAATAAATTTAATCTGAACATAGGTTTGGAAATTATGTATTTCCATGGTAAAGCATCTTTTCTACAACTCTGTTTACATGGCAAGATGTGTAATATGTAGCTGTCCTGTGGCCATAACCCCACAACAGAACAGTGGTTTAATAAGTACAGTAGTAAACATTCATAATGTACAGAGGTATTTATTAGATGTGGCATATGACGTAATGCTGTGCAGTAGTTTATGGTCCAGTCCATTTGTTTATTTGGAAGAAAAAGAGGTGTCAGGTTAGTCATCTGTTATCTAACCAACTAGCTTTATCAGCAATCTGCTGGTGAAAGCAGAGATCTTACCTCTACCATTGATTTGCATGACGTCACACACACATCTGAGCAAGGTCATGTGCCACATTTAAAAATGTCTCACGTTCAAGAGGTCCTGAGTTCGAATCTCGGTCAGGGTGAGTTACCTGGATAAGGTTTTTTTCTGGGGTTTTCCCTTACTCTGATAGACGAATGTCGGGTAACGCGAAGCTCCATGGACCCCGGACTCATTTGAGCATCATTTCACCCAATTCATTCATCGTCCGATATGACTTAACGTTGAAGGACGTAAATTGCAAAAAAAAAAAAAAAAAAAAATCTAAAAATACACCTGTAAGACTTAAAACTTTCACAGCGAGCATTATTAGTTAAAGCTTCATGGGTGATCAGCCATGTCAAAGTAACTAAATTCATGCTTTTGGCCATTCTAAGCACAATGGTTAAATTAAGCTCAATGGTTAAGCTTTTCATCTGGTTAAATTGGGTGATGATGCATTTCACTGTTGTCAGTATGCTACAGTACAGTACATAGTCCGCTTGTTAGGCACTGGTAATCAAGACTTGAAGCTTTCGCGGCGAGCGTTATGGATTATGGCTTCACGGGTGATCAGACATAACCCACTGGTAATCAGTTAATGCACAACGGAGTTCCCCCTCCTTTCTGGCTTTCTGTCCATTGATTTCTGAATAGTAGGTTTCCTGCCAGTTGGGTAGAAAGAGTTGGCCAATTCCATGGCCTCAATATCACCTGACTTAAATGTACTAGATTTTTATTGTAGGAATATTTGAAATTTCTTGTTTATGCAACATCAGTTACAGATGTAGAGACTTTGTGCTTGTATTGTCGTTACCTCCATATCCAGCATTTATGTACATTGTGCATTATAGCATAAAAATTGTTACTATGCTTTATATTTCTAAAACACTCTCAAGATTATTTGCATCAAAATGTAGTTTTTAAGATTGGGAAGAAAAAACTACTTGTTTTGAGTACTTATTAATTGTTTTACAGGGCCTCAGGCAGCTGCTGGTGGTACTTTATCTGCTATTGAAGAATACTTCAAGAATTTGCCAGAGCCATTAACAACCTATACATTGTATAAGCCAATGATGATGGTGCTCTCAAGTTTGTCACCAAGGAAAATAGGACAATATGGCAGCAGTGTTTTTGATACAGTACTACCCCCAAATACATGTTTCGAGACAGCATTTACATCTGATAGTCCAATAACACGCATTGTCCCACAAAGCTCCTTTGATACGTTGCATCTAAAATGGTGTACTCGTCAGAAAAAAAGGGAACTTGATCAGAGACATAGTGTTCACAAATTTGCTGATGCAGAAGACACACACAATCATGGAAAGCATGCCAGAAAGGAATATCCTAGTGACAAAAGGCATTCTTCATCTTCTCAGGTATGCTTATTTTTTACTGACGCAGTTGTAAAAAAGATTTTATAGTATTTACTTGTTTTCTTTTTTAAAACTAAACTTACTTAGTATTTAAATAATTCATAGTATTTGTCCTAAATCATTAGCTTTACTTGAATTGTGCATGCAAGTTGGAAATTACTTAAAAAATGCAAGTTTACAGGAGAAGCTTATAAGTTGGCACAGGAATCCTTAACCAGTTGGCTTCAATTTATCAATACTCAACCCATTTTCACTAGAAGGAATATCAGTAGCCAAAGGTCACTAATAGGCTGACAAAAATGTCTGCAAATGTCAAAAGACTGCTGAGGGATGAGAGATGGTTGGTTACTTGCAATATTCCTACCTATAGTCTAATAACAGTTAAACCTTAATGCTAAGAAATTCCTGTGCCTTTTTATAGGTTTTATAATTGTCTTACTATGAAGCAGCTCAGTAGCCAATTGTTATATCTATTTTTCATAGATGAAGTAAACAAATGCACTGTCTGTAGTATTAAAAAGAAGCATAAAAATTGTTAAATAGAAGAACAATTGCATTTGGAATTTTAAAATTATATCAGAACACATTAATAGACATTTCTTGTGGAGGTCATGTGCAAGTAAACTAAATAAACTATCTTGGATATTATTAATCATTACAACAATGATTGGTGTGCTTTCACCTCTGTTATTTACAATTTCATCATTTAGTTCAATAATATAAGCTGGCTGGCGTCATCCCAGTGGTGTCGTGTGTTGACGAGCGGTATGCCAGCAGGAACAGTGGCACCTCGACGTCCCAGTCTCGCTGATGGCTGGCCACGACCTTCTTCTGATGTTCTTCTAGGGTCTTGTACCTCTCGACCATGCCATCCGACTGCGGGTGTAGGGGTGTTGTGCTGGTCTTGTTCACCCCAAGTCTTTCCAGTGCCTCCTTCATCAGCTTAGACTCAAAATTGGTGCCGTGGTCACTGTGGAGTTCCAACGGCACCCCAAAACGGCAGAACAGTTGCTCCACGAGGCAGTCTGTGATGGTCTTTGCCTCCTGGTTCGGGATGGCATACACCTCCGGCCATTTGGTGAAGTAGTCCACGACCACCATCAGGTACTTGTTACCTCGGTCGGACACTGTCAATGGTCCAGCTGTGTCGACAGCAATGCGTTCGAATGGTGCTCCGATGTTGTACTGCTGCAGGCGACTCCGGTTCCTAGTCTGGGGCCCGCGATTCGCCGTGCACACATGACATTAATGGCACCATCTCTCAGCATCTGCTTGGAGCCTCAGCCAGTAGTAGCGCTGTCGTATTTTTATTTTGTCAATCGTTCAGTTCGCATCCAGGTGTCCTGAAGTACCGGCGTGCACTTCCTCCAAGACTTCTGGGACCTTATTTCAGGGAAGTAAAAACTGCTCCCTCTGCGTCTATCCATCGGGTGATTCCCGTACCCGGAACAGCACAACCTCTTTGGTCTTCAACGATTCCCATTGGACCCAGTATGATTGTATGCAGCGCTTCTGGGTGTGATGTCCTCCCAAGTCGGTCTCATTCCTGCCTCCACTTCCCTCAAGAGTGGCCCCAAGTCGGCATCCACCAGCTGCTCCCTCCTCAGGCCTGCGCTATACCAGCCGTTCGCAGGCACATGACCACTCTGACAGCTGCGGCACGCTCCTTCTCTTCCACTCTTGTGCACTGGCCGCACTCTTCCGGTCAGGGTCTTCATGACATGGCGTCTGCGTTGCCATGGCTTCTCCTAGGATGTTCAGAGGTGAAGTCATACTCCTGCAGCCTCTGGACCCAACGTGCTGTCTGGCCTTCCAGGTTCCTAAAGCTAAGTAGCCAGGTGAGGGCAGAATGGTCAGTCCTCAGGTGGAATGGCTGACTGTACAGGTACTTGTGGAAGTGCTTCAAGATCTCTACTACCGCCAATAGTTCTCGCCGGCTGACGCAGTAGTTCTTCTCTGCCTTGGACAGCGTCTTGCTGTAGTAAGCTATCACCCGCTTGTGGCCATCTTGGACTTGAGATAGGACATCTCCAATGCAATGGACGCTGGCGTCGGGCCCACAATGAAGGCGCCACCTGGTTGTGGGAATCCCAAAATAGGAGCACTGCAAAGTGTCTTCTTCAGCTCCTGGAAAGTGACTTCGGAGTCCTCCGTCCACACATACGGCCGGTGTTCTTCTGTCAGGCGGGTGAGGGGCTTGGCAATGTTGGAGAAGCCCTTTATGAAATGGCGGTAATAACTGCACAGCCCTAGGAAACTGCACAATTTTCTCTTATCCTTTGGCCAAGCCCAATCTCTCACAGCCTGTGTCTTCTCCGGGTTGTGGCCACTCCGGTTGGTGAAACTATGTGGCCCAAGTAGACTTCCTTGTGGAAGAGCTGGCTGTTCTTTGCATTTAGCTTCAGGTTAGTCGCCTGCAGTCTCTGTAGCACCTTGCTCAGGTTTTCAATATGGTCTTCGAATGTTTTGCTGACGATGATGATGTTGTCCAGGTATAGCAGGCAGGCGTCATATGTCAGTCCTCTCATTACTGACTCCATGAGACTTTGGAAGGTAGCTATTGCATTACAGATACCAAAGGGCATAACTGTGAATTGCCAAAGCCCTTGGCCTGTCGAGAATGCCCTTTTCCTTGTCTCTCGGATCTATCGGAACGCGTTTAGTTGGTTGCCTAATAGGCTGGGCGTCTCCGGTGTCAATGTGATGGAGCACTCAGTCCGTGCGGCCGTAGTCGCTGTCGCATTGGCTGAAGACTCTCTGGTATCGTCTCAGCAGTTGTCAAACCTTCTCCAACTTTTCTGCGGTCAGTTGGTTGGCCGCCCTCTCCAATAAGCCTTCCAGCTAGGGCCCCAGGTGTTGCGTCGGCACCTGCTCCTGGGTCTTATCGAATGCTGTTACGCTGACCACGGGCTCACACGTCCCCAGCTCCGTTCCGGTCTGGACGTCATGATCGGTGTCGGTTGGGTTTAGCAGCCTCACCGGCACCTCCTCTCGGCACGGCAGCAATGTCCTGGCTACACAAAGTCTGTGCACAAGCGTATTCTGGTCCAGCATTAAGTCTTTTGTTTGCTGGCCTTCCAGTCGCGCCGTCTCCACCACCTCGCTTCTTGCGGGGACAACCACATCTTTCCTCAGGACGATCCTGCAAATTCCCAGGCGTTCTTCGGGTTGCCGGAGTATCACCTCTTCTCCTTTGAGCCGCAGGACCTTCTTACCGACGTCGACCGTCGCCTCGTGGCTCCTGAGGGCATCCAGTCCCAGTATCACCTCAGCCACCTCCACGACGAACACCCACTGTCGCACGGCACTCCGTCCCAAGGTCAACTTCAGCAGGGCTCCTCCACAGGCAAGGTGTCGCCCGATGCCGTCACTAGCTGGTATGATCGGCTCGGTTTCCTCGACGACAAACCCTTGGCCACGTCAGGTCTAATAATGGTCACGGCTGCCCCGGTGTCTACGAGCACGCGGCACGGCTATCCTCTCATCCAACCTTCCGCGATGTGGCTGTCATCCATACACCGGCTGACGGCGTGCTGTGTTACTCGAGGGGATGGTGGTGATGGCGCTGACGTGCCCCTCGCCACGACGGCCTTTACTCGTTTTCCGGCTGCTCTCCCTGGTGTAGGCATTTCTCCCCAGGTGTCCCGGCTGGCTACACTCCCAACACACACCACTTGGTCTTCGCCGGCGTCTCTCGGCTGGCCTTCGGCCTTCAGTGTAGCGGATACTCCTTGTTCACGACGCCGGAGTGGCTGTCACCTTGGCCGCCTTCATCCTCAATGCTGCTATTAGCGCCTCGTGGATGGTTTTGTAGCCGCCGGGCATTAGGCGCTGACATATCTCGACGTCTCGTACCCCTTCAACGAACGTGTATACGGCTTCCCGGGATACGAATTCAGGTGGAAGGTGACCAAAGCTTTGCTGGCTAGCTGTTCAATCGCCAGGGCGAACTCCTGCAGCGTCTACCCTGGCTGTTGCGTCCTTGATTCAGTTGGCTGCGGTAGGCTGCGGCCAAGTGGTGGTTCCCTAAACGGTTCTCCAAGGCCTCCCGCATGTCCTTGGGCGCCGCCGCTGTCTGGACCGCGTTCAGGACTTCTGCGGCCCGTCCCTGGAGGCTGGCAATTAGCTGTGCGGCCTCTTCTTCTGGTGACCACTTGTGCTTGGCCACTGTGTCGAATTGGCGGCGGAAGACTTCGAACGTGGACGTGCCGTCGTACTTGGGTGGTTTGATGCGCGCAGACGTTGTGTCGCGTCCCGACACGTCAGCCTTTAAATCTTTCATCCTTCTGCCGACGATGTCCTCCACCATGGCGTTCAGGTACTTGTGTTGGTGTCGGCCTTTCCCTCTAGGTTGTTAACGCGGCTCGTCATGTCTTCGAGGGATTTGGTGTTATTCTCGCCTTTCCCTCTAGGACATTTAAGTGGTTCACCAGGTGTTCGACCCGCTCGTCCACTTAGCCCATCCGCTTGCCCAGCTCCGTGACGTCATCCCTCACGCCGGCCAACTGTTCTTCAAATTTTTTGGCGAGGGCCTCATTCGCAGCCTTCATTTAATTAGTTCATTCGGCCTTTATCACAGTCATCGTCGCGGCCAGGTTGTTGTTTGCTGCTTCCGTCTTTGTTGTTAATTCGGTCATCTTCGCGGTTAGGTTGTGACTTGTCTCCAACTTTGCGGCCAGGTTGATATTTATGATCTCCAACTTCTCTAGAATCTGTACCAATGCAGCCTCCATGTTGAATGTCACACTCCTGACACTCCTGGGTTCGTGAAATTTAAAAGTCCAGGTTACAAACACCAAAAATTGCTCTTTATTTCTGTAGAAACACACTTTGTCAACTTTCACAATCGCAGAATTATGTCACATACACAGTACAACTTGCAAGGTCAACGACCACAATATAGCTCACACAGCTGTCACGCACGCAAGTTCAATTAACAACTGACTGCCAGTGGCGGAAGGCGGCGCTCTTTTTATATATTACTCACTATCCGAAATGTTCTCAAACAATCAAGACAGCGCTAGAAGAAAGACGAACTCTCTAGAAATCCATCTCCTTCCCCCCACCATTTCGGCAAGCTTTCATCTCCGCACTGCACTGCCCGTCTCTTTGATCTCATTGTCTGCACCACTTTGAATCAACAATGCATTCGTGATAATAAGGATGCTACTAATAGGTTCATCTAAAATACACAGTATTGTCACATAACTCACCCATGCATACATAATACCTATCACACTGCAGTTACTGAAATGAGCATGAGATCTGGCAGCATGGGTGACTCATATACACTCATACATTCATTTGGTAGTAAACAGATCCACTACCAGAACAGACAAACAGTTCAAGTTCCTCTCCCTCTTCAGGCCCTGCTTGCCTTCTTGTGGTGGGTAGACAGTACCTAGCACTGAGTAAATAAACAAACGAATTTCGCTGATTTACTTGGATTCAATTTATATATTAATGAATATATTTCATATAATATTGACTACCATACATATAGGCTTTATGAATATATTTGATTGTGTATTTGAATATTAGGTTCTATTTTTCTTTTTGGTTACACTGTTAGAACTTCCTCTACTAGATATTCAGATAAGAGAAAGTGGCAAACAAATGTATGCTTGGATCTGTCAGTGTTATAATGTTATGTTTTGTTTCAGTGCTCTAATAAAGAAGAAACCCAGTTTGAATGTCAACATCTCAACCATGTTCGTAGCAGTTCTGGAGGATATGTTAATCCTGTGATTCCTTACCACCCATCAGGAGCACAAAGTTTCCCTTCTACATTTAAAAACAGAAAACAAGAAGTTCCGACTTATTATGATAGCTCAACAAGTTATGTAAATCATAGCATGGTGAACTCTCCAGGAGCTAGAAAGGAGGAAAGCACTAGTGCTTTTGCTGCCAAGACTACCTGGACTCCACATAAGCAGGTTGGTAACATCAATAGTTTGAATGGGTATATTTATGGTTTCTGTGCTGAATGATGATACTAAAGGAATATGCTGAGAAACACACTGATGGTGATGTTGCTGATCATTTTCCCATTTGTTCCCATACTTCTGGTGTTGTCAAGCAAAGGGACACAGATAAATAATGAAAATGTACTTTCATTAGTGTTTGTAAATGATCCGCTGTTAGAAAAATGTTTAAGAAACATTTAAGAGAAACTCTATGATAAGTTGATGACATAAAATATTTTGTGCATGCACCTTAATATACCATTAACCTGTTGAGTATTCTGGTTGGGGTATATTCATTGCTGCTGATGTCTTAAGTGTTGCTGTGTCAGTCTGTTTATCTGTGAATATGAGATAATACAGGACCTTCCATGTCTGTTGGACTTAAAATTGTATATGTTAGTATTAGACATGTTCCAAATTTGGTTTAAATTTACAAAATTAATCTTAGGTTTACTTCCCAAAATTATAATGAGTCACTAGAGGATGGAATTTTCCATGACAGGACAAATTCTGAATTATTAAACCCCTTTACAAAAAGGGTGAGGACAGTGTTTAAATTATAAACCAATATCTGTCTTACCAATTTTTTTCAAAAGTTGTTGAAAAAGTTCTGTTCAGTAGTACATAAGTTTGTAGAATACAGAAACATACTTGTCAATTATAATTTTGGTTTCAGAGAAGGTATATCAATAAATAATGCTACTTACACATGAAGTAGCTTTAAATGAAAAAAATGCATGTAGGGGGAATTTTCTGTGACCTAGCAAAGACAATTTGATTCTGTTAATCATCACATCCTCATAGCAAAATTGGACTTCTGTGGATTAAAAAATTAAAATTTCATTTGGTTCGTATCATTTCTAAAGAAAGAAAACAGGATGTTGAAATAAACAGTGATGTTGGTTATGAAAAACAAACAACAAATTGGAAAACAGTGACACATGAATTACACAAGGTTCAGTATTTGTGCTTTTGCTACTTCTGATCTATATAAATAACCTATCACTTTAAATATGTAAGGACATTGCAAGTACTGTTCTATTTGCCAATGACTCTATTATGTGTTTCAAATGGGAAGAGTTCTGGAGTCCTTCAAATCAGATGCCTTAGAGCACTCAGCGTTGTCAGCTTGTTACTCCCACTCTTTTTATGTTTCCCACTCTCTCTTGCACACTCATACAACGGCCGCGCTGTGGCTCAGTGGTTAATCCTTGTTTCACATAAGCTTGCCCCGTATCTATTAGCGGTCACGTGACCTAATCACCTCTCACTGGCTGCTGTTGTGGTATAGACTGTTGTGCGGTAAAAATTAGTTCGTTATTTAACATGGCGATATATCTTTATATCTAAACCAACCACAAATAATTTTATATATCTTTATATGTTGGAAGAGAATTGTCAAATTTATATTTTCGTAACTGTTTGAATTAAATATATTACGCAACAGAGTTGATTTATCTGAAATGCATGTTAATTCCTAAACGAAGCAAAGAGGAGTTTCCTTTGCTCTCAAGCACGTGTTTCACATGGCACGATAGCACGTGATTTAGCGGTAGTGATGGCATATTTGTTTATATGACTTTTAGCACTGACCTTGTTTTGAACTGCATTAGTCACATAACGCCATTCGAAGGCGTGTTGTGCCGATTGCGTGAGCTATATTATTTTATTGGTCGTTCATTCCGCGTGTACTTATTATATGTATAATGGCAGAGTGTACCGCCAGTTTTTTGCTGAAATATAGCAAGGGAAAACCTTTACAAAGCGGCGAAAAAAGAAGTGGTGCATGCACAGAGAAGAATCCGTCTTTGTCAGTGAGAGAAGTCGAACAGCTGTGCTGTGAACTTACAGGTGTGGGTGTTAGGTGCGTAAGAACATCGCGACATGAAATTGAGACAACAGGAAAACTTACCACTCCAGGGGCGATATTGCTGTGTGGCGAAGACGTTAAGGACAATCAGATTGTACCGAGATACAAATCGCAAAATACACTACCATGACGAAACTTGGGTGAATGAAGGACACACAAGTATGGCGTGACACGACTTTTAAGACTGAAAGACAAACATTTTTACAAGGTATGTATGCTGGTTTTAAAAAATCCCTGTGAAAAGACCGAAGACCTTTCATTATAAACTTGTTTTAGTTTCACTGCTCATTCATTCAGTTTCAACTTGCTCAGTTTCATTATAAACTTGTATTTTTGCATGCCTTCATATTCTTATTTGTATGATTTTATCTATCTTCCTGGCAATTATTATGACAATTACTTTCTTGGAAGTGTTGAAAACAGTGTTATGATAAATTAACTTTAAAGAGAGTCGATTAAAGACACTAGACAACACTTACTTTTAAATTTTTCCGGAACTAGTTTCAGAGGCTTTGCCTCTATCATCGGCCGGCTCTCGACTGGTTCTCATTGGTGTAGCTGACGATACCTTGTCACAGGTCTCCTCTGGTGGCGGCTCAAGGAACTTGCTGAACAAATCCTTCTGGGGGATGTCGAAATTGAATACTTTGTTCCTATTTTTTGAAATGAAGATTTGTTCCCATGTGGATAGTTCTTGTTTTCCTGATGTATGTTTCAGTAGTTTTGGTTCTGGATTTATGTTGTGGTTTTTTTCCCAAAAATGTGTGGCAACTGCTGATTTTTCTAATTGTTTATATTTTATGTTTCTAAAGTGTTCCTTTGCTCTTGTTTCTAAATTTCTTTTTGTTTTTCCAATATAAATTTGACTACAGTCATTGCATTCAATTTGATATATACCAGATTTTTTGTTTGATGGAATGGCATCTTTGATGTTTGAGCAAATTAGGTTTTTTAAGGAGAAATGGTTGACTGGTGCTAGTTGAATATTTTGTTTTTTGAAGACTTTTTTGAATTTATCATAGGCCCATGGATGGTAAGTGAATTTTTTGAAAATCATATTAGTTTCTGTAGATGAGAGAGTTGTGGTATCACCCTTCCTGGCCGATCTGTACATGAGTGCATTAGAAATAAGGATCAACAAAGGTTTCCCTTGGATGTTCAAACTCTGGCAACGATATGTAGATGACATCTTTGCAATAGTACCAAAAAAACACATCAGTGATGCACTAAAACTTTTAAATGTCCAAGAAAAAAGCATCAAATTCACTGTAGAAATAGAAAAAGACGAGCATTTACCATTTTTGGATCTAAAAATAATGAGGAATAAAAACAGACTAAACTTTGGCATTTACAGAAAACCAACACAGACAGACAACTACATAAAAGCTAATGGCTACAACCCAAGATCCCACAAACAGGCAATCTTCAATAGTTTAGCACACAGACTGGTAAACATCCCTCTCACAGCAGAAGAATACAAAACAGAATACAACAAAATAATTGAAATAGCACAAAAAAATAACTTTCCCAAATCATTAGTGGACAAAAAAGTGAGCTTAGCAAAAAAGAAGAAGCTACTAAAGGAAACCACAACTCTCTCATCTACAGAAACTAATATGATTTTCAAAAAATTCACTTACCATCCATGGGCCTATGATAAATTCAAAAAAGTCTTCAAAAAACAAAATATTCAACTAGCACCAGTCAACCATTTCTCCTTAAAAAACCTAATTTGCTCAAACATCAAAGATGCCATTCCATCAAACAAAAAATCTGGTATATATCAAATTGAATGCAATGACTGTAGTCAAATTTATATTGGAAAAACAAAAAGAAATTTAGAAACAAGAGCAAAGGAACACTTTAGAAACATAAAATATAAACAATTAGAAAAATCAGCAGTTGCCACACATTTTTGGGAAAAAAACCACAACATAAATCCAGAACCAAAACTACTGAAACATACATCAGGAAAACAAGAACTATCCACATGGGAACAAATCTTCATTTCAAAAAATAGGAACAAAGTATTCAATTTCGACATCCCCCAGAAGGATTTGTTCAGCAAGTTCCTTGAGCCGCCACCAGAGGAGACCTGTGACAAGGTATCGTCAGCTACACCAATGAGAACCAGTCGAGAGCCGGCCGATGATAGAGGCAAAGCCTCTGAAACTAGTTCCGGAAAAATTTAAAAGTAAGTGTTGTCTAGTGTCTTTAATCGACTCTCTTTAAAGTTAATTATTATGACGTTTACTGCAGTTTTAAATGTGACGGGAAGGCACCGCCTATGGCCTATGACGCGAAAGCATTAGCCAATTAGAGTGAGGGGGAGGGTAGTTGTACGCAGAGTGATACATGTCAGCGGGGCAAGGTTATATGAAACAGAGATAAGATCGCTTGGCTCTCACCAAGGCGGCCCGGGTTCGATCCCAGGCAACCGCAAAGTGAGATTTGTGGTGGACAACACGGCGCTGGGGCGGGTTTTCTCCGGGACCTCCGGTTTCCCCTGTCATCTCATTCCACCGGTGCTCCATCTTCATCTCATGTATCATCAGTGTCACTGCCTGTGGTGCCGTATGTAGTAAAAGCGGGCATTAAACATTACACCCACCCACACACACACACACACACACACACACACACACACACACACACACACACACACACACACACACACACACACACACACACACACACACACACACACACTCATACAACGTGCAAGTCTGCTTGGCACTAGACGTAAGGGTAACCAAATTAAATTTTCCTAACTTTTATAATGATGCAGTTGCCAAAATCAAAATTGGAAAAGCACTTTCACAAATTATGTATATTTTTTAAATGCTATAATTATAAATTATGTAGTAAATGAAGCTAGCTACAGTGAAGCAATAAATATTACACAAATATAAATATTTATTACAAAGGCTTCACTTATCTTAAGAAATTGGTGTTAATACTTCTTTCTAATGGAGATCGATTTCACAAACAGATTGTGGACTGAAGACACAAACAATGTGTTTGTGAAATCAATCTCCATTAGAAAGAAGTATTAACACCAATTTCTTAAGATAAGTGAAGCCTTTGTAACAAATATTTATATTTGTGTAATAGCTATAATTATAGTTTATGAATTACCTGTTTTTCTAATTCAGTGGAACTGCCATTGGCTCATCCATATCGCTGTTAATGACACATCAAGAGATAATTCGTCATTGTCACTGTCTTCATCGTCTGAAACTTGCAAATTTATGATTATAGATTCTAAAATCTCGTCACATACTATTTCTTTCTTAAAATCATCTTCTTGTAGGTTTTCTGCATGTCTCACCCAGTAAGAGCGCAAGTTATTTTCTGTATAGTTGGAAATTCACCTTGGTCATTAAACTCAAACATAGTTCTACGTACAACGTCCTTGTCAAAGTCACTTAAATTTGTAACCCTCTTTGGAAGACCAACATGTTTTCTGGGCAATACAAACATTTGGACATCATTGGGATCAGATTTGCTTGTCCCTCCACAAATGCAGGACACACTTGCTTTACCTACCCTACATGCTTCAGCAGTAAAACGTTGAACATTTTTGAAATCAAGCTGATTTCTATATTTCTCATTGCCCAGTTTTTTGAAGAACGTGCAGACCTTATACTTCGAGCCTGACTTCACAATACCTGCCTCTTTAACTTGCCACTAAATTCATTGCAAGAAGTCATTCCACTGTTTAACTCTTACTCTACTGTTGTCTTAAAGAATAACATTGAACTGAATAGTTCAAGAAGTTCTGAATAATAATATTGAAATAATGTAATAGAACTGCATAATATTGATTTGAACTCTCCAGCGTAAATAAACACTGCCTATCCAGCATTCCTTCATAAATATAAGTGTACAACATTCCACATGAGGAAATGGAAGTGTTTGCTATTTCTCAAATTTAACACCTTGGCTAATTCAAAGTAATTCTTTTATCACGTCATGTCAACAGTATAAATTTCAGTTCTACGCAATTACAAGTCTATGTATACAAATACAAAGCAACCAATAATGGCAGTGCTTTACCCACGATGCGTCTGCAAATATATTGATATTTATTTTTTTATATTACAAAAACTATTTGAACTGATACACTTTTACATGGTTTTTAAATGGAAGAACAACTGAATAATACTGTTACTAAAATTAGGCAAGTGAGTCAACCTTGTATATACTTTTCTCCACTTACAAGTTTTTTGATGAAGACTAGTTTCTGGGAACCTCTTCCCTATCGTCAGTTCTGTGGTTGACTCTTGCCTAATTTTAGTAACAATAGCACTCCACTTTCTGAAATACTTCTTTTTATTCTATTGAATAATTCTGTCTGGAACTCTAGAGTAAACAGAGATTACGAACCATTCATAAACAAAGATATAATGTGACCAGACACATTCTGCCAGGCCAGGAGGAAGTGTACTGTTCCCTTTCACTCGAATTTAACAAACACCTTATATTCAAAGAAATTCATTTATCATGTCATGTCAAATGTTTACATTTCATTACAAATATACATACATGAATGCATGCCAACCAATAATGCTATTCATTACAGTGCTTACATCACAATGCATTGTTATAATGTAATAGTGCTTTATTTGTATTAGTAAAACTATTTGAGCTAAAAATATGGGGTTTTCATGGTTATGTTACATTACCCGCTAAGTTGAGCAAAATCTGAATTTTTGTCTTGGCATGAATTTTATTTAATAGAGATTGATTAGGTTGGTGCTTGTCACACGCCATTTAAGGGGAATGCAATACGATACCACTGCAGGTCCCCGATTGGTTGCTTACCTAGTAGTGCTCAAGGACAAACATCATCCCATTAGAAACAGATAATGGTGTACCAATGTTTGGTGAAACTTCAATGAATGTATAATTAAATTGATTGTGTCTTTAATTGTATTCATATTGGTTTCAAGCTAATAGAATAAATAACTAGTATATTAATAGCATACAGCTATGCTACTCAAGCTCTGAAATATGAGTTATATAGATATACTTACTATACATATTTTAACTCCTATCATAGAATAGGAGTATTATTTTGGGGCAACTTAGAAAGCAAAAGAATATTCCTCATGCAAAAGAAGGTTATAAGAATTATTTTCAACACCCTTAGTAGACATTCTTGCAAAGATCCTTTTAGAAGACTGAAGATATTAACTCTACTTGCATATATATACATTTGATCTTAAAATTTTTTGTACGAGTCAACCTTTATTTATAACAAACAATGAAATTCATGAGATAAACACTAGACAAAAGAGTAACATTCATCATCCCAGTGTAAAACTTTCTTGCTTCTGGTAAGGTGTATAAACAATAAAAATATTTAATGATCTTCATAATGATGTTAAGGAAATATTTGACAATTTCAATGCATTTAAAATTGCTCTTTGCTCAAAATCATGTACAACATTGGACAACAAATTATCCTGATAATATAAAAATTATTTGTGGTTGGTTTATTGACACTCGTCACTTACTTTTTCATATATTTATGAGAGACTAGTTTCAAAGGCCCTGGCCTCCATTTTCAATCTTTAATGATCAATCTTCAATGATTTTCAATCATTATCCTGATAATGCTTATGTAGATCTTTAAGTACTATCTAGCTGTTTTAGCGTGTTTAATAAATAGATAAATATTTTGGATAGAGTCAACATGAAAAATTCAATGCCATGGCCAGGATTTCAACCACGGATCTCCTGTTTTCCGTCCAGTCGCTCTTACCCATTGAGCTACCATGGCCAACGTGCCATCCTGACATTAAATTCTCCAATTGACTCATATATATTTTCTCGGATATGAGAGCCCCTAGTGATTTACTGGGTATATATATAATGAGTCAATTGGAGAATTTAATGTCAGGATGGCACGTTGGCCATGGTAGCTCAATGGGTAAGTGCGACTGGATGGAAACCAGAAGATCCGTGGTTCAAATCCTGGCCATGGCATTGAAATTTTCATGTTGACTCTATTTATCCAAAACCTTAGCCTATATACAGATAGTGTGAAGAAATGATTAATTTCCATCAATTAACTTAGATAAATATTTATTTTAACTTGGTGAATTTATACAGTAACAATTTAAAACCAGTTATACAAATACTTCTTAAACTGTAGTTTATGTATTTTTAATGTCTCCTTTCCTCACCAGTGCTGGTGTTAGGAGTCACTTAGGTTCCCTCAAAGCGAGGGAGCCGAAGCATATTGACCTAATAGATGAGATAAGATAAGGGTTGGGGGGAATGAATGATGGTGTAGGAAACCGGAGGACCTGGAGGAAAACCACCCCAGCGCCATGTTGTCCACCACAAATCCCACTTTGCAGTTGCCAGGGATCGAACCCAGGCCATCTAGGTGAGAGCCAAGCGGTGTGACCATTCAGCTATGGCGCGACCTAATTTATATTTTGGTTATATTTTTAGTCTTCCCTCAGTTGCTGATCTTCCTAAGCCTATATACTCAAACATTGTGGTTATTGAGCTATTGGGCCCTGGTTACTATTTTTCTTCTTTCTTTCTTTCTTTCTTTCTTTCTTTCTTTCTTTCTTTCTTTCTTTCTTTCCTTCTTTCCTTCTTTCCTTCTTTCCTTCCTTCTTTCCTTCTTTCTTTCCTTCTTTCCTTCATCCTTCTTTCTTTCTTTCCTTTCTTTCTTTCCTTCTTTCCTTCTTTCTTTCTTTCTTTCTTTCCTTCTTTCTTTCTTTCCTTCTTTCTTTCCTTCCTCCCTTCCTCCCTCCCTCCCTCCCTCCCTCCTTCCTTCCCTCCCTCCTTCCTTCCTTTCTTTCTTTCTTTCTTTCTTTCTTTCTTTCTTTCTTTCTTTCTTTCTTTCTTTCTTTCTTTCTTTCTTGAGTCTAAACTACACTATTCTATATCTCTTTATGCCTTAACAAGATTACCTAGCCTATAATCTAGTAACATAGCTGTTTTTTTTTTTTTTTTTTTTTTTTTTTTTTAGTTAGATTTATGAGTCACTATGTTTACACTCAACTTCACTTACTATGTTGTTGTATAACTGAAACGTTTTCAAGATCATTCAATCTCATCCTCAGCTGTTTGGTGACTAAATGGACATTCTTCTTCCTCCACTACTGCGGTGCTCCGATCCCTCTGCCATCTGGTTTTAGGGGCACTAAATTTTAAAACTTCATTTAATGCTGGAATTTCAAAAGGTATAACTTTATCTCGGTTTTTGGTTATGAATATTTTTTCCCAAATATCCAATTCTCTGGGTGTACTTAAAGATTTTAACAGTTTTATGTTATGGCCAATGTTGTGGTTTTCTGTCCAAAAATTTATAGCTGTTTTTGTTTATACTTCACCACTTACGCAAATTAAATACCATTCTGTACAACTTAACTATCCAATCCCACCTACAACCCTTTTCATACCATTTTCCACTCTTTCCTATTTGGTCCTGTTTACAGATTTTCTTTCAGATATCTATGTTTTCTTTTTTCTCCTTATTTCTCATTTTCCTCAACCATCTAAATATTTTCCTATTTCTATTAAGTTTTCGTACACAACATCTTTCTACCTATAATTTCATTTGGCAAACTAGACCACTTCTTTTGTAATTTTTCTCTCATAATCTTTGTTCCTTCACATTCTAACAATAAGTGCCAATAGTTATTAAATTACCTACTTACACAATATACACCTTCCTTGTTTTTCTTTATTCTCTAAACCTTTTAACATCACCACCCCTGATTGATATGGCCCATGCAAATCCTTCTTTTGCCATTCTGTCACAGATATCTACATACTTTTCTTTTTTACACACCTTTTTATCTCTGTACAATACACAGTGAAATTTTGGAATTGAAACTACCAAATATGTCCTGCCTTTCTATGTCTTCAGTTCTCAATTTAACTCTTTTCAAAACTCTTTCTCCAGAACCTGACGTCCCTCCAGATGTCTCTGTAACCTTTTACCTTTAGATCTCCTTCAATGCTCTTACACCAAATATCCTCTCTTTTAAGCTTTTCCTGCACCTCTATAGCTTTGCTTCCAAATCTCCCTACTCCCATTTGTGCAACTCCAGTTGTTAAAGCTCTTGGTAAACCTAAAATTAATTTACTAAAACTTTTGTGCACTTTATTTATATTCTCCCACCCTTGAGAACCCAAATCTCTGCTCCATACAACAATTTGGCTTCAAGTACTACTCCATACTTTCTCCAACCATCCCTGGTATTTTTATCTATGCATATCCTAATCACTGCCATTGCCAATTTTCCTTTGTTTTGTTCCTCCCATCTACCATCTACTACTTAATCTTACTCCTAGAGTAGCTGCGAAATAAGAATGAACATGGGTTCAGCCAATATGGAGATCGTACTGTCTTGGCATTGCCAGTTTCACAGATAGTGGGCGACAGAGATGGAAGACATATCTGTCTTTGTCTCACCAAATCCACTTAGCAAGTGATCTGAGATTGTACATACAGATGCTGACAGAGAAGTTCGCTTAATATTTCAGCATGTTTATTACAACATATACAATGATTATTGCGTGGTAGCATAATCTGAACCTTAAAACCTTGAACCAGAGAACAGTTAGCTTACACAGTTATCGTTCATATGCATACAAATGAAATTAAATTAGATGCATTTGACAAAAGAAGGCATTTGCTACAGTGAAACAAAATAGTGATATATCAACAATTTGTTAATATAGTTTCTACTTTAATGATGCTATATTTGTATAATGCCTGTAAAGGACTTTAAACCAACCTTTGTTTCATTAAAATACTTAATAAATATGGAAGATATAAATGTGTATTTATGAAGCAATTTGTACACCATGAATCACCTGTACTTCTAATGGTGTACATTGTGTGCAGATATTTTAGTCTTGCAGCAACAATATCACTTCTTTTAAGGAAATCTGCGACCATCATTGGTTCTCCTATATCTGAACCAAAGGGATTTCAGAGTATTATGCGTAGAAGGTACAGAATCCATATATTTTATTTTCTGCCTCATTAAATTGGTCAGCCTTTTGGCAGTTAAATATTCACCCTTGTCATATAAATCATAAGTTCTACATAAAACACTTTTGAAAGTCGTCTAAGTTGGTAGCACATTTTTTAGTTGCTCTGTGTTTCACTGGAGATCTAAATATGGAAACTTCTCCCAATTTGGTAACTGTTTACCTTCTTTAACAATGTTTGTCACAGTATGAGCAGTCACATGACAAGCTTCTGCCATTAATTCTCGACTCTGAGCGAAATCTGTACCTTCGAAAATGTCTTTAATTGTCATCTGTTTGAAAAAGAAATACACATTAACAAGAATATTTTTAGCCTGCTTATGCAAAATCTTAAAAGTTGTTTCACAGTTACTATTAGGCGCACCTGTACTAGGCTTGCTAAGGGAAAAGCATGTGTGCACTCTTAAAGGATCACCACTTTACTGAATGCAAGATACAAAATGCAACTGCAGCATATCATGTGTATGCTTCTCTTCACTCACAATGATTCTTTTGTTTCTAGTCAGGCGTCTTATCTTTCCATATCTCTGAAACCAGATGTGTTACAAACATGGGGTTTGGAGAGTCATCCACAGGCAAAATAGCTCTGTAACATGAGAGAAACAAAATAACTCTATAATTAGTATTTTTAGAGCGTGCAAAGAAATTAGCCGTATGGTTCAGCAAAGCGAGCCAGTATACGTGCTAAGTGTACAACATCGCACACACCGCATTGGCTAGTAGTGATAGACCAGTCATGCCTAGCCCTGCCTTATGTTCATTCCTATTTTGTAACTACCTTAGATAGTCATATTTCCTTACAAACTCTACCTCTTTACCTAGTCAGCTCCATTTTTGTTCTTTCTTAGCTTGTTGCCCTTTTTAAATACCTACCATAATTTAAAAAAAAAAAAAAAACTATTTGTAGTCAGTTTTTAACACTTTGTCACATACATTTTTACTATTGAGAAACTGGTTGCAGAAGCCATTGCATCCATTTCAACCTTGGTCCAACTGTCGTCTGTTGTCGTCTGCTCTCTTCTCTCTGATGGTAGAATTATAAACTTCTTGTCAAATTATCTACTGGTGGGATTTCAAAGTACATTATTCGGTCCTTATTTTTCCATTGTCAGCTTGTTTTGGTTTATCACCCCTTTTAGTTAATTTGTGTTTGGGTCAATATAATGGCTTTTGTTCCAAAAATGAAATACTACTGCTGACTTATTTCCTTGTTTCAATTTAATGTTTCTAAATGCTCTTTGACTTTATTTTTAGGTTTCTTTTAGTTTGACCTATGTAACATTTTTCACAATCCTTACAACTTATTTGATATATTCTGGGTCTATTAATTGGTGGGATTTCATCTTTTGTCTTTAAATTTAAGAATTTTAATATGAGTATGTACTTGTAGGTGCCAAGATGATATTTTGTTTCTTAAAGATCTTTTTTAATTTATTAAATGTTTTTAGGTGGTACGTGAATTCACTGAATATGCTCTTGCTTTCTTTTCTTTAGTGAATGTGGTTGCTTCCTTAATGGTTTTCTTTAGTTGAACCTTTATAATTTTCTTAAACACCACACTTCTGTTTTATCCATTTTCTTCTGCTATGTTGAGTATGACTTTTTGATCCTTGTAGTATTCTGCTTTATCCAGGGTATGTTGACTAATCTGTGTGTAAGACTGCGTGACAGAAGGGGAGTTTACGTTTGTAAATACATGCTATGAATGCTATGCTAAAGATGGCCATTCCAACATATGCCTGTCTCTTTCTTTACCCTCATGAAACATCAGGGCCAGAGATACAGCAGCAGAACAATAGTTATTGATATTGATAGCATTTAAGTAGTGGCAAAGAAAATTGAAAAATATTACACCTCACATCTTCTTTATTTAAAGTTTGTTGTACACAAATTCATATATTTGAAGGGTCAAAATTGTTCAATTTTACGTAGTGGGGCTACTTTATTGGCTTTTAACACAGAGGTTTATTTTCTGTGCTGCATTTTTAATTACAACTGCTTCTTAACTTTTTAAATGCTACTGTGAAATCACTTGACCAGAAAGAAATAGTATTAGGAATGTTGTTAGATTTAACAGAAACATTTGACATTGCATGGTGTACAACTGTGCTTAAGAAACTATCTATGGGATCCATGAAATGGCAAATAAATATATAAAATTGTATCAAAATAGGAAACAAAATAACTAAAATCAGTCACTTATGAACTATTGTTCATCAGTAGAAATAATAAAACAAGAGTACCACAAGATTCTGTATTAGACCCGCTGCTATTTATTCTGTATGTAAACTATATAAATTATCATATAAAGACTAATGGAAACATTAGCTATCAGTCAACAAAACTCTCCAAGAACTATCATCCTGGACAAGGCAAATTCTTTAATAATAAATCCTATGAAAGCAGTCTACCTAAAATTTCAAAATAAACGAACAAATAAAAAAGCTATTGTAAAAACTATTTGTAGTCGGTTTACTGACACTTGTCACTTACTTTTTTGTATTATCGAGGGACTAGTTTCAAAGGCCATTGCCTGCATTTTCAACCTCTCTCCAACTAGCATCTGATGCTGTCTGCTCTCCTCTCTCTGGCAGTGTAACTATGAACTTCTTTGTCAAATTATCTACTGGTGGGATTTCGAAGTTCTTTACGCGGTCCTTATTTTTCCATATGATTATGTTCTCCCATGTTGTCAGTTTATTTTGGTTTATCACTCCATTTAATAATTTTGGATTTGGATCAATGTCATGATTTTCGTTCCAAAAATGAAATGCTACTGCTGACTTATCTTCTTGTTTTAATCTGATGTTTCTTAAGTGCTCTTTGACTCTGGTTTTTTATTTCTTTTAATTTCTCTTTCTTTTCTTTTAGTTTTAGTTTAGTAAATCACTGTTACTAAATTTCTCCAAACACACATAAAAAAAGCTTATCTCACTCTTAAATCAAATAACGCTAAAATGCAATTAAAAATTAAACAAAATGGTTGGAACTGTGGATTCAATATAACCTAAAATGGGAAACATGTGTAAATTATCTGTCTGATAATTTAAATTCAAGTACATATGCAATAAGAATTCTGTTGTGCCTTATAAACAAAAGACTAAAAGAACCATATATTTTGCAAATGGTAATTCGTTACTAAGATAATGGGCGTCATTTTCTGGGAAAATTCACCAGCAGCAAAACAAATATTTATAATCCAAAAAAGAATTATCACAATGACAGGGAGCATATATTCATATTGACCAATGTTCAAATAACTAAAAATGTTACCTTCTGCTTCCATTTATATTTAGAATTACTTTTATTTATAAAAATAAATAGCTTTTTCTACTTATAAAAATAAATAGCTAGCTTATTAGTTTGAGAAAGATATGTACAGCATTACAAAATAAAGGAAGTTGTGCTCTGTATTGTTGCTGCCTTGGTTGCCATATAGTATAGGTATCGAAATGACTGCCAATAGATAGGTTCGTATGATCGTTTTATGAAGTCTAGAAAATAGTTCCAGCAATTTTCCTAAGTAGTGTTAAAATGAAATTAGAACTATGAAGTGGTTATTCTATTAGAAGCTGGTGTGTTAAAAATTGCAAACCTTCAAACTCAAACAATTCAAAGAAAAATATCCCTAAATACAACTTTGTGTTTTCTTTTTCCAGCAAAGTGGGTTACAGCATATTAGAAACAAGTCAGGAGGCTATGTAAATCCAGCATTGGATGATATGGATGAAGTAAAACTAGATTATGATGCTGCTCTAGGATATCTACAGCTTCTTATGAGGTGCAGTTTAGAAAAACCAGTAAGTATTTATTTTCCTGAGGCATAAACACTGAGAAAAATCCTCATTGTTTTATGTTTTATAAGCAGTTCTTAGTGTATTAATATATCCTTAAACACAAGTATGCCTCCAAAGTGTATAATGAGCAAATTCATTTGTCATAACTTCATTGACTGTATAATTTGTGATGTTTTTCAAGATATATGTAGCCTTTAAATATAGTGAGTACTAAACTAGCAATTGAGCAGAATGGACATATGGTACAGTTGTGACCATGGAAGTGAGGAAAAGGAACTAAGTGACATGGCAGCCGCAAAGCAGATGGGAGAAATTTAAGAAATAATGGTTTGGCAATGAGATTTAAGCAAAAATGGAAGAAGTGGGATAATGTAGAGTTGGAGATTAAAACTAAAGAGTTGGAAGAGGTAAAAACCAAGTTGGAAAAATGGAAAGAAGAATGGAAAGTGTGCAAGACTTAATGAGAAACTACAACTTAATTTCTGGAATAGAAGACCAAAAAGGAATTGGAGCATTTCAAGAGATATGAAAATTGTTAATGAAGAGGATAGTGATGAAAATGAGAGGCTTTGAACTGCAGGACACATTTAGAATTGGAAGGCAAAAGAAATATGTTGGTGGAATTCAGCAATACGGAATTTGTAACGGAAATATTAAAACAAACAAAAAAGCTAAGGGGAACATCTATCTATATTGTGACTTTGTGGGTTCGTGAAATAAAAAGTCCAATTACACCACTCAACAGCGTTCTTGATTTCCACCGACTTACAGTTTAACACTTGCCAATTACACAAAATTACTTGCTGCACACAATTACAATTTACCAGTTCGTCCGTTACAACTTCACTTGTACTCGCGATTACATAAACTCCGGTACACCTTCACAGTTACGTACAGTCTTCCGTTGCACAATCTTCTCGTACATTAACACGTCACTGACTAACATTGCCTTCTTACACCAAGAACTGTCCTCACTCACACACACTAACCAACTGATTGACCAACAACTTAACTTCGTCTGTCTGTAACCTTCTTTATATAGGAATATCGCCGGTTTCTAGTGACCAGGAGAATGTTCCAGATTACGTAATTTCTGGAACCAGGTGGACAGAAACAGACGGCCCACTGATGTTTTTCCTCCCAACCACTGCCTGTCACCGCTACAAGACAAATGAGGGGGAGGTGTGGCTAACGCGGTCCTCCCCCTGCCTTCCGTTCCCAGCTGGTTCACTGGGTGTTCCAGCGCTCCCGTTACAATATTAATAAGGATCTTTCTAATGAACAAAATGAACAAAGGAGGAAGCCTGATTAAAGAAAGGAGGATGGCGAGAAAACAAGGTTTGAATGCTTTTATATGAAACACCAAACTGTGGATTGATGGGCAAATGACTGAGTAGAGAAGCTGTTTAAGGAACATCCAAGATGCAGAGCATACGAATGTTGTTAATGCAGCAGACTTCCAGCTGACTTCAGTATCCAGTGTAAATGTCCAGAATGTATGTGGAGTAAATGAAGTGTGCATTGATGGAGGGAAAGTGATAAACAATGTAAATGCTGGAGAAGACAGGAAAATCTCAGAAATGGCAGTTAGCAGAGCAAAGAATAAAATAAATGTAGTTGCATTACATCGAGTACAGAGTAAAACAAGTATAGAAGTGGAGGTGATTAAGAAAATGAGCGAAAAAAGCGTGGGGATACAAGGGATCAGGGAAAAGCAGAGTGAAATGTGTGGAGGTGCAAGGAATCAGAGAAAATCCTTGTGAAACAAGTGTGGGGATTCAAGGGGTTAGAGCCCGCCTCGGTAGCGTAGATGGTAGTATGTCTGCCTCATGTTCAAGAGGTCCCAAGTTCAAATCTCGTTTAAGGGTGAGTTACCTGGATAAGGTTTCTTTTTCCGGGGTTTTCCCTTATTCTGAAAGATGAATGTCAGGTAACTCTAAGCTCCATGAACCCTGGACTCATTTGAGCATCATTTCACCCATTTCATTTGCCATCTGATATGACAACATTGGAGGACGTAAATTACAAAACAACAAAAAACACACACACAAATAAACAAAACATGAGATTCCCAAGAAGTGGAGGACAAGTATGGTAGTACAATTATACAAAGGAAAGGGAGATAAATGCAACCCTGCAAACTATAAGGGGATAAGCCTACTTTCTATATTAGGGAAGAACTTTACAGGTATTTTAGCAAACAGGCTCCAGAAGTGGGTAGATAAAGAGAAGAAGCTATCAGAGTTTCAAGCAGAATTTAGACCTGGGAGGAGAACAACTGATAATATTTTTTATAATCAAAGCTGTTGTAGATAAATATTTAAGTAATAAAAGGGGGAGAGTATACATAACATTTATTGATTTAGAAAAGGCATTTATACAATTGATAGAGAAGCATTGAGGACAAAATTAAATAGTAAAGAGGTAAGTTGCAAATTTATTGAAATACTGTGCAAAATATATCAGGAAAATGAGTTTTGTATCAAATTGCAGGGTAATAAAGTAACTGATTGCATCCGAGCAAGGTGAGGATGAGGCAGGGATATAAACTAAGCCCTGTGCTATTTAATCTTTATATAGATATCTTAGAGGAGATTTCAAAGTATAGGGTTCACTCACCTTTATTCATAAAAACGAAATCCTAGGGTTATTATTTGCAGATGACTTAGTAGTTGGTTCCATATCTTGGGGAGGGCTGAGAAGCGCAATTGAGGCAATAAGCAAAAAATGGGGTTAAAAGTGAATGAAAAGAAAATGAAGATCATGGTTTTTGAAAAAGTATATAGTTTGTGTAAAGTTGAGAAATGGGAGATAAATGGCAGAGAAATAGAGATTGTAAAGAGATTAATACAATTTTGAGTCGAACTAATACTCAATGCTCCATTTATTGCTAGTATTTACCTAGAACGCGTTTCGTTAGGATCTTCCTAACATCATCAGCTGTTGTCGACTAATGGATGCCGGTTCAGTGAACTCCTCGGAGGTGATAAGTGCGTCTCTGTCGGTATCTTGATGAACTTGAAATTGGGGTTGTCTTCAAAGGTAGTATCGAAATTAAACAATTTACTTTCATATTTCTTTATAAAGATTTTTTCCCACGTGGTTAATGCAGCTGGACCTTGGACACTTTTTAGTAAGTGAATTTCTCGTACTATGTCATGATTTTCCTTCCAAAAATGGTACGCTACCGCCGATTTATCTATTTCTTTATTCCTTATGTTCCTAAAGTGCTCTTTAAGCCTAATGTTCACGTTCCTTTTTGTTTTTCCAATGTAGAATTTGTCACAGTCCTTGCAATTTATCCGGTACACTCCTGATTTTCTGCCTGTGGGTATCTCCTTTGTATTATGTGATTTCAAAAGGTGTTGTACACTAAATTTGTTCTGTGGGGCCAAAGTAATATTGTGTTCTTTGAAAAATTTTTGGAAAAGGTGTGTTGCTCTGGGATGATACGTAAATTTTCTGTATGAGGTTTCATTGCTAATTGGGGAGAGAGTAGTTACTTGTTTGCATCTTAGTTGTCTTTTGAATTTATCTATTTTCTTGTTGACCAATTCAGCACTGTATCCATTGTATTCTGCAATGTGAATGATGTTATTGTACTCTTTGTTATATTCTATCTTGTTTAAAGGTACATTAACCAGCCTGTAAGTTAAACTGTTGATAACAGCATGCTTGTGTTGTCTTGGGTTATATCCATCTGATTTTATGAAATTTTCTGTGTGTGTTTCCTTTCTGTGTATGCCAAATTCAAGTTTATTATGTTTTCTGGTAAGTTTCAAATCTAGGAAAGGGATTTCATTGTTTATCTCTTTTTCTATGGAGAATTTTATTGCAGGATTTTGTAAATTAAGTAGTTTTAATGCATCATCCACTGTTTCTCATTTATTATTGCCCAAAAGTCATCCACATATCTGTACCAATGCTTAAAAATTAGTGGGAATGCCTTTGTGATGTGCGTTTCCAAAAAGCTCATGAAGAGGTCTGCCAAAAATGGGGACAATGGGTTGCCCATAGATAGTCCTGATTTTTGTTTGAAAATTTTTTTATTGAATGTAAAAAAGGACTGTTCAATGCAAATATTGGTTAATTGAAGGTATTCCTCTATGATGTTTTGGTCTATTTGTACATGCAAACATGGCTTCAGTCCCTACAAATAGACCAAAACATCATAGAGGAATACCTTCAATTAACCAATATTTGCATTGAACAGTCCTTTTTTACATTCAATAAAAAAATTTTCAAACAAAAATCAGGACTATCTATGGGCAACCCATTGTCCCCATTTTTGGCAGACCTCTTCATGAGATTTTTGGAAACGCACATCACAAAGGCATTCCCACTAATTTTTAAGCATTGGTACAGATATGTGGATGACATTTGGGCAATAATAAATGAGAAACAGTGGATGATACATTAAAACTACTTAATTTACAAAATCCTGCAATAAAATTCTCCATAGAAAAAGAGATAAACAATGAAAGCCCTTTCCTAGATTTGAAACTTACCAGAAAACATAATAAACTTGAATTTGGCATACACAGAAAGGAAACACACACAGAAAATTTCATAAAATCAGATGGATATAACCCAAAACACAAGCATGCTGTTATCAACAGTTTAACTTACAGGCTGGTTAATGTACCTTTAAACAAGATAGAATATAACAAAGAGTACAATAACATCATTCACATTGCAGAATACAATGGATACAGTGCTGAATTGGTCAACAAGAAAATAGATAAATTCAAAAGACAACTAAGATGCAAACAAGTAACTACTCTCTCCCCAATTAGCAATGAAACCTCATACAGAAAATTTACGTATCATCCCAGAGCAACACACTTTTTCCAAAAAGTTTTCAAAGAACACAATATTACTTTGGCCCCACAGAACAAATTTAGTGTACAACACCTTTTGAAATCACATAATACAAAGGAGATACCCACAGGCAGAAAATCAGGAGTGTACCGGATAAATTGCAAGGACTGTGACAAATTCTACATTGGAAAAACAAAAAGGAACGTGAACATTAGGCTTAAAGAGCACTTTAGGAACATAAGGAATAAAGAAATAGATAAATCGGCGGTAGCGTACCATTTTTGGAAGGAAAATCATGACATAGAACGAGAAATTCACTTACTAAAAAGTGTCCAAGGTCCAGCTGCATTAACCACGTGGGAAAAAATCTTTATAAAGAAATATGAAAGTAAATTGTTTAATTTCGATACTACCTTTGAAGACAACCCCAATTTCAAGTTCATCAAGATACCGACAGAGACGCACCTATCACCTCCGAGGAGTTCACTGAACCGGCATCCATTAGTCGACAACAGCTGATGATGTTAGGAAGATCCTAACGAAACGCGTTCTAGGTAAATACTAGCAATAAATGGAGCATTGAGTATTAGTTCGACTCAAAATTGTATTAATTTTGTGCTTCATTGTATCATAGTCCTTAAACAACAGAATATTGTAAAGAGAGTAGATTATTTGGGGATATGGCTGAGTTGTGATGGTAGGTGGACTGAACAGGAAAATCTGGCTTTAGGGAAAGGTAAAATGGCTATGAGTTTTGTAAGAGCATGTTCGAGGTAATTGCCTGACATTAATATCAAATGGCTTGAAAGGATCTATACTGCTATAGTAGAAAACAATGCTACATGGGGCAGAGACATGGGAAGAAGACAAAGCATGGGCAGAGGTGGACATTGTTAACAGATCCTTCTGTAAATACATTCTAGGTCTGCGTTAGCATCACCTAATGGGCAGCACAACTAGAGTTTGAAAGACATTCAACTAGGGTTAAAATTGTCGCAAGGATAATGAAATATTTATATAGAGTTGACAATTTAGGGGAAAGCAATATTATTAAGGAATTAAATTAATTGGGAGTCGATTAATAACACAAAACAACACTCACTTTTAAATTTTCCCGGAACCGGTTTCTGAGGCCTTCCCTCTATCTTCAGCCGGACATCGACTTGTTCTCATTGGTGTAGCTGGCAATATTTTGTCATCGGTCTCCTCTGGTGGCGGTTCGAGGAACTTGCTGAACAAATCTTTCTGGGGGATGTCGAAATTGAATACTTTGTTCCTATTTTTTGAAATAAAGATTTGTTCCCATGTGGACAGTTCTTCTTTTCCTGTTGTATGTTTTAGTAATTTTGGTTCTGGATTTATGTTGTGGTTTTTTTTTCCCAAAAATGCGTGGCAACTGCTGATTTTTCTAATTGTTTGTATTTTATGTTCCTAAAGTGTTCCTTTGCTCTTGTTTCTAAATTTCTTTTGGTTTTTCCAATATAAATTTGACTACAGTCACAGCATTCAATTTGATATATACCAGATTTTTTGTTAGATGGAATGGCATCTTTGATGTTTGAGCAAATTAGGTTTTTTAAGGAGTAATGGTTCACTGGAGCTAGTTGAATGTTTTGTTTTTTGAAGACTTTTTTGAATTTATCAAAGGCCCATGGATGGTAAGTGAATTTTTTGAAGATCATTTTAGTTTCTGTAGCATAAATCCAGAACCAAAATTACTAAAACATACAACAGGAAAAGAAGAGCTGTCCACATGGGAACAAATCTTTATTTCAAAAAATAGGAACAAAGTATTCAATTTCGACATCCTCCAGAAAGATTTGTTCAGCAAGTTCCTCGAACCGCCACCAGAGGAGACCGATGACAAAATATTGCCAGCTACACCAATGAGAACAAGTCGATGTCAGGCTGAAGATAGAGGGAAGGCCTCAGAAACCGGTTCCGGGAAAATTTAAAAGTGAGTGTTGTTTTGTGTTATTAATCGACTCCCAATTAATTTAATTTATACAACAACACTGTTTTCAACACTTCCATGAAAGGCTTTATTAAGGAATGTTCTTATGCAAATGAGAAGCAGGTGGAAAGGGTCTTGGACACAAAAAGTAAGGGAACTGATGGAACAGATAGGTGTGGTACATATTTGAAGGAATGGGGAGTATTGTTATACAGGCTTTTGGAAAGAAGTAGAATTAATTAACTTTAACGAGAGTCGATTAATGACACTAAACAACACTTACTTTTAAATTTTTCCGGAACATGTTTCTGAGGCTTTGCCTCTATCATCAGCCGGCTGGTCGAGGGCCGGCTGATGATAGAGGCAAAGCCTCAGAAACATGTTCCGGAAAAATTTAAAAGTAAGTGTTGTTTAGTGTCATTAATCGACTCTCTTTAAAGTTAATTTATCATAACAACACTGTTTTCAACCGTTCCAAAAAAGGAATTGCAAGTAGAATTAAGATTAGAAAATATTAATAGCCAACTTATTTTTGCTAGTACAAGGGAGAAAAGCTTGAGGATATATAGGGGAAATAAAAACAGTGTGGAGGAGGGAAAAGTACATAGGTATGCTTAATAAGCTTGGACGAGGACAAGAGTTAGAAATTTTAAAGGTATTAGACGTGATTAGGATAAAGGGAAATGTCCAATGAGTGGAGATGATACAGATTGGCGTGGTATTATACTATATTGCAAACAAATAGATATGGAGAGAACAAATTTGGCAATAAAAATGGAACAGTTTTAAGGAGGAGCTAGAAGTATTGCTAATGAGGAAAATGTCTGTAAAAGCAGAAAATAATGTAAGAAATATAGGTGATTATTTGGGGAAAGTCAGAGAGAAATGGTTAAGAATGATTAAGAATAATTAACAATTAAGGTTGGGGGAAACTGGAACAAAGGATATAAGAGAGCAGAGGGTCATCAAGACATGGAAAACCAGAGGTTGGGTGTATTGAGACCGAAATTTAAGGCAAGCCGGTAGAAAGGGTTTATTGAATGTGAATAAGAACATTTATTACTGTGTATATAATTCCTTTCATGGACGTGTTGAAAACAGTGTTGTTGTAATAAATTAAATTTGAAGGGAGTTGATTAATGACACTAAATAACACTTTTAAAGTTCCCCGGAACATGTTTCAGAGACTATTTGCCTCCATTGTTGAAGTCCAGTTGACAATGGAGACAAATAGTCTCTAAAATATGTTCCAGGGAAATTTAAAAGTAAGTGTTGTTTAGTGTCATTAATCGACTCCCTTTAAATTTAATTTGTTACTGTGTGTTATGAGTGTTGTTAATGGTAAAGTATTTATGAATGTATGTATGAAGAATAATGAGAAATAAATATTCTATGATATTATATTCTACTTTACACATGTTTTGAAGACTGTCACCAGTCTCAGCCAATTAACCGACAAACCTGTGGTAGCAACCTGTAGATACCTCTTCATAGTGCAGATAAATTTGGAGACGAGATCATTTGCCAGTGGTGTATCAAAATGCATCACATTTTTGTTTGTTTTACTAATAATGTTTTGCAAATTTCCAGTTGCTATTTTCCATATGTTTATTCAGTCAGAGGTACCTGAGCATGTACAACACCAAATGCTTATTTTCTAAATGGTTTAAGCCAGGCTTATTAAGCTAGTAGTGAAAGGAAAACCTTATCCCTCTCTAGCTTCTGGCTAGTTCTTCTTAATCAATGTCCTCTGAAATTTACTACAAGCTAGTAAAGCACCAATTCTATGGATTACTTAGCCAATAAGTATACTGATGAAAATGAATGTATCTTCCATTGTGTAAGGAAGCACAAAATTAATATAATTTTGAGTCAAACTAGTACTCAATGCTCCACTTATTACTAGTATTTACGTAGAACGCATTCCGTTAGGATCTTCCTAACATCATCAGCTGTTGTCGACAACAGCTGATGATGTTAGGAAGATCCTAACGGAATGCGTTCTAGATAAATACTAGCAATAAGTGGAGCATTGAGTATTAGTTCATCTCAAATTTATATTAATGAATGTATCTGTCAACCAAAACCGTATTCCTTAAATGTCTACCAGCTTCTCAAAGCCTTCAGTTAGACTGATAAGACTAAAATCCTTGTAGCACTCTCTGATTGCATAACTGCTTCAAAGGGACCTTCCAAAGAGGCCAACCTGGGCCCACCTCCCAAGACAAGCAACATTTGTAATTGAACAGCACTCAGTTGTTTCTAAGTATTATTAGAAGTGCCTTCAAGATGTTCCCAAGGCCCTTTTGACCTCTCTTTTATACAGTCTTTGGGATTCTAATAGGCATTCCATGTTGCTTAAAACCTAGTCGCCCTATAAAGCCTATATGCATTAATTTTAATGTCACTTAAAAATTTATTTCATCTAAATTTAGCTTTTGCCCATACCTCATTTATATTTACCAAGATGTTCTTGAAGGACTACATGAACAATCCAAGTCCTCTGTGCTTATTCTGATATGAGGTCTTTCTTAAACCTGCCTTCCAGGTCTCCTCTGAACGAATCCCAGATGATCCAGGTTTTCTGTACATACAGGGTTAGTGAACTACACCGAAATAATTTCAGCAATTGTAGATGTGACTAATATAAGCAAATTGAGATAAGCAATGAATGGTCTGGGGCTAAACATAACACAGTTGGGTTAAACCTAATTGGCATCAGATGCTAATAAATTGGTATTTAAACAAGGTGGGTGAAATGATTGTATTAGAATGTCTTTAAAACTGCTTCCCGAACAGCAATTAACTACCTTCTTGCATCGTGTAGCCTACTCTAGTGGTATTTCTGTAATTGTCCTGCTACCCCAATCCATAATGCAAAAAACTGGTGTTCCAAAGGTCATTGGTTTGGTTCCTGTCAATTAGTACATCTTTTTAATACGTAAATTGTAATAGGAAAAATTGGCGTGATTCGTAACTAAGAACGTGAGTCTGATTGGCCAGTGCAATAACAGTACTATGATTTCCTTGATTCAGGACACTACAGTTAGTGTGCTGAGGATTGCCTGTTGGACAACATGGAGAATGTGTACAGCTTTTCTAAATTAGCAGATACACACCTTATTTCCAGTGAAGACAAGGTAATGGGTTAGCTGTTGCAGTGTAGTACAAGGAATGGTATCCCAATAGGCACCAACTACATCACTGAACCTTCCAGTCCATTGTTAGATGTTGGTGAGAGAAAGGAACCTTTCAGGTCAAAAGGGGCAATACGGATATTTCACAAACTTGACACAAAGTTCAGTTTGAGGACAATGTACTGCGAAGTATTGTAGAAGAACCATGTACCAACACACATGCTATTGCACATGCAATAGGCACTAACCATGTTAGTGTATGACAGTGAAGAACAACTTCACCCATTTCACCCTCAGAAGCTGCGAGCACTAAAACCCTAAGACTGGCCATTGGTTACAATTTTGCAACTGGGCTTTACTCCAGCAGCCTGAATTCTTTTCATCAGTATTGTTCACTGATGAGGTATTGTTCACCAGGAATGGTCTGGTTCTTAATTCAAGAAACAGTCATGTGTGGGACTATGTTAATCCACATGCTGGCATGGAGAAGAGTCACCAGCAGACTTTTCAATCATCATATGGGTTGGAGCAGTTTCAGACCATGTCATTGGCACATACCTGCTCCCCCCTCAGTTAAATGGCCATGTTTATGTTCACGTGTTATAGAACATTTTACCTGTAATTTTAGAAGATGTGCCTCATCATATTCATCATCAAATGTGGCTACAACATGATGGAGCTCCACTCCATTTCGCCCTGGCTAGACCGGAGCATTTAAACCATGTTTATGGTGCCCGATGGATCGGAAGAGGGAGTCCAACTGCAGCTTGGCCAGCGTGCTCTCCCAGCTTCAACTCAATTTCTTTTTCTGGGGTCACTTTAAGTCTATGAAACATCTGTTACCTCAGAAGGGGACCTAACTACCCAAATAATAACAGCATATGAAGTTATTTGACACACACAAGGAATTTAGGACAGAGTACAACAGTCGTTCCTTCGCCATTGTCAACTTTGCATTGAAAACTTAGGTCACCATTTCGAGCAATCCCTATAAGCCTGACATAAAGAGTTGCATTTACCTTTTATTTTATGTGTTCATTCACCCTTTAAAACACCTCCCATTTCGACATACAGCATGGGTAAATATTAAGCAGGATTCAACCTTTGTTAGAAATAATTGTAATTAATTGCTCTGATAAAGTGAAATAACATACATTTATAAAAGAATTAAAAGCTTAGACACAATATTAAGAAATAGTCAAACAAACAAAACAAAAATAAACAAACAAAAACAACAAAAAAGTGAAGGGGATTCAAACTTATTTACCTTTCTTTTGAAACCTAGTATCCTAACCATTTCACCAGAGGGAGTGCTCTGACACGTCTCTTGACATTCATGTGTTGTGCACTCAAATGGTATCATTAGCAGTGGCATACTGGCACTTTAGAAACTTATAGCCGTAATAAAACTATAAATAGAAGTATTTATAAACAGTGGAGCTTCATCAATCAAAAACACTTTTTAAATCACTTCTTGAACTGTAAAAACACTTAAGCTCCACTTACTTTTGAAATTAGGACATGTTTCAAGGACACTGCGTCCCCATCCTCAGCTGATGTTCTACTGGTTCTTCAGGTGACCGCCTCCCTCTCCTGGTGCTGTTCAATGAGTTGAATGACGTCATCTGCTATTGGAATTTCGAAGTTCATTGCTCTCTTTTTGTTCTTCAAAATGTGTATATTTTCCCAAACTGTTAATTCCCAATACTTTTTTGCCGGTACCAAAAGTTTTATGTCTTTAGAAATATTGTGATTTTTTGACCAGAAGTGATGGGCTATGTTGCTCCCATCATCAGCTCTTGAAACATATCCTGTGAAAAACAGTGTTAGTGAAGCAATGTGTCAATATTTTCTCAATTCATTTTTATTTTAACTTGTGCTTCACTGTTTCTAAGCTTCTTTCAATTTTTATACTCTCTGTTTCTTACCTTCTTATTGCATAAATGTAAAAGTATTTGGTTGCTGTGCAACTAATCGTTTAATTTCAAGTTCTTCTTTAATGAATGAGAGGGACTTTTAAATAAATAATCTACTCTATTCATTTTAAAGCTACTGTACTTTGTCCACCAAACAATTAAGATTCCAACAAGCGCACACATGCTAAAATTATTGCAATGAGTCGCAACTAGCTGGCTGCAAGTGTTGCTAGATGCAATGTATGAAGAGGAGTGTAGGGGAGTGGAGGAGGTATAGACATGTGACTGATAGTGTATAGAGAGGTGAGGAGTGACTGCGGGCCCATATGAGCTTGCCCTTTGTAACATAGGGACTGACAAGTTTTTTGTGTACAACACTGCAGGTTGCAAGCTTTGATAACCATTAATAATCGTGGTATAATAAATTACTGTTTGTAATGATCATTACAGTTGAATAAAATATATAATAATTTGTATTAATTTATAGACGAGTCATATTTATTACACATCGGCTTCACTTATGTACCTATTTTGAGGACATGTTTCGCAAATCTCGAAATATAATTTGTTTCTTCAAATTAAAAAATGCCTATAAGTTGTGTGGTATCATTGGAGGGGCCGGGCCCCTCTGGTCCTTAATGACATTCTGCCCCTGGTTTGCAGATGTCTGGGATAGTACATGGCTGAGGAAAATGAAGCATTGCAAATGTAGAAAGGATTTAGGAAGACATTACATTAAAGAGCAATGCAATATAACTTCTATCACTGGAAAAACTCAAGAGACAGCACTTGGTCCTTCACAAAGAGGTTCAAACAGGTCCTGGAGAAACCAAATGCAGGACACCTGGGAACCAGCTGTACCACCAACAAGCTTCAGCGAAAAATCCACAAAAATAGACGCAGACATTGTGATTTGTGCAGAACAAGTTGCAGTCATGTATTCAGAAACAGATTGTGTTAAATTTTCTCTACAGATAAATTAGTGTTAATTCGGCAAATCCAGTTTCCATTAAAATTGCAATCATAAAACCTTATCAGAATATGCAGCAAACACATGTAGAAATTAGTGGAAACGGCTACTTTTAGATCTTTTGCATATAATTTGAATAAATTGTCAATAATTCATGAAACACCTCATCTTCATTTTATTATTACAATATTATGGTGACATGATATGCTAAGTCATTTAATTTTGCTACGGTCTCATAATCCATTTAATTCTGTGTTATGTATGTTAACCTGATCAACTCTCAAAGTTCATGTTTTTCTTTCTATATGTACAGTCTTTCTGGTATTAGGAGCATGAATGTCCATTTCTATCACTAGATTTGGTCTCCACTCGTGCTATCCTTCTTTATGATGTTTGTTTGTAATTTACTTCCTCCAACGTTAAGTCATATTGGACGATGAATGAAATTGGTGAAATGTTGCTCAAATGAGTCCGGGGTCCTTGGAGCTTAGAGCTACCCAACATTCGTCTATCAGGATAGGGGAAAATCCCAGAAAAAACCTTATCCAGATAACTCACCCTGACCGAGATTCGAACTTGGGACCTCTTGAACATGAGGCAGACACGCTACCATCTACGCTACCGAGGCGGGCTTCTTTATGATCCCATTGGGTTTTGAAAACATCACAGTGTGCCTATCTATAATCCTACAGATAATATTGTGTTTCTGTTGGAAGCATTTATTTAATTTGCTGGTTTATAAATGTACATGTGTAGTTAATCTCATTATCATATAAAATAATTAGTTACTGTTTTAAATACCTAGATCTGTTAATAATGTGTAATGAACAATTGTTGTGGAACACCAACAGGCAGTTGCAGCTATAGTATGGAAAATTGAGACTGCTGGAAGTGTGGCTCATATGTATAGTGCAGGGTCTGGTTCACATGGTTTCATCATCAGAGTTCGTGAGGTCATTAATTATATCATTGTTGTTGACATTACATCAACAACTGTGTGGTCGCTTTGATAAATTTATATAGACTATAAGAGCTCACAATTTATACTCTTAGATATGTAACCTTATTTAGTTACTGTTCTTTATATTATTTGTTGCACTTTCCAGTACTAATGTATAAATGCTTCATACTGTCCTAGATGCAAGTCTCCTGGACTTTATAGGACCTATAAATAAGCAAATAAATAAAACTGCAATATAAAATAAAACCGAAATTATCCAGTAATAGATATATAATATATCAATTAATTTTGATTGTTTATTAGTTCCAAACAATCTGATTTATTAATATTGCTCCTTTAGGTTTTTGAAGACTCTGGGAGTGAAAGCAGCTCATATTACACAGCTGTTTCAAGCTCTTCAAGTTCTCCTGTCAGCTCTAGACGGAGTAGTCGTAGCTTTGATCCTCCTGATCCAGGTGATACTCAAAAAATTAACATTACATTTGCATGCATACCAAGTTATAATATTAAAAGAATTGAACAAAGTAACAAGGTACTTAATTTATAATGGGCATCATAGAATGTTTCTTGTTACTTGATAATGGCAATACTGGAGTCAACTTTTCAAGAAGGATATTGCAACAGTTCAAATTTTTTTACATATGCTACTATGTTAGAGACAGTGTTATTTGTTAAAAAAGAGCAGACTTAATTTTCAAAATAATGAAAATGTTCATATTGTGACACACAAAAAAAAAAAAAAAAAAACAAGTTCACCTAAACTCCTTTATTTGTCTTGTCACTAAACTTATTAGTGCAATACTAACATACAATCACCTTCCCAACTTTGGCATGCCTTCTTAATGTTTCTTTATGTCTTTGTTGCATACACCAACTTATTCTGCTAGTAGTCTGACATACACATGGGCCCATGTCTTACATGGTGCTGTACGTTGATTCTGAACACAATCCAATATTCACTTGTAAACTGCTTCCTGCACCATTCTACAGCCTGCCAACTCCTTGCCACAGAGCTTGGAATGTACTATATTTATCTGCGCATAACTCAACTGACGGACTGATTTGTGACTGCTTCACTGTGCCAACTCCTCACCAAAGAACTGTAGTAGTCGATTTAACTTGAAGCTCATGACCAACTGATTTGTGACTGCTTCACTGAACCAACTCCTCACCAAAGAACTGCAGTAGTCGATTTGACTTCAAGCTCGAAACACACACAAACTCTAAGCACCAAACAGTACTACTACTTCTCCAAGCTTCACAATGATCCGTTATGTACCCTGACATGCAGAAGATGCTTCTGGAACTGGAAACCTCTCAACTTAGTCTTGAACAGTATTATTTTGTCGTATCCTTCATTTTATAGTTACTTTTTAATCTATTATATATTATAAAAATTAGAAAATGTTTGGTGTGTAACTTTGCTGCAATATAATGCGTAAATTTAATTGTTGACATATTCGCTAAGTACTATATACAGAATTGATTTTAATTGAATTGAATGGAATTCAATGAAATTGGAGATATTGACTGAAATTCCATCTCTTCAGGCATGTGTTATTACATTCATTTGTCTTCTGTATTTAAGATAATAAACAGATCTAGGAGTTCTAATTTCTATATAGTGAAGGAAGCAGCAATATCTTGCCCATATGAAGCTTAACATTTCTCCCTCAAGAACTCAAGACATTAGTTCTTGTTTTGCTGTTTAAAAAGATGCTTGCCATTGGTATGTTAGCTGAATGTTCTTACAGAAATTGTATGTTGCACAGAGTGAAATAGGGCCACGCCGTGGCTCAGTGGTTAGACCGCTTGGCTCTCACCAAGGCGGCCCAGGTTCGATCCCAGGCGACCGCAAAGTGAGATTTGTGGTGGACAACATGGCGCTGGGGCGGGTTTTCTCCGGGATCTCCAGTTTCCCCTGCCATCTCATTCCACCGGTGCTCCATCTTTATCTCATGTATCATCAGTGTCATCACCTGCGCTGCCGTATGTAGTAAAAGTGGGCGTTAAACACTACACACGCACAGAGTGAAATAGAAGAATTTTAACATGTTTACAATATATTGATTGCTTAGTTGTGTCTTTGTTACAGATCTAATGTGCTGTTAAGTAAGGTAGGGACGAAGGTTCAGAGGGCAGCACAAGCTGAAGACCTACAAGTGGCAATGCTTTTGTGACAATGGTTCCTATGCTTTTATCATTCATTTTGCTCTTATTGACTCAGAACTGCGGTCCCCACCCCTTAAAAGGGTTCAGTTTGGTAATTTACAGTTAATGAGAAGTTTAATTACACTATGTTGTCTTTGATTCTGAGGAATAACTACGTATCTAGAATTTGCTTATCTGTCTTGTGAATTGAATTGAAATTGTTTGATGCACTTCATAATTACAGCACTAGATTGAAAATGCTCAAAATGTTGTTTGTCGACTGCAGGTCCCTTATAAATGATAAAATATATTTAAAAGTATAAACTTAAATTAACAAAGTGTATTGATTTAAAAAGAGGGAAGGGAATTTTAGTTTTCAAAGTTATCACATTGTTAGCATAAAGGTCTTGGCTTGGGAGGTTGAACACCCTGCATTTTATGAAGTGAAGTACATAAAATAATAACTCTGCACCATTCAGACTTAAAAGCAACCTTGACTAGGTAACTAATCTTATTTAAATTTGACACTGCAATTGTAGCAAATTCTGTGCTTTTACTCCAGTTTTTATGTTGCTTCTCTGGCACTGTTATAAGTGCATTTCAATTTTTATTGATGTGTGTTTGATTTCAGTATATTTTTTTTTTCTCTAGGGGATATGCACCATTATAGTGGAGTAGCAGAAGAAAAGGTGCAGGTTGCTGTAATGCAGCTACTGTTGTTGTGTATCCCACCATACAGCAGATTTCAGTTGAGGTTTCTACTTCAATTTATCAAATACTGGAATTTGGGTAATCCAGATATGAATGTAAGTTCCATTGTAATGAACTAATTTTCATCTTAAGAATGTGTTTATGATAGAATGCATGGAAAATATATGAATATGAATAATGGAATAAAGTTTAAAAAATACTATGCACGTGCTTTGAATGGTATGGAAAATAAGTTTAGTAAATCTAGAACAATAAACACAAATCTATACTAGGTAGTACACCAGATGTGATTATTTGGGGAAAATCAGAGAGAAATGGTTAAGAATATTAAGATTAACTAACAATTAAGGTTAGAGAAATGGGAACTAGGGATGAAAGAGAAAGGAGGGTCATCAATACATGGAAAATCAGGGGTTGTGTGTATTGAGACCGAAATTTATGGCAGGCAGGTAGGAAGGGTATATTGGATGTGAACAAGTTGTTTGTGATTATGTTATTAGAAATGTGTAAATGGTAATGCATTAATGAATGTATGTATAAAGAAAGATGAGAAATAAATATTCTATTCTATTCTACTGCAGATTTTGTGTTGCTCCATGACAATGTTTGTCCACATACATCTCAGCACACAGCAGTTGTTTTGCAGAAGTCTGGGTGAGAACTGTGGGTGTGTGAAAGAATCCATATGCAAAATTAATTTAAATGGAATTATGTATGTCCAATTTAGCACTACAGTTGTCTCTTAGATGAAATGACTTGCACTACTTTGTCAAAGGATCCAAATTCAAAATTAATTTAAATAGAACTATATATGTCTAATTTAGCACTATAGCTGCTTCTTAGATAAAATGACATTTCATTTTAAAATACATGTATACGTATAGTTCCTAATCTTTCTGCATTCTAGGTGATACCAGTTTTTTCATCAAGTGTTGTACGCAACAATAAGGCTTCAGAATTTGATGCAGAGAATTCATGCAAAATTCTGAAATTTCTTACAATTCATCAAGATTATATACTGAGCATACCAGCATATTTACAGGCAGAGGTAGACCAGCATGCAGCAGGATTTGAACAGGTAAGCACTCAAAGTCCTGAAACAGTAAGAATCTGCATTACCTGTATAAATGAAACCCAGTTTTGATTTTTTCTCATTAAAATCCTTTCAGATGTTGCTAGATTTCAATGTGTAAGGACTATGATACAATGAAGCTCAAAATTAATATAATTTTGAGTCGAACTAGTACTCAATGTTCCACTTATTGCTAGTATTTACCTAGAACATCAACAACAGCTGATGAGCAACAGATTCAGTGTTCTTGAAACGCTAAATGTTGATCAGGCCACAAATTCCAAAGAGCAGGATTTAGATGAACCTGTTAAGTGTGATAAAAGCAAAGTCTTGTTGCTGGGTAGCAGTCATGGGAGGGGCATAGCATCCCTGCTCAAAAGGAATTTGGGCCGTGATTATGATGTAGTTGGTATAGTTAAACCCAGTGCTGGGCTCTCTGATGTTACAGAAGACCTGGTAAAACTTACTTCTGGTTTTACTAAGAGGGATCATGTAGTGATAGTGGGAGGGCCAGGGAATAGCCTGGATAGATATAGTAACTATTGTATTGAAAAGGACCTGAGTAACATCAGTAAGACCAGCAGCCATACAAATGTGAAGGTAGTGGGTCTCTTCCATAGGCATGACAAGCCTCAGCTTCATTGGAGGGTGAGGGACATGAATCTTAGACTTGATCGTGCCTTGTTAGGGCCTGCAGCCTCTCACATGTGTATGATAGATGTTGACAGTATCAGCAGGGATAATTACACTCTTCATGGTCTACACCTAAATTCTAGAGGCAAAGAGAAGTTGTCACTTCTGATTGCTGACAGAATTAAAGGCAAAATTCCTGTTGTTGCAAGTAGAAGGTCTTTTTTAGGTTAAACCAATATAAGCCCAGTAACTCTAGGCAAATTAAATCAATCATCCCTAATAGCTTCATGACAATAAATTCAATTAAAAATACTCCTCTCAAGAACAATAGTAATGATAATAATATCAATAATATTAATAATAACCACTGTCTATCTGTATTTCATCAAAACATAAGAGGCATAAGAAACAAATTAGATGAACTAGCTATTAATCTGCATACTGAAATTCAACTACCACATGTTTTATGCATTTCTGAATATCACTTGACACAGCAGGAATTTAAGCCAATTTCATTGCAAGGGTACTCTTTAGGAGCAGAATATAGTAGAAAAAAATTCCATAAAGGTGGAGTTTGTATATATGTTAGAAATGATCTGATCTTTAAAGCTTTAGATTTATCCAGATTTTGCTATGAAAAAGACCTCGAACTCTGTGCAGTTCAGTTAATTGGAAGTAATTTGAACTTAGTCATAGTAGCCATTTATCGATCTCCCTTAGGAAGTTTTCAAATTTTTAAAAATCAATTAGAATATGCTCTGAACTTTCTATTTAAAACAAAAAGAGAAATAATCATTTGTGGTGACATAAATGTGGATTATCTGAAATCAAGTCTTCAAAGGGAACAGCTTAGCTCTTTATTTACCACATACCACATGACACATACAGTTAACTTTCCAACAAGAATCCAAAATAATTCATCCACAGCTATTGATAACATATTTGTAAATTCAGATATAACTAAATTTTGCTCTGTCTCATCAAAAACTAATGGACTATCAGATCATGATGCACAAATTCTAAGGATTGATAAGATAAATGTAAAACTCAAACCTAAATACACGTATATTAAATATAGGGAAATAAACGAAAATACTCTGAATGAATTTAGTAAGAACCTTAAACTTGAATCTTGGAAACAAACTTATGAGGTTAATGGAACCAACAACAAATATAATAGCTTTCTTCAATGCTTTAAAACTAAGTTTGAATTCTGCTTCCCATCCAAGTATAAAAAAACATTTAACTTTAAAAAAGACAATTCCTGGCTCACTTTAGGAATTAAAACCTCATGCAGGCACAAAAGAGAACTATATCAGCAAGTTAGAATCAGTAACAATTTGCATTTAAAAAAGTACTACAAAAAATATTGTAAACTTCTAAAGAAGGTAATAATAGCAGCTAAAGTATTGCATTATAATAAACTAATTCAAAACTCAGACAATAAAATAAAAACCACTTGGAATATAATAAAAAATGTGACACGTAAACACTCATCAGAAAATTGCCCAATAACACTCAATGTTGACAATCATGAAATTGCCAAACCTCTTGTAGTTGCAGAATTGTTTAACAGATTCTTTTTGGATATAACAAAAAAATTAAATATTAATTATGGAAGTAAAGATGCAGCACTAGAATTTCTAAGTTCAAGTTTCACGAACAGTGTACCTACATTTAAAATCAGTTTAACTACACCTTCCGAAATAAATAAAATTATTGACTCTTTAAAAATGAAGAATTCTTCTGGTTATGATGAAATGACTACAAAAATCCTAAAATCTTGCTCCTCACAAATTAGCATTCCCCTTAGTTATTTATGTAATGAGTCTCTAAAGACTGGTATTTTCCCTGACAGAATGAAATACTCAGTTGTTAAACCTCTTTTCAAAACAGGCGAACGCAATAATGTTTCAAATTATAGACCAATATCTCTCTTGCCAATATTTTCAAAAGTTCTTGAAAAAGTAATGTTCACCAGACTGTATAAACACCTTGAATGTAACAACATACTTGTCAGTGATCAGTTTGGATTCAGAAAAGGAATATCGACTAATAATGCAACTTACAAGCTTACACATGAAGTGTTGGCTGCCTTAAATGATAAAAGACATGTAGGTGGAATTTTTTGTGATCTAGCAAAGGCTTTTGATTGTGTTAATCATGACATTCTTATAGCAAAACTGGAATTCTATGGGATAAAAAATGAACATTTAAGATGGTTTGTATCATATCTAAATGAAAGAAAACAGGGTGTTGAAGTAGCTGTCAGTGATATTGGTTATGAAAAACAAACTTTGAACTGGAAAATAGTAACTCATGGAGTACCCCAAGGTTCCGTGTTAGGGCCTTTATTATTTCTTATCTATATAAATGACCTCTCACTTTATATAAAGGACATTGCAAGTACAGTTCTTTTTGCTGATGACACTAGTGTCCTGGTGACCAGTACAAATTTAAACGAGTGTACAATTAAAATGAATTATGTTTTGAACTGTATGTCATGCTGGTTTAAAGCAAACAAATTATCTGTGAATCTAGACAAAACAAAAGTGGTCAAATTTATAACCTGTCGTACATCACATACTGAAATAGAAATCGGGATTAATGATATGTTATTAGAAGAAATTGACAGCATAAAATTTCTGGGCCTTCATGTGGACAGATGTTTACATTGGAAAGCTCACATAAATTATATCTTACCTAAACTTAGCTCTGCCTGTTATGCTATCCGAGAGCTGGTTAATGTGAGTTCTATTGACACACTTAAATTGGTATATTATGCATACTTTAACTCTATTATGGAGTATGGAATATTATTTTGGGGCAACTCAGTAGAAAGTAAAAAAATATTCCTTATGCAAAAGAGGGTTATAAGAATCATTACTAACACCCACACCAGATGCTCCTGTAAAGATCTTTTTACAAGATTGAAGATATTAACGCTTCCTTGCATGTATATATTCTCGATCCTAAAATTCTTTGTATGCAATCGTGCCTTATTTGCAACAAATAATTTAATTCACAAAATAAACACTAGACAAAAGTATAATATCCATTATCCCAGTGCTAAACTTTCTTGCTTCCAGAAAGGTGTGTATTATGAAACTATCAAAATATTTGGCGCACTTCCTAATGTTCTTAAAGAAAAAGTTGATAATTTCGGTGTTTTTAAAAAAGCTGTTAGAGAGTACCTTTGCTCAAAATCTTTTTATTCTGTACAAGATTATCTGAATGACAAATTATCCTGACAATTTTTCTGAATGCAAAGTTGCCTTAGTGCGATATATGTTATTTGTTGCAACATGGTAGTAGTCAGAGCCAATGCTTCCTGCATTTCGCCAAATAACCAGTCAGTGCATGAACAGACTCAGAGAGACCCATTAAAGTTATGTTAAATATGTTTACCTTATACACAAATGTTCAATTCATCTGAATCCAAGAATCTATATTTTAAGATATGACTTACTATAAGTAAGTTGAGTGTAAATATATTGACTCATTAAACTCAAAACCGAAGAATACTTCACTGATAATAATGCTTCTGCTTTTAATATTTAGAATACGAGTACTTTCACTGTTTTATGGTATTTCAATCAGTGTAATTTGAATCAAATTTAAAGTTAGCAAATTACAATACGTATGTAAAAAGATAACAGAAAAACCCACGTGGCTTTTATAGACCAACAAAAAGTGTTTGACAAAGTGTATGTACCTTTATTGTGACAGATAACTCTACAAATATAAATCATCTTCAAGTAAATGCTGATGTACATTACCAGCACACTCGTAACTAGGATAAGCTGGCAATTCGAGCACACCAAACGAGCCTTTATGAAGGAATTTAACTACAAGGGGATAATGTTATACAATAAACTTTGACATTCATTTAAACAAGCTGCATCATTAAAACACTTTAAGAATATTTGCATGCACACTGTTTTTATATGGTTAATGAACTTTTAGAGCTATAACCATATAAATTAATGCTGGAAGCATAGTACATTCACAAGCCTGTAATATTCATTATATTACATTTCTTGTAGTAAATTAGTCTATGCAAATACCACATGAAACCATAGAAAAGCTGCTTACTGTGTATATTTTATGTAATCAATTTGACTTTAAGTATATACTGTATTTATACTTTTTGATGTGTCTCATAACATGTATATGTCGCCAAGGGCGAACTAAAATTCTAATTCTAACATAGGATTGTTGTAAACTGGTTAGCTAATTAACCTCGAAATTCATCAAAATGAAATATGGCGGACATGATAAAGCTTAGCATATTAGCCACTAGATATCAGTATATAGTGCATTTCAAATTTCAAAGTTGTCATCTATGTTTACGGAGTTAAACAAAACTTACCGAATGAGGACTTGGAACCCAATCGCTCTTCTTATCGCACGCATATAGTATGTGGGCATGAGGCTGGCAGTCGGGTTGGTAGGTCCTGACCCTATATGAGCTGTCGCACCCTGGGTTAGTTTTCTTGTATTCCATCAGAGCGCACAATATCAAGGCTTAAGGCTTGTATATTTGACGTAGCATTTAACAATTGTCATGCCAGTCTTCTTGTATATATCTATAACAACAATTGAATTCATTTATCAAAATAACAGAAATAGTATATAAACAAAAAGCTTTTGTACCAATAATTTATAGAGCAGCTATGAAAATAGTTAACTACTATAGAAAATCGTTAGGCTATCATACAAGGTTCCCTTCCTCCCAAATGCAAGCTATGAGTGAGTTTCATGGTTATCAACATAGGATTTCATGAAAATCATCTATTTTCAGGACAAAAACGGATGTCAAGTGACATTCTGTGAACAAGTTTCTTATGGGCAGTTTGAACAACAAAGACTAACCAGTTCACAGCAAGCACTTTCAGAACTATTAGAGCAGATACTCTCCGACTTCAAAATGTCTGCTAAAGAGAAAAGAAGGCGTCTCAGAATGGTAAGCAATTTTACGTTCAGTAAGTGACCAACTTTGGCAGAATAATTTTCACAATATCAACTAAAAGGATTAAATAATGACTATTTACATCATATATATATAAGAGGCTTTCATTGCTAATATAGATAAGGAGATCTCACTGACACTATACTAAAATGGTTTATTTGTTCATTTGAGAAACTGCAACTCAGCTCACATTTTTACATTATTTACAAAGACACTTTATCCATCTGTCTGATGAAAATGTGACTCCTATACATTGGACAAACAAAAGCTTTTCATTTTGTATTTTGATAATCATACATATTAAACTCAGTGGAATACTCAAATAGGAAAGTACCAGGAAAAATATAAAACTGCCAATAAACATGAAGTATTTAAAACCGTGGTCATATTAATAAAAAGTTAAAAACTTTTGATAAACAATTGTCAGCATTTGAAAACAGTTTTGCTCTAACTTAACAATAACAAAATGTGTTGGAACTAGGTTTTGGATTGACATCCTCTCCATCTTTAGCTGGTCAGCCGACTGATTTCCTCATAAGTCAATTTTCAGTGCATGGGTCATTGTGTCAATGATGCAGCAGCGAGCACAGTAACATATCATCTGTGGAGACATTTTGCCAACTGTGGCTGTATTGGATTGTGCATGGACAAGCTTAAAATGCGTTAGAACATGAATGTGGACTTTGGTCAACTGATAACGTGACAAAATACTAATTAGTATGGCCTTTATGTATACACAAAATTGACGATACCAAGCACTACAGATACTAAGTCTGTGACCTTGACAGCACATGGATGCTAAAGTGTAATGGAGCACTGGAAGTTTTTAAAAAATAACTGAACAGCAAGCTATGACCAAATAGACCCAACTACAGAAGTATTTAATTGAGTTTGGTCAGTTTTCTTTTCTTTTACCCTGTAAATATATTCACTGACTTGCACTTTGCCTTTGTGATTGCTGTACTATTACATGGAGTTTAGGCTAAAAGTGAGATTAGACTTTTGGACAACAGCAGACACTTTGTGCATGCCAATGATGGTATCTTGAAAGTCCTGCAGGTGCTGAAGCTTAGCGTGCAGAATTTACCGACAGGTAACAATAATATAAATTGTTCCAATATTGACATCAGCCATGGTTTGTTGAGAAAAAGTCTAAATGGAGTTTCCATCCTAACAAATACCACTTTTTATAGCATGCCATACCTTAATGCCATGATAATGATCAGATTGCAAATTACTTTTGATTGCATGGGTTACTGAAGTTACATAATTTCAGTACTGTGTTGTACTAAGTTAGCACGCTTAATAAATAGAATTAATTTTACAGTTACAGAAATGCAGTTGGGTAGCTTGTAAAAAAAATGCTTGGATTTTGCAGAAAAGTCCATTGTATTTCTAGATTCAAGGGATTTCTTTTCATTTTTATATGATTTTACACCAGACTGATATTTTAGGAGTATGATCATACCTTAAATGAGAAATAGTTACTGCAATTCGCTTTAAGTGTTGGGTCAAACTTCCTGTCATGCAATAATTAGGACATGGATCTTTAAACTGTTATTGTTTTATGTGCTAATGGTTCCAAAAGTATGTCCAGAAACCTAACAATATTACAAAACATAAAATAAAGCAACAGAAAACATTTAACTTTTAGAACAATGAATATTGGAACTTACCAATTTGCAGCTAAACATCAGATTTACATATTTTGTTGGAGGTGAAGTGCACAAAAAATGTTTCCAGATTGTGCATCATACAGCGTATAGTAATATCAGTGTATGATGGGACTTTTATGAACTCTGTTTTCTCATTGGAGACTAGTTTATCCCTATCACGACAAAGATTACAGATTAAGTTAATTAGGAGTCGATTAATAACACAAAACAACACTCACTTTTAAATTTTCCCGGAACCGGTTTCTGAGGTCTTCCCTCTATCTTCAGCCGGACATCGACTAGTTCTCATTGGTGTAGCTGGCAATATTTTGTCTTCGGTCTCCTCTGGTGGCGGTTCGAGGAACTTGCTGAACAAATCTTTCTGGGGGATGTCGAAATTGAATACTTTGTTCCTATTTTTTGAAATAAAGATTTGTTCCCATGTGGACAGTTCTTCTTTTCCTGTTGTATGTTTTAGTAATTTTGGTTCTGGATTTATGTTGTGGTTTTTTTCCCAAAAATGCGTGGCAACTGCTGATTTTTCTAATTGTTTGTATTTTATGTTCCTAAAGTGTTCCTTTGCTCTTGTTTCTAAATTTCTTTTCGTTTTTCCAATATAAATTTGACTACAGTCACAGCATTCAATTTGATATATACCAGATTTTTTGTTAGATGGAATGGCATCTTTGATGTTTGAGCAAATTAGGTTTTTTAAGGAGTAATGGTTCACTGGAGCTAGTTGAATGTTTTGTTTTTTGAAGACTTTTTTGAATTTATCAAAGGCCCATGGATGGTAAGTGAATTTTTTGAAGATCATTTTAGTTTCTGTAGCTGAGAGGGTTGTGGTTTCCTTTAGTAGTTTCTTCTTTTTTGCTAAGTTCACTTTTTTGTCTACTAGTGATTTGGGAAAGTCATTTTTCTGTGCTATTTCAATAATTTTGTTGTATTCTATTTTGTATTCTTCTGCTGTGAGAGGGATGTTGACCAGTCTGTGTGCTAAACTATTAAAGATTGCCTGTTTGTGGGATCTTGGATTGTAGCCATTAGCTTTTATGTAGTTGTCTGTCTGTGTTGGTTTTCTGTAAATGCCAAAGTTTATTCTATTTTTATTTCTGATTATTTTTAGATCTAAAAATGGTAAATACTCGTCTTTTTCAACTTCTACAGTGAACTTGATGCTTTCTTCTTGAATATTTAAAAGTTTTAGTGCATCACTGATGTGTTTTTTTGGCACTATGGCAAATATGTCATCTACATATCTTTGCCAGAGTTTGAACATCCATGGGAAACCTTTAGTGATCCTTATTTCTAGTGCACTCATGTACAGATCGGCCAGGAAGGGTGATAAGGGGTTTCCCATTGCTAAACCAGAAGTTTGATGGAAATATTTTGTTTGAAACTGGAAGAAATTCTGTTCTATGCATAATTTGGTAAGTTCGATGTAATCTGAAATTTCAAGTGATGACATTCCAAGTGATTTGAGCCATTTTTCTATCAATGTTGGGAGTTGTTTAACTGGTATGCTGGGAAACAGTGATTTAACGTCAAATGAGACTAGTGTGTCTTCTTCATTTAGTTCAGTATCCTTAATGTGTTCTATAAGTTCATAGGTGTTTTTGATGCTTAGGCTATCGAATTTTGGAAATGAGTTGAATTTGTTTGTTAGCCATTTTGCAAGTTTGTATGTTGGTGAATTTATACTGCTAACTATAGGTCTCATTGAGACCTATAGTTAGCAGTATAAATTCACCAACATACAAACTTGCAAAATGGCTAACAAACAAATTCAACTCATTTCCAAAATTCGATAGCCTAAGCATCAAAAACACCTATGAACTTATAGAACACATTAAGGATACTGAACTAAATGAAGAAGACACACTAGTCTCATTTGACGTTAAATCACTGTTTCCCAGCATACCAGTTAAACAACTCCCAACATTGATAGAAAAATGGCTCAAATCACTTGGAATGTCATCACTTGAAATTTCAGATTACATCGAACTTACCAAATTATGCATAGAACAGAATTTCTTCCAGTTTCAAACAAAATATTTCCATCAAACTTCTGGTTTAGCAATGGGAAACCCCTTATCACCCTTCCTGGCCGATCTGTACATGAGTGCACTAGAAATAAGGATCACTAAAGGTTTCCCATGGATGTTCAAACTCTGGCAAAGATATGTAGATGACATATTTGCCATAGTGCCAAAAAAACACATCAGTGATGCACTAAAACTTTTAAATATTCAAGAAGAAAGCATCAAGTTCACTGTAGAAGTTGAAAAAGACGAGTATTTACCATTTTTAGATCTAAAAATAATCAGAAATAAAAATAGAATAAACTTTGGCATTTACAGAAAACCAACACAGACAGACAACTACATAAAAGCTAATGGCTACAATCCAAGATCCCACAAACAGGCAATCTTTAATAGTTTAGCACACAGACTGGTCAACATCCCTCTCACAGCAGAAGAATACAAAATAGAATACAACAAAATTATTGAAATAGCACAGAAAAATGACTTTCCCAAATCACTAGTAGACAAAAAAGTGAACTTAGCAAAAAAGAAGAAACTACTAAAGGAAACCACAACCCTCTCAGCTACAGAAACTAAAATGATCTTCAAAAAATTCACTTACCATCCATGGGCCTTTGATAAATTCAAAAAAGTCTTCAAAAAACAAAACATTCAACTAGCTCCAGTGAACCATTACTCCTTAAAAAACCTAATTTGCTCAAACATCAAAGATGCCATTCCATCTAACAAAAAATCTGGTATATATCAAATTGAATGCTGTGACTGTAGTCAAATTTATATTGGAAAAACGAAAAGAAATTTAGAAACAAGAGCAAAGGAACACTTTAGGAACATAAAATACAAACAATTAGAAAAATCAGCAGTTGCCACGCATTTTTGGGAAAAAAACCACAACATAAATCCAGAACCAAAATTACTAAAACATACAACAGGAAAAGAAGAACTGTCCACATGGGAACAAATCTTTATTTCAAAAAATAGGAACAAAGTATTCAATTTCGACATCCCCCAGAAAGATTTGTTCAGCAAGTTCCTCGAACCGCCACCAGAGGAGACCGAAGACAAAATATTGCCAGCTACACCAATGAGAACTAGTCGATGTCCGGCTGAAGATAGAGGGAAGACCTCAGAAACCGGTTCCGGGAAAATTTAAAAGTGAGTGTTGTTTTGTGTTATTAATCGACTCCTAATTAACTTAATTTATACAACAACACTGTTTTCAACACTTCCATAAAAGGATTTATTAAAGATTACAGATTGTTTCACACAATCTATGCAGAGCATAAACAACACAAGTTACATGAATATATTCGGGAAACATACAATTAGACTTTGGGCAGCTTTCTTCATATTTGCTGCAGTCTGTAAGTAAAAGCAATACTTTGTCATATTTGACATAATTTTGAAGTGGTTTTCTTACCTCTTCGCGTACGATGTTGTGATCAAGGTCGTGAAGGTCTGCGCTGCTCGACTTGGTCTTGAAGACGACTTTGACCTTGGTTCAGTGTGGATCTGGTAGCACAAATCTCAGGGTTGACCCAGAAAATTGTTAGTTGCTAGCTAAAATGGTTGGTGAGGTGAGATTCAAAGTGTATGAGGCAGGAAGTAACATCATGGGTACACTGAAATAATGTTTAGCACTTATGCTTTGTCACACTGTTAATTGCACCAAGTTTCCTGCAAGATCATAAGTTTTGTATTCGCTTTTTCCCGCACTTCACTAAACCCAGTATTTTTCACTTTATCATGTTAAAGTTGTTTATTGCAAATCTTAGTCTGTTGGCGTCACTTTTCACTTCAACAGAACAAGGTGTCGTCCTCACGACTGCTTCATTATAAGTGTCTTTTTACCCTCGCAAAGAATGGGGTAGGGAAAAATATATAGATCAATGTGACAAAACTGGAAGAGAAGGCATAGCATGGATGAGAATAATATATCTAAAAGCGTTGAGAAGTAATGAGGTAGGGATATGTGAAGTTTTTGGAGATGAAGTGAGCATTGTTCATTACCTGGTAGACTGTAAGGAGTTAAATTGCAGGAGAAAAATATGGGATAAGAAATGGGACAGTGTGAGCAAAGAGGTGATAGCGCTACGCATGTTAACGGGGATGGGTAGAAAGAAAAATAGATGTATAGGAGAATTCTTATATAAGTTAAGTGAAAAGTGGATTAGGGTAAAAGAAGTGAAGGTCAAGAAGAAATGACACAAAGCTGCTCAGAAAACCAAAGGCTTATGGCCAAGGGACCTGAGTCAGCAAGTAATTCTTAGGGTCACCAATTTCATGAGTAGGTTCTTGTCTTTGTTTTCAGCTTTCTGTATTTAATGTAAATTGTTTTTCCTAATTAATGTGTAATTTTATATGTTTCATTGTAAGCCTCTGTACTTAATGTAAATTTTTATAAATGTTACTAATTGTACTATATTGTTAAGATGGTCGCGATATGACCTAGGAAGTTGAAGCCACCTTAAATAAATTTATTAAAAAAAAAAAAAAATAGCAAATACACTTCTTGGACCTAGATTGTGATATTAAACTTTGTTTTAGGTAAGTGCTTATTAAAAAAAAATCATTTTTTACATACAAATCTGGGCTCTAGTAATAATGTTTTGATTTCTTTCAGTTTCAGAAATCATATCCTCACATATATCAACGTCGATTTCCAGAATCAGTTGAGCCAGAAAAGTTGGTGAAGAAGCAAACTAAAGGCATCTTAAATTTTGGTAAAAGTTTAAAAAGCTTGCGTATGTAAGAGTATTTCAGTGTTCTTTGCTGAGGTAGTGCATTTATGGCTTACACCATTTAACAACACCATCACAAAATATACTTAATTATTTTTAATATTAAAATTAATTGTAAACATATTAAAGTACTGGTATCTTTGTAAAGAAATGTAGAAGTTTCAGTAGCATTTCAGCAGCTTTCTGCACATTGAATATCAACACCACATATATGCTATAATTATAAAAGGTAGATTGCATATGTTGAAAATAGCATTTACTTTGTCAAATTTTAATTTAACTTATATTTTAAGTATAGGCTGTACATCATTACTATACATGTTTTTAATATTTTATGTTACCACTTGCAATAACTATAGACAAACCAGATCCTAAATATTAGACTTTTAAGTTATTGTAGACATTATTTTCAAATATACTTCTTTTCACTCCAGAATATTCTGATTGAATAAATATGACAGATGACATTGTCTTGGGGCATATGGGTTTGAGATGACGTGGATACTGGATCTATGTTAAATGAGGGTTAATAGTCCAGCATCGTCATATGAGACTCCCTGACTTGAATAATTACACAAATAAAGATTTACCTGAGTGTTTACACCATTTTGCATAAAGTCATTGTCTTACAAACCCATGCATTTCTACATTCACTCTCCTTTTGAGGGTAAGTTAATGTGTTTATATCCATTGATTTTGTACCTCATTTGCACTGAGAATATAGCCAACCTTAAAAGAGCTGCATATTTTATAATACACCAACAATCATTTTATCATATAGAATAAAAAGAAGTATTTCAGAATGTGGAGTGCCATTGTTATTAAAATTAAAGGAGTCAACCTTGTATACACTTTTGTCCTCTTACAAGTTTTTTATGAAGACTAGTTTCTGGGAATTTCTTCCATATCCTCAGTTCTGTGGTCGACTGATAGTGAAACCAGATTATCAGATGGCAGCACAACACCAAGCCGGAGGCAGGCACTGGTTGCACCTAATTTTGCACCTAAGTGAATGTTAATGAAAGGCTTGAAAATGGTTCCATTGTTGTGTGTATGTGCAGTTTATGGAATCATAAAACAAACAGTTTTGGATGTAAAAAAGAAAACAGCGGCACTCTTTATCATTGGTGATTCAGTCAGTCTGGGTGGCTCAGTTGGTTAGCCAGAGGTGTATTGATCCCTAATCTTGCTCAGATCAGTGGTTTTTAAGTGTGCTTGAAACATGTGCCCCATGTCCATAGATTTTCTGGCATATAAAAGAGCTCCTGCAGGACGAAATTTCAGCACACTGGTGGCATTAATATGCTCCTGATAATTGATAGCTTTGTTAAACAGAAAGGTTTATTTATTATTGGTGACTAAATGTGATGTAAACAAGGAAATCTCTCAGGTCAAACAAATGCAGCTGCCAGCTGAACAAAGTTAGAAGATGGGTGTTCAAATAATACAAATAATTTTTTTCAAGGGGAATTGCAGTGATGGGTATGGATAGCTGCTGCCAAATGTCTTGTGATCATTAGTTTACAATTCAAGAAGATGGGTTAGATTGTCTCAGTTCTGTAATACCAATGAGACAAATATATTTTGATGCTCCTTGCTCGAGAATTCACAAGTTTCCAGAACCTTAAAAAATAAACCTGGTTTAAAATTTGAACTTTGAAATCCCACTAGTAGATAATTTGACAAAGAAATTTGTAATTCCACCACCAGAGAGCAGATGACAACAAACAATACTTGAACATTCAAGGTTGATAATGGGCACAACAACTTCTGAAACTAGTCCCTCAATAATATAAAAATGTAAGTGATGAAGTATTAAAAACAGACTACAAATAGCTTTTTGCAATATACTTACTTCTTCATATTGATGAATTTAAGGCAATAACATTTTCAATATACATATGAAATAAAACAACCTTCAAGGAAAGCCACATGAACCCTAAAGACGATAAGTTTAAAATCAAAGTAGACAAACCTAAACTATGCTCCATCAATAGATCATTCAAAATCCACAAATAAGGAAACAAAGTGTGCGTTCATTAGCGCTAACAATACTCCCACTTATCAGTTGGCCAAATGGTTGAGCTGAAAGTTTAATTCTTTTCCTGCTTTCAAAACTCTCAGTACTAGAAACACTTTAGGTTTAAAGACAAAATGAAAGAAATCTGGCTCTCAAATGACATGCTTGTTTTGTTTGATGAGGTTTCACTTTTCCCTAGAATTCCCATAGACAGTTTACTATTTTTAATAATTGGTTGCCAGTCATCAACAATGATAAACAAGACACTTTTATTAGATCAAAATCATTTGGTCTTTGGACTGTTTGTATTGGTGACTGAATAAATTATGGCAGATTTCATGGCCTCCAAGATGGTAACATTTCTTTCAAATGTCTGCCTTATCCAGTGTCGATAATAGATTCTGCATCTACCATGGTTACTTAGTGAAGCCTACTAGTCCATGATCCTGCCCAGCAGGATCCTTTATCCCCCTTTCTTGCCAACCTATATATGAGCAATTTTGAAATACAAGTTGCTAGAATATTTATCTACATATTTAAGCTGTTCCGGTGTTATGCGTGATTGGAGGAATTTAGTAAAAATGACGTCAAAACTAATTTAAAAAAAAAAACTATTTCTAGTTGGTTTTTAACACATCACATCAACCTCTATCCAACTATCTAGTCCCTCAATAAGATAAAAATATAAGTGACAAAGCGTTAAAAAACCGACTACAAATAGCTCCTCCCCCCCCCCCCCCCCCCCCCCCCCCCCGCACCTTCCCAGTGTTCTGGTATGTTGATATTGTGGTCGCTATTGAAAAAAGACAAAATGTTCCTGAAGATGTCTTGAAACTAAACTTCATCTGAAACTAGAAGGCAATAATATGTTTCCCTTTCTGGATGTAATACTTTTAAGATGAGTAACGAAACTGAATTCTGCATTTTTAGAAATTGCACACATACCCAGAACTACATAAAAGCCAATGTGTTCAACCCCAGCAAAGAAACATGCCACCTCAACAATTTTACTCACAGACTAGTCAATGTCTCCTTTAGCTGGAGTGAATACTGTAAAAAATATGAAGGAATTATTAAAATGGCTGATTACGGTGGCTTTGATGAACATGGTGAACAGAGAACTACAAAATTCCCAAAAAGTCAAGCACGTGAATGATTTGACTACTCTACAGAAAGACAAACCTTCTGTCATATAGGAAATTCAGTAATTGCCTTATAACTATACATCAATTTCAAATGATTTTAAAATATTATAACATCATTTTTCCTTAAAATAGTTTTTCTTTTGGATACCTAAATAAAATCAAAATTAGTGGTTGAATTTGGGACATACTTTGTTCACTGATTTTCCAATCACAAAATAGACATAAAACCTGCTGAACTCTTCATCTGTTTATATTCCAGATATATAACTTAATGCAGATATTCATGTAGCGCTTTTTCCCAATATGTACTCTGTTGTATTCTTTAGAATTTATTCTGTAAATTCTAGATTTGGAAACTGTTGGTGAAGGCTTTGGTTACATATACTTCTAATGAGCTCATAAACAGATCTGCAGGGAGGGATGGGTTGTCCATAGCTAAAATGGGTTGGTAATGCCAGATGCAAAGTTTGGTGACTGTGGTATAGTCTTTTATTGCTTCTGAGAGTATTTCATTAAATTTTGGCTGTTTTGTGAAGAGTGGGGAAAGGTCTAGATTACAAAGAAGCTCAAACAGGGAGTTGACCTCAAAGAATATCATAGCTTTGGTTGGACCAGTTGTGATATGAACAACTGTCTATAAAACTGCAGCTTGTTATTAATTTGTATGAGTTACTGATGCTCAGACTGTCAAATTTGGAGAAAGAATTAAAGCACTGATTAAGCCATTTTGCTATATTATATGAGAGAGCAACAGTGTTGTTCACCAATGATCTCATCCTGTTGTCATTCTTGTGTATTTTAAGAAGGCTATGTATTTTGAAGTAGATTTGTCTACATAAATCTTAGAATATTTCTTTGTTTGTGATGACAGTGTCTTTCAGAGTTGGATTTAGCATGTGCAGACTTGTTTAAAAGGGGGTGCTTGTTTAAATGTATTCAAAATTTGACTTCAAATTAACCTTGGCTTCGCATAATTTAACTATGTAGGCTTCACTGTTAAAAAGCTTCTGAGTAAATTAATTTAAATAGAAACTGTTATACCTAAAGAAAAACCTGATGTACACCAGATTAAGTGTATGGATTGTGGTATATATTTGAAATTCCCCTGGATATGTACTTTAATGCAAAATGGTTAACGCCTTTGCCACCAGAGTAACTCAACCAATCGACGAGGGACCCGGATATTCAAACCAATAAAGAGCAGCTGATATTGAAAACAACCAATTTATGAAAACAGGTTCCTGCATTACGATGAGTGAAAATTATGAGTGTTAAGTTGACTAAATTTTCAATTTCTATTAATGTTGGTTTCACTGTGTAAGTTCATTAAATAGTTAATTTATTATTGACCTTTAGGAACACACAATTTGGCTGAAAAAATTTGTATTTTAAAATGGCAGCAGACAAGGTAAGAGAATCTTATTATGCAATAGACCTTTGATAATTCAAAATCTGTTAAACAAAAAGCTAGATTAACCCATACTACATGGTAAAGCGTGAAAGCATACCGCAAAATATGTATAACAATGGAGTTGTTTACGCAAACCTATCGCACATACATGGCCAGTCAGTGTATGTACACTCTATTCAGATGCAAGGAATCATATATAACATGATTAAATATTGTAACAAGCAGAAAGAAGAGAGAATCAAAATACTTTTGAGGCAAGTGAAAACGACTGTATTGGTGATTTACATTTGCGTATAATAATTAAGTTGCTAAACTTTCATATCAGACACACAGCTCTCAAGAACTTGATTTTTGTTTAATCACTTACTGTATGTCAGATTACTAACATTTTGCTCTTTTAGTAAACAAGATAAGCAAATGAAGTTGTGTGTCACTGAAGGTCAACACACCTCAATGCTCTTGTCATGTAGCTGTTCGATCCCTGCCAAATTACATCGAAAAATCTGATGGGTAAACCAAATTTTGGATAATTTGTACTGTGAACTAAAATTTGGTCTTCTCATTACATATTCTATACCTTATTCATCTAAACGGAATATGTATGATATGTAAAAACATACTACTGTGCTGCGTACTATTATACAGTAGTTTCTCAAAAATGGCCTGATCTCTTACTTTCTGCTTATGTGTCAGTTCCACAGTGTAAAATGCAAAGGCAGAGTAAGGGTGATAGAGAACAAAGCATGACATATAATCTCAGAAACATTCCTTACTTTTCTATGAAAGTACAAATCCGAGGGTTGAACTAATGTATAAGAAAGAGTTGTACATATAGCAATCATAAAACACATAAAAGTTGGTCTGGCAGCGGCAAATTAGTTTTTCAGGCACCAGTTGTCAGATGGCAACAACTTATTCATCCTCATGGAAAGTTTGGCTTCATTCCAACTGCTCTTCTTATTTACAAGTCAAAATTTTTCATCAAAAAATGAATATAGAAAATTACATGAAGTAGATCAACATACCTACATAACATAACACTCAAATTGACAAAGCACCTACTTCAATTTTCTTGAAAAAGGAGACGAGAACTTGTTTACTTAGGCATAATATAGCCATAAGTAAAATGAGCTAAATAAACTTAAAGCCAACAAACTACTTCAGAAGTCATACATACTTGACCAGATTTTAACACAACAGTCAGTTAGATAATTTAGTTAGATTGCCACCGAATGGCCCAGATCTAAATCCAGTTTAATTAATCTGTGCTAGTGTCAAAAATTAATAGTATGCAGAAGTGTCAATTTTAAATTAAAAGATGTGGAACAGTTGTGTCGCCAGATAGCAGATATTGGAAGAGTAGAATGGGAAGACAACAACATTTCCAATGTGTAAGGACTATGATACAATGAAGCACAAAATTAATATAATTTTGAGTCGAACTAGTACTCAGTACTCCATTTATTGCTAGTATTTACCTAGAACATGTTTCGTTAGGACCTCCCTAACATCATCAGCTGTTGCCGACTAATGGATGTTGGTTTGGTGAACTTCTTGGAGGTGATAGGGGCGTCTCTGTCAGTTTCTTGATGAACTTGAAATTTGGGTTCTCTTCAAAGTAGTATCAAAATTGAACAATTTTCTTTGATATTTCTTTACGAAAATTTTTTCCCACGTAGTTAATTGCAGCTGGACCTTGGACATTTTTTAATAAGTGGATTTCTCATTCTATGTCGTGATTCTCCTTCCAAAAATGATACCCCACCGCCGATTTATCTATTTCTTTGTTCCTGATGTTCCTAAAATGCTCTTTAAGCCTAATGTTCAAATTCCTTTTAGTTTTTCCAGTGCAAAAGTTGTCACAGCCTTTGCAGTTTATCCGGTACACACCTGATGTTTTGTCTGTAGGTATCGCCTTTGTATTATGTGATTTCAAAAGATGTTGTACAATGAATTTGTTCTGTGGGACCAAAATAATGTTGTGCTCTTTGAAGACTTTTTGGAAAAGGTGTGTAGCTCTGGGATGATATGTAAATTTTCTGTATGAAGGTTTATTGCTGATTGGGGAAAGAGTGGTTACTTTTTTGCATCTTTGTTGTCTTTGGAATTTATCAATTTTCTTTTTGACCAATTCAGCACTGAATCCATTGTATTCTGCAATGTGAATTATATTATTGTACTCTTTGATATATTTCATCTTGTTTAAAGGTACATTAACCAGCCTGTAAGGTAAATTGTTGATAACAGCATGCTTATGTTGTCTTGGGTTATATCCATCTGATTTTATGAATTTGTTTTTTTATTATTTATTTATTTATCTGCCTGAGGAGTCAACCAGACTCACAGCATCGTCAGAAATACAGTTTATGTACAATAATTTTCAAAAATATAAATATGAATTACAATATAGTTGAAAATGTTACAAAATAATATAAAGTCTAATACAATAGTACATAGATAAGAGTCAACATGAAAAATTCAATGCCATGGCCGGGATTTGAACCACGGATTTCCTGGTTTCCGTCCAGTCGCTCTTAACCTTTGAGCTACCATGGCCAACGGGACATCCAGACATTCAATTCTCCATTTGACTCATATATTTCCCCGGTAAACCACTAGGGGCTCTTGCATCCGAGATACACTGTTTGTGGCAACTTACTATAGTAAGTACTTAAGTCCCAGGCTTCATCATTTAACTCTTATTATTTTAGTTAATTGATGGAAATTAATCATTTCTCCACACTAGCCGTTTATAGGCTAAGATTGTTGATAGATGTTTTTCCATCAATTAACTAAAACAATAGTACATTTTAAAATACATACAGTAAAATAAAATTGTTATTACAATTTGATATTTAAAAATTAACTTTGCTAAAAGGTAAAAGTTTTAATAATATAAGTTGCACTGATTGCCTAAACCTTCTGTATTTCCTTTTACACAAAATCTGTATAAAAATCAACACTAATTTAATATTTTATTTAACTGCTTAAGTATTCCTCAAGTGTATAAAAACTACCATTTATACAGATCTTTTTTAACTCTCTTTTAAATCTATTTGTCACTTGTATACCTTTTATTTTCTCTGGCAATTTATTGTACAAGTAACAAGCTGGAAAGCTGGGTTTTGATATGTACAGTTCAATCCTGTGAGCTACAGCATGAAAGTTACTGATTTCCCTAGTTCCATAATTATGTATTTGACTATTTGTTTTCTGACTTATAGACTTCGTTTTTGCAAGCATTATTACTTCAAATATATATATAGGGACTATTAGGTCAGGATATTTAGCTTTCTAAATGGATCTTGACATGAGTCCGTTTGTTCTAAACCTAATATGATCCTAACTGCTCTCTTTTGTAGTGTGAAAATCCTCTGTATATATTTTTTTGCACACTGTCCCCAAACGGTTATGCCATATGCTAAGTGTTATGCCATATACTATTAGTCCATAGTATATGGTTTTTAGTGGTGGTGGGTTAACTATTTTTGACAATTTCTTTAAAACGTATAGGCCTGAGCTGATTTTATTAGCAATTTACTGTATATGTTTATCCCAGACTAGATTTTTATTGAATATGACTCCCAAAAAATTAGCGCTATCGATCTTGTTTATAAATTTTTTACCTACCTTAACTATACTTGTGACATTTTTTATTCTGCTGGGTCTTCATAACCATGTAATTTGTTTTCTCTGCATTAATAATCAGATGATTTTTATTTAAATACTCAGTTATAAGGTTAATATTACGTTTCGTAATGTATTCTAAAAGTAGTACACTATTGCCTACATTTACTACTGTTGTATCGTCTGCATAAGTAATGATTTTACCATCTGTAATGTTTATGAAATCATTTATATATATGTATATAATGTTTCCTTCCTATGTATGCCAAACTCCAGTTTTGTATGTTTTCTGATTAGTTTCAAATCTAAGAAAGGGATTTAATTGTTTGTCTCTTTCTATGGAAAATTTTATTGCAGGATTTTGTAAATTAAGTAGTTTTAATGCATCATTCACTTGTTTCTCATTTACTATTGCCCAAATGTCATCCACATATCTATATCAATATTTGAAAATTAGTAGCATTCACCTTTGTGATATGGGTTTCCAAAAAGCTCATGAAGAGGTCTGCCAGAAATGGAGACAATGGGCTGCCCATGTAAATACTGTTTTAACAGGAAATTTTGGTTATAAGTGATTTTCCATTGGAATAGTGCTAAAGATACAAAATATAACTTAAGGAATTTATTAACAAACGTTAAGGAATTTGTTCTTTAAACGGTGCTCTGTGATGCTGGCATAGTAACACAGTTTACCTGGAATTATTATGAATAAAGTCACTTATACATGGTGTAAAACTTACAACAAATACTGTTCCTACAGTATTTTCTACTATTACAGTATATTATTTGATATTCATTTAACTAGAAAACAAAAATTGTGGTAATGCCAAAATATCATCTTGTTATTTTAATGATTTTTAAATATTGTTATATTTGTTTGCATAGATCTATTTACAATTACACAGTTTACAGACATTGATGAAGAAAACCAGTTACTTTATTATATGACTTCAATGTAACTTATGTTACTTTCTCAAATATACCAGGGAAGTTGCAATTTTCAATAATGTCTATTCATCTTTATAATTTAATCCAGTATCATGGAAAGAGTGGATAAAACATTGAGTATCTTAAACTTAAAAATAAATATAAGAGTACTGTAAAGGAGAAAATGAAAAACCTCTCAAGAAAACCATGTAATCTCTTGTATCTCAATTATTAGCAATTCATAAAGTATTATGCTTCCAAATAAAGCTGCTGATTATGATCAAGTTCTGACACTGTAAATAGATTTACAGCGGCACAGGATCACAGTAACTATAATGACCTAGCACATTTTTTTAGCTGAACTTTTAATTTCATATCCATATGGGGAAGCAATGGAGGTGTTTGTGAAGCAATATTGAAACTTGGAAAAAAAAAAAAAAAAAAAAAACAGTAGAAATGGAAGCTTTATTGTCACATTTACAGTGATGAGTAATTGCTCATCAGCAGTTTGTGTGTGTGCGTGTGCGGGTTCATGTGTAATTTACGTCCAACATTAAGTCATATCAGACGATGACTGGAATGGGTGAAATTAAACTCAAATGAGCCCAGGGTCCAGAGAGCTTAGTTATCCAACATTTGTCTTTCAGGATAAGGGAAAATCCCGGAGAAAACCTTATCCAGGTACCTCATCCTGACTGAGATTCGAACTCGGGACCTCTTGAACGTGGGGCACACTTGCTACCACCATGCTACCGAGTCGGGCCAGTTTTTGATTGCTATTTAATAATCACAATATACAGAGTAAAAACTGAACTGCATAAATGCATGATATTAATTCCAGACTTATTAAAAATGGCTGTAACTTACATCTCTGAGTGCTTAATTTACATTTGAGCTCCTGTGTTGAAGATGTGCATCAGTTATATGAAATTTATCCCTACATATACAGTGAAAGTCAAAATCTTTGAACTGGTTCTACTAATAATTCTGTCCTGAAACACACTTTCAGTTAAATGCATAACATATGAAGCTAGTAACAGTGAAGCAAACAAATATATACAAATATAATAATTTGTAACATAAAACTTCACTTATCTTCTAAGAAATGATGAAAGTTTTCTTATTAATTGATTTCTGAGGATGTGAATAAGTTTTTTCAGAAAATTGCAATCCTAATCAATTAATAAGATTACTTTCATTGTTTCTTATAAGATAAGTGAAGTTTTATGTTACAAATTATTATATTTGTATACACTTTTGGTTGTTCTCATCAATATATTATTTTATTAGATAAAATGCACACAAGTTATGCATGATGTACAATTATCTAGAATTATTCACAGGTTCACATCACTTATTTGTGCAGAATTCTACAACTGATTTGTCTCTCTTTTTGCATGTAGTTACATGATATCTGTCGCAGGGTTGGTCACATAATTTACAAGTACAGTCACTGCTTGGGTCATGGAACCAATCACTTCTGCACAGTCTGTGATGATATCCATGCACTGCCATAGAGTTTACATCAAAATATTGGCCATAAGAGCTGTTGCAGAATCTTGTTGGAAAAAGTCAAAATCACATTCCCTGTCAATTCTCTTAAAAAGGGGAGCCAAAATTGTACTCATAAGTGTGGGTATCAACTGTTGACTTGAAAAAAATTGGCTGTATAACTCTTTCTCCACTAATGGTACACCATACATCAGGATTTTCATCATCAAAGGGTACATAATGAACAGTTAGATGTCTCAGAGCTCCAAAAATGATTATATTGTGTAACTCTAAGGTGACTTACAAAGTGTACAAGAAAACCCACTCTGGAAGAATTGAAACAAAATATCCTCCAGGAAATTGCCAGCATTTCACAATGTAGACTATGGCAACTGATGGATAGTTTCCTAAAGATGTACCAAAAGTTTGTGGACAACCATGGTGGTCAGTTTCAGCATCTCCTTTCATAAAGCTGGTAATAAAGCGTTTAAAAGCAGTTTTAGAAATGTGTGATTTCAGCCATGTCTTTCTTTAATAGCAGCAGTTGGCGGCAAGCGCTGAGGATCCAAACAGGTGCAACACCACGTAGCTGGTTCAGAGGTTTTTGACTCTCCTGTTGCTTACTATTACAGGAAAATCCACATCATTCCTGTAATATTGAAAGGATTTGAAACGTTATAGAATACCTAACCAAATTACTTGTTAATTTAACTGTAAGAGTTTATTAATCAGCACGAATTTGTTACATATTTGTCATAATGCATGGCTTTCTCCTCAAGAAGCTAACTTTTGTGGCTTTGGGAACATCACATTAAGTATCTTAACTTAAAGGTAGGCATCAGTCATTTTATATAAATCCAAACTTTTCTTATTTTAATTGGCTTAATGGGGCATCCCACAACTTTGATGTGATCCTTTAGTAATGAATTATTTGTTAGATGATGATTTTATGTACAATTTCCAATATCCTTTTGTACTGGAACAAAATTGGTTGATAATGACCAACCTTCAGATTGGGAACACTCCTTTAAAGACAAAAGAGAACAACAAAGAGTAGAAAGGATACTGGAAATTGTGCATAAAAATGGCCTTGCAAAAGAAATTGTTGACAAAAAAGATAAAGAAATTAAAAAAAGAAACAAATAAAAGAAATCGTAACTTTAAGTAACATAAAAGAAACAAAAAAGTTAAAAAAAATTACATTCCAACCATAAGCCTTCTAGAAATTCATAAAAATATTCAGAAGTATATGTATAACCCAGCTCCAGTTAACAAGTACAGCTTAAAAAATTTACTCAGGACTTACATAAAGGACAAAACTTCTGGTATGTACATAATTGGATGTAAAGATTATAAAAAGGTAGGTGTACATAGGGAAGAAAACAGAACCAGTGATATAAGATTTAAAGAGTGCATTAGAAACATGAAATATAAACAAACAGATAAATCAGCAGTTGCAGAGCATTTTTGATCTGCAGAAAAACCTAAGCTTTTATGGACCCATAGGAAAACAAGAATTTTCCCATTTGGGAAAAACGATTCATGTACAGAAACAAACACAATATATTTAGCATTGATGTTGCACATTAAAAGTAATATAGTCCATCCAGTCAAAAGGCATCCAAAGGAAAAAGTGTGGCAGTAAATCTAAGCTGATGATTTAAATATGTTTCAGTAAGTTTTAGTGTAGGAAGTGACATTAAGAGTACTATACATACTTTTTTTTTTAATAAATGTAAAACTAACTTCACTGTTTTCACTTCAGCCATCATGAATTTAATTACTTTCGCTTACTGGAATGTATGAGTTTTTAAGAAAATACAACTTAAAGATTTATAAATAACTGAATAACGAACTATAAATAATTTTTGCAGTTAGCTGAATAACAATTGAAAGAATCACCTATAAGGAAATGTGTATATGCTATATAATTATAGGTTATTATTGTGTTTCCAGTTGTACATGAATTTGATTTACTTGTTCATTAAACATCACTGTTTAACAAACCTTGCAGCATATATAAAGATGCAGATGGGTTCCTTTAATTCATGCACTATATGCTTAGATATTTGTGATTCTCTCATCACCCTCGGCAATATGAAACTGAACATTTACATATCACACGATTCCTTGATTTCAGAGTAAGAAATGTTTACGGCTGTTCATTTCACAGCTGTGGTGGAAAAAGTATGTTATTTCAAAACCAGCAACAATCTCCCATTTTTAAATATCTGAATATTGATTTGGTTTCCTCTTTCCCTAGAATGAAGTGCTGAATGAAACTACCTGAAGTAGATAGAACAGTAAGTTTTTATAGGAAGAAGAGGATGGAGAAGCTGTATAAACAGTATTGAGTAGAACAAGAGATGCAAAGGCATGACACTTTTTTATTTACATATACAACAGCTTCATCATACACATTAAGTCAAGGTTTCAATTTATACAACTATATCGAGATTTAACTGTAAAAAACTGTAAAAAATACGACTCATCTAAAATTTAATAATTATACAACTATGTTTTAACATATTAATTTATTTAATTACCACTCTTATGAAATGTAGAATAATGCTTCAAAACAGTAAAGCAACATAAAATTATGCACAGGGTGAACCATTTAACTTGAGACAGTATAATAGCTCTAAAACTAAGCACTGTGGAAAGATATGTCTTGAATAAAAGTCATTTGATATTATGGGGGAAAGTAAATGCCATTAGTTGTCTTTAATCTTGAGGACCTTGTGATGGTCAGTTTAGGGTCAATTCAATTTGTTTTAAATGGGAACCTATCTTTTTATTTTGCTTCTCACTCATAAAAAAAAACTAAACTTGTATAAGGCACTTTGCAATTGTTCTTACAGCAATGTAAATAACAATGAAAATTCTGAATGGTTGCCCTATTTTCCCCATTGGACCTTACTTAATTTATGGCATCTTAACAGGTGCAAAGTACAGAAACTTTACCAGATCAGTTGCCGTTTTTGTTAGAAGATGTCTCATTACGAATAAGGTCACAAATGTGGTACCAGCTTGATGGATGCCCTGCCTACTATGCACGTATTGCTAAGAAGTTTTTAAATAACAATTACCTTTTCTTATGGGGTTATATCAAGGAAAAAGTATATTGTAAATGCCAATGACACCTGACAAAATGAAGGTGCGCATACGAAATACTTGTGCCAGTATAGAAGAAAACATACTTTTACGGACACATGGACACTTCATTCACAGGATTGGAAAATACATTGAGGTAGAAGGGCCTCATTTTGAACATTTATTACCCTAAGGTATGTGGTGATACACTATGTAGCTACCTCTCATCAATGTTTGTCTATACCGTGTCTCACACTTGGAAGACAGTACAGGTCTTATGGGGCGCCCCCCTGCCATATGTACCTTACCTACAATCGCAATTTCAACCTCAGCAGCGACCGGTATGCCGATTTGATATTGTATTGTAAATGATACATCATTAATACGGAACTATTGACATTCTATTAAATTCTATTTTAAGAGATTCAGTTTCTGAGTACATGCATTTTAATTTTTACTCCTCCTTTTACTTGTTACTGTAGTAGTTCAAAACATGATTTTGCAGACAAAAATATATATTACAACAAACCAAATGAAGGCATGCAATGATAAAAGCTTTAAATATGTCGGTTACTTTTTGCTTCTTCACTGTTATCTGATAGGGTGCAATTCCATTTTGTCATCCCTTAGCCTCAACGACAAATCTGATATCTTCTCTTTCTATTAGTGTACACTTGTTACCCCCTTCTTTCATATTCAAACCCCAAATTGTAGGATCCGATTCAAAGTGGCCCTTGAGAAATTAGGTAGGGTGTCGTCATCACTGTTGACCCTTGCCAAAACTTTATTTAGCATGGGTGGAATGTTTTCAAGCAGCAAAGAATGATCAATACGCCGTGCTCTGTTTTCCACTATTTCATCATATTGTGTTAACCTAGAGATCTTTTGTTTCCCCGCCCCCTTTGTATGGAGTTCATAGGGGACCTTTCATTCCTTTTTTATTCTATATACTAATGTTTCTGAACACCCGGTAGCCTTAGCTGTTTCTTCCATTGCCTTAGTGATATTAATTTTACTTGAAAAATAACGTAAGACATTCAATACTAATGTGCGATCCTTACTTCTTAGCTTACCAATATTTCATTTCTTCTTAGCTTCCCCTTCCGTAACTATTCTTTCATACGCTATAAACATAGTCATAAGAGCTCTTCTTGCAAACGTGTTCACTTTTACTGCATCACATTGCTTCCTTTTGTTTGTTTGACACATACAACGAATACAAGAAGTTAGAGGATTGCAGTTTCTTTTAAAAATTGCCTTCAAACCTCCTTTACATTTCCCTCACTTTGACTCCCGATGTAAACCCAATAACAAAAAAGCTTCTCGCTACCTACATTTTCTAGTGCGTATATATAAAATTTTCAGAAATTACCTAATGTAAAAAATTAAAACACTCGTCTGATTTAAGATGGAAAATTAAAACTTGGCAGGTAGAAGCACAGTAGTGTTCTCTACCTAAGAAAAAAAATTGTAGTATTATAGCAGTAAGTTTTATAGTTACCGCATGATGAACATACAAAGAGCAAATACTGGACTTTTACCAAGAAACAAGCATTCACGGAAAAATTTGGGCCAATAGAAACACAAAATGACTGTAATTACATAATCTGGCAGAGAAAATATTCTGCATAAGACTGTGTTCAAAGCTGGAAATTATAACAATTATTTATACCATCTTGTTAGCAAGTGACAATGCGAGGGTAAAAAAAGGACTAAGCTAATGAGAAATCTCTTGTGTTAGAGAGAGAGAGAGATATCCCATTTACTTCCATACTGTCTTTTAAGGTTGAGACAAGCTATAGTTAAAGATCTGTGTACTATGAAGAAAATGGTTTATAACAACTGTTTATTTTGTAATGAGGAATAAGGAAACCAAATAAATATGTTGATTCCAATTACGATAAGTAGCTTGATCCTCGAATGGCCATCCAAGGATGGTCCAAAAATTGCACTCTTCGTACATGGCCATTCAGCATTTTTGTTGTTATTTACGTTAATGTAAGAACAGTTGCAAAATGCTTTACACAAAATTATAGTTTTCTATGAGGAGTGGGAAAAGAAAATAAGAACTGTAGGTTTCCGTTAAAAAAAAAAAAAACTTGAATTTGCCCTAAAATGACCATAACAATGCCCTCCAAATAAAAGACGACTAATGGCATTTACTTTCGCACATAATATCAAGCGACTTTTATTTAAGACATTTCTTTCCATAGCGCTTAGTGTCGGAGATATTGTACTCTTTCAAGTTAAATGGTCCATTCTGTATATATAGGTCTCTATTTTTGTTTTATGAGACAAGAATAAATGTCATAACTGTAAACATTTATCATATGTGTTATTAGGTGCCTCAGTTTCCCAATCTGTGGAATTTCATGTGATCAACCCTTGCATTGTTCACAGTTTTCATATGGTTTAATCACCGACATTTGTTGTGTAGATGGTGCATTGAAGTTCAGCTTTTTCGAAGTTTTCCGACCTTTTCTTTCCTCTAATGCAACCTTTGCTTTTTTCTTCTCCTCAAGGATCTTCTTGTACCTAGACTCAGTGAGAACTTCACTTATCTCTTTCTTTTCCTTGTATCCAGTCTCCGTTTACTAGCATCAGGGATTGGAGAGAGTTTCTTCAAAGATGTTGAAATTGTTGGAGTCCCATTTATTTCTAAGCTGGCTGTTGAACGGGCCCTTGGTTTTTCAGCAGAAACGGTACTATTAGTTTCAGTTTCAGCAGTGGGAGCAGTTTCTAATTCTGACATTAGAGACGGCATAAAATCAATTTCTGTGAACACCCCTGAGTTAAATGGCTGAATTCCCATGTACGAAAATCCTTTTTTTGGCAATTTTCATTCGGCATACCTTGCTATAGGCATTACGCAACGTCATGCCCTGTTATTTTCAGATCCGGGTTGTGTCTCCTCCATGAAGAACAGGCTTCGGCATATGCTGACTTGAATGGCTTCATGAAGGATCTATTTAGTGATTGCAGTTTATGTGTTGTGTGAGGTGAGATGGACATCATGCGGATGTGATTAGAACTTGCATGAAGACCTTAAGCTCTTTACGACTGCAGCCGCCATCAAGGATCAGAAGCACAGGACTTCCTTGGTTTGAACGGACATGTTGCACAAAATTCTGAAGCCATTATCTCAAATATGTCCCCATTCATCCACCCGTTAAGCTGAGCAATACCTTGACTCTCGTCAGAGGCACCAGTTATCAGTATAGGTTTATCTTTTGCCGAGGAAAGATAAACATAAGTGCCATGAATTGTCCAGCTGCACTCATGCAGAACATGATAGTGATATTGCGGCCTCTTTCCCTGAGGCAAGCTCTTTAACTTGTCGTTTCCCGCTAAAGGAGATAACTTTGCTGTTTTCGTACAATGATGGAACTCCAGTCTCGTCTATGTTGAAAATATGAGGAGGAAATGAGTTCTTTTTCATCAACTTCTTAAGCTTGGAGAAGAAACGATCAACCTCAAGTTTGTTAAACCTCAATGCTCGCATTATGGTCGTGGATTTTGGGGACCTTAAGGTTAGCTCAGGGTGCCTCCTCACAAAAGCGTAGCTAGTCTTTACCGGCCATCTTTTTCTCCCTATTGAATCTGTGTGGAAGTTTTAATTCTTCCGCTAAATGAAACGCCAATTTCAAAAGTTCTTTTTTCGTCAAGGACATCAGCATATTTAACAATTTCCTCAGGTGTTCAAGGATTTGATCTTCACAGTTCTCAAGGAATGTGGATTCGAATCTTCCTAATTTTGCTTGTAAAATTACCTCTTCTCCCCTTCTTATTTCCGAAATTCTGTCCTGCGGGGAACGCCTTGGTACCTTGCCGCTTCCCTGACACTTTTCTTTCCTGTCAATGCGATATGCAAAGCAAATTTTAGTTCTCTTCTGACCACGTGCCCTTAACACTGGCTTTTACGTTACCAGAAGCCATAATAATATGAACTGATGAGACCTATAACGGAAAATCTCCGTCAGTTACCTGACCGGCGCTACCCGACATAGTGACCGGTCATAGCCGAAACACCTCTGAAAATTTCCTGCCACTACTAAAGTACCCAGTTAAGCTACTTTGGTTAAGCTACTTAATAGTATGACAATAACAAAATAATGAAATAAATAAGCGCACGTACGTCTAACAAAGCTGAGATTTTGCTAAAAGAACACAAGAGAAGTTCGCGCACGAACAAAAACACTCCATAAGCCACACTATTCTTTTCAAACAACGTACAGTTACACTTCAAGATGCACTTAAGTAAGTTCTTCCATCTGCTGTGGTTTTCCTAAAACTAGGTGTGGACGGAGCTAACCGTCGGTTGGACATACCCGACTCTGCTCTCTTTATATTTTTTTTTTTGGGGGGGGGGGAGGAAAGAAAATAATTCACTTGCCATACCTAAAATCTTATAGTGGTTTACAGGATGAAAGAAAAAGACAATCAGAAAAAATAATCTAAGCCTTTAAATGACAACCTGCATTGATTTTACATAAGTGCGGAAACAATTCATATTTGGCCTAACATTCGTGGGTTGTGTCAAACAACATAACAAATTGCAATTATTCAACAAATTAACACTTGTTCTGAATTAACAGATGTTTCATTTATCACAGACTTGATGTGGTGATTAATTAATACTTTCTGGATATGGTATTATCATAACATTAGAATGAAGGAAACGTGATATTGAATAAATACACTTTGCATCAGAACGAAGTTTATTAATACCCTAAGTGAGGTGCACTTACAATCGCTCATATTATCATAATTTGTTCTCCTGAGTGCTATTGGTAACCTAACTGCTTATTGAGTAACAATTATTCGTACATGTCTACACTCAATGCCTCAATTATTGCTTTAAAGACAATAAAAGCAAGTCGGAAATAATTTGAAATTTCTTTGTGATATCACTGAGATAAACATATACCACGCGAGAGGAACACTCTACACTATCCTTTTAACTTTCCTGATTACTGAGGGATAGCTTAAGCGATATTTACTTTATTAGTATTGTCGCGAACGCATTGTTGAGGTGAAGCGGTGCGAGGGACGAGTTCAAAGAGATGGGCAGTGCGGTGCGGATATAAAAGCTCGCCGAAACGTTGGGGGGGGGGGGATGAGACGGATTTCTGGACAGTTCGTCTTTCTTTTAGTGCCGTCTTGATTGTTTGAGAGCATTTCGGATAGCGAGTAAGCTATAAAAAGGAGCCGCCGCCCGCCCCTGAGAGTCAGTCAGTAATTGGACGCGTGTGCCTGAATAGCTGTAAAAGTGAACTCTTTTGTGATTCATGGCCTTGCAAGTTGTATGTGTTGGTGACGTAATTGTGCTGCTGTAAAGGTTGACCAAAGCGTGTTTCGAAAGAAATAAATTGCAACTTTTAGTGTTTGTAACCGGAACTTTTAATTTCACGATCCCACAAAGTCACACAGTATTTCACATGGTTATGAATAAAATCTAACTTGCCTGAGCTTCATCTGAATAAACTGATATCCTTGCCTATTTAGCACTTGATTAATTTGGGGGGGGGGGAAACAGACTCAATCAAATGTCGAAAATAGTGGGACCTGTGTCCGAGATGTACGCATTGACTTCTGCAGTGCGGCTTTGGTGCATTGTACCTGCATTATCCAGACCACATGTTCTCTATATAAGTATTACTGAGGTGCAAAGGTTTCAGTGTTTCAGAATCTGCATATCGGGGTATCCCGCAAAGAATTCCTTCATATACCGTGAGCAAACCTTATTGGTAGTAGTATGTTGAGATGAAAGGTGCAGATTTATAGTTGCACGACGATTGTGCTTGCCTGCTGCTCTTAGACTGGGAGAAGCCGACATCTCACTATGGGCAAGTGCATCTGCACAACTGTATTCTTTAGTGGCTGTAAAGGATGGGCTTCGACTTCTGCATTCTCCTATTGGATGGTTTTTGTTTTTGACCGCCGATTTTTTTAAAGTGATTATCAATACTATCTCTCCTTATTTCTGCCAAGATGTTATACGTTGTCGCGCACTACGGAGTATGGTAAGTATTGCTCTGGCGATAGCATAAGGAGCATGCTCATTCTTCATATTCCACTATCAAGCCACGTTTCAGTACGGATATACAAGATGTGTTAAAATGAAATTAACTAACAGAGAGCGTGCTACTTCTGGTTTAGGAAAAAAAATCTGATGTTTACCGCGTGTCACTCGCACACTTAGCAAACGAACCAAAATCGCTGAAGAAAGCACGTGCACAGCCTCCTCATCGGATTAGTGAGAAATTAACTGGAGGAGCTTGAAGAACAACGCGTGTGCATGAAATTTTGCCACAAACTTAGCAAAGCGTTCATAGAGACATCACAAATGCTTATACATGCACACAGAGAGCACTGTATGAGTAGCAAGCAGTGCTGTGAGTGATTTAAAGGTTTTTAACTGGGCAGAATGTCGGATTGTAACGATTCCAAGTCTGAACGTCCTTTCACATCAACGGATGTATGAGTTGCATGTAGTGCTGTGAATGATTTAAAGGTTTTCAACAGGGTAGAATGTCGGACCGTAACGATTACAGGTCTGGGCGTTCTAACCGAATCAGGCTGGACTACTCCGTAAACTTATAACTTTAGGGTTCACGGACTCCTTAGTATATATCATTAAGAATTATCTCTCAAATAGAACCTTTCGCACAAGCGTAGAAAATGAAACCTTTTCATTAAGACACATTAGAGCAGGAGTGCCCCAAGGTAGTCTACTGGCACCAATCCTATTCAATTTATACATCAATGACATCCCAGAAACAGTGAGAGTAGATAGATACCTATACGCCGACGACACATCACTAACAACACAATCAACCGCACCCAGAATAATAGCCCTTAGGCTACGTACTGCTTTGACCAACCTAGAGCCATGGCTCACCAAATGGCGCATAAAGGTTAACGCACGGAAAAGTCAAGCAATAATATTTACCAAAAGAAACAAGCACCGACACAATAAACGTGGTCTAATGCCACTAACATTCCGGAACGAGGAAGTCGAATGGAAGGACTCAATCACCTACTTAGGTGTGACAATGGATCAGGGCCTTACATGAAAACAATATATTAACACAATAAGAGCTAAAGCAAATGCCCAATTAAATAAACTATACCCAATTATTAATACAAACAGCTCGCTAAAACTAGAGATGGGAAAAACACTATATAAAACACTTATTAGACCCATCCTAACTTACGCTGCCCCCGTGATACCGAAATTATGGGCTGCCAGAAGCAAAGAATAATGATAGACGTCGAAGAAATGTTGGTCTTTGTGACGACCAAGGCCAGATTAGTTGGGGAAACTGTTTATAACAATGCCATGAATGAAAGGAACAGTGACCTTAGAAGGTTTCTAAAGGAATTGTCACTTGACGTACATGAATAGGGTATTCTTCGGATCGTTTACAATAGCGACCAAAACAGCCACAAAAGGACTTTGTTTGGTTTGGAAAAGGAGTTTGGAGAGTGAAAGTCATATAAATACACACGCGCAGCTGTGGTAAAGGGAAGAGTCAGACGTGAAGCCTATTAGAGTGGTCAACTTGTTCGGTCTTGAATATTTGTCAGGTCATCAAAATTTATCGAGAAATATAATTAGCATTCAGTCACTATAAACCGTGATTGGTAACCCTCGGTCGGCAGCTTCCATTTCGAGGTTTGAAATAAGAAGCAGTGAATAAATAATTTGGAGGCGAGCATTCCAGTGTTGTCAAATTTCCTTCTCACACCCATCCACGCATACCCTGAGAGAAACCTCATTGCTCACTATAATATTTGCTTCAAACTGGTACACAACGTGGAGAGTGGTAACCCTATGATCGCCACCACCTTCATTTTCGTATCAAACTGGCGCGCCAACGCGGGGCACGATAGGAGAAGGACGTTCGACAAGTGGAGCTCGATACGAGAAGGAGTTTCTACCAGACGACGAGGTTCAACAAGAGAAGCAGATTCAACCTAGAAGGAGGTTCAACCTAGAAGGAGTTTCAACCCGACAGCGAGGTTCAACAGGTGAAGGTGTTTCGACAGGAGAACGGTCGACCCATCAAGAAATTCGTCAACAGTTTGACTGTAAAGAAGAAAGGAGGCCGGCATCGTCATCAGTGACATCATCAGGAGCCAGTAAAAAAAAGAACAATCAAAGGTACGGAGTGTTAAATTATATACTAGACTACTGTGAATGTATTTAAGGAGTGGAAAAATGCTGAGTCAAAATTCTGTAGAAAGCATGGGAGTTCAGGAGGTTGATGCTAGTAGCAGTAGGCAGGAAGTCGAAGCACCAGAGTGTAGTAGAACTGTCCTAGATAATGTAGAAAGGGAAATAAATATGTTAGAGGAAATTAGAAAAGTGTTCGCAAGTGTTGAAAGTTTAAGTAAAAAGATTGATGATAACGATCAAAGTTTAAGGAGAGAGATGAATGATAACAATCAAAGTTTAAGAAAAGAGATGAATGATAACAATCAAAGTTTAAAAAAGATAGAAGAAAAGTTTGAAAATAGTGTTCAGAAGTTAGAGGTAGGACAAATAGAACTAGGAAAGAAGTTAGAGAGTCAACAACAGGCGTTAGAAAATGTCAGACAGCAAGTTAGTCTGGAAATAGAGAATGTAAGGAAAGAAGCTGGTCAGATAGCAGATAATGTGAGGAAGGAAGTTAGTCAGGAGATAGAGAATTCTGAAAATAAAATTGTTAACTTAGTTAAGGAAAAATCAGATAATGAAAACAGAAAACTGAGGGAGGAAATAGCACAGAAATTAGACAAAGAGAGAGAAATAGCTAGAAAAGAATTAGAAGAAACTAGGAGTAGATTAGAAGTTTCATAAAGGGAAAGTAGAAGACAGATGAGGAATTTGGAGGAAATTACGCATCATATGAAAGAGGTAGCAGTAGAAATCAAAGGAGTAAAGGAAAACTTAGAAAATTTAAGAATAAGTGGAAATGTTCCTAGTTGTAGTTCTAGCAACGTAAGTGAAGTAAACGCACGAAACGAGGCGATGCCCAATAATGCGTCAGCTGACATTTCGTTGCTAAATATGGGTGCTAGCACCTCTAGTAATGACAACAAATACAATAATGGAGACAGAAATGGCGGTCCGAATATGACATGGCCGAACCATATTCTTAACGAAATTGTACCCCCAAATTTTGAGAAAGAGGATTCTGATGATCCTAAAGTGTTTATTGCAGGATTACAGGAGTATTTTGCGATAAAATGTATACCGGAGGAGTACAAAATGACAATAGTAAGAAAATGTTTTAAAGGTAACGCTGCGAATTGGCTAGACTTGTCCATGGGAAATAACAATGACTTCGGGACCTTTATTAATTTATTCCTGAACAGATATTGGGGAGCAAACAGACAGGCAAGTATAAGGCTCGAGATCAGCAACGGGAAATTTAACCCTAGAACCGAACAGTCGATGGTGAGCTATTTCATGAAGGTAGCTAGAAAATCAAAAATGTTAGATCCCCCTATCAATGAGAAAGAATTGATAAATCTCATGACAACTCATTTTCCTGAGACTATCCAACATTATTTAATCATAGCCAAACCCAATAGCGTCGCTGCTATGATTGATTTGTTATTAGCCTTAGAAAGCAACAAGCCGAGAAACTATTCAGACAATAAAAATCAAGAGACAAGCGGAAGAGAAAGGTGGAGTAATTTCGGGCAAGGGGCACAGTCACATCATAATCGGAATGACATAAGAAATAGATATCGAGGTCCAGTGCCGAGGGTTGAAGCGAACTCCTGGAAAGGTAGGAGTAGAAACCATTTTGACAGGGACAATAGAAATCGGAATGGGGAGAACCGTGAAAGGAACATCCAAGTAAACTATATGAATGAAGGCCGATTTGATAGAAACAGCAGGGGACAAGTATTTAGATTTAGAAGACATTCTGGTAATGAATATTGGAGGAATGACGATAGTTATGAGTTTAGGCCGAGGTCGCCCAGGCAGGGAGACAGGAATAGAGATGGTCGTAATTCACCTGAGAACTCAGAAAGGTCTGAGGCCATTAATGCCACAAGACAGATGGTAGTAAGCAATCAAAATCAAGTGCCGGAAACCAGGAATATAAACAGTGGAACTGAAACCGGAGCTGTAAGTCGGACGCAGGGAAACGCCAATGCCAGTCAAACGCGCCTTCAGTGAGAACTGGGATAAATACAAATTGTAATATGTACACGGAAACTAGGGCTTCTCGAGGGCAAATGATGATGATACAAAGAAATTCAGACGTTAGGAAAAGATTAGAAGACAATGAGAAAGTAATAGAACCTCCGAGGATCAAAATAGGGATTAATGGACAAAAATACGATGCGATTTTAGACACGAGAACGAATAGCACAGTGTGCTCGCAGAATTTCTACGATGATCTAATAACTACAGGTTTTAAGGTGATGTCTTTACCGGTCAGTGGCATTTATTGTTCGCTAGCTGTTGGTAAGAGGAAGGAAAGGGTGAAATTTCAGGCAATGTTGAATATTGAAATAAACGGGACAACAATAGAGGTTCTATTTCTGATTGTGCCCAGACTAGTAACAGATATAATCATAGGTTGTGATTGTCTTTATGCATGGGAAGCGGTAATAAATTTCGAAAGTAGATTTTTGAAGTTGGATACAGAGCAAGGGACGGTTATAATACAATTTATGGAAGATAGTTCGGAGAACATTGTCAGGGATAAAGAAGAAGAAGAAATTAGGGCAGATACCTTCTTTGTTGAATATATAAAAGTTGGAGCTATGGAATTGGCAGATATTAACGTTGAAGAATACAACACTGAAAATGACGTGAATATGATGCCTGACGAAGATTTTAAATGCGTTAATAATGTTTTAAGAAAACACCAGGAGAATTCATCTGTAAATTCGAGCGACTCTCAAAGAAATAGGTACGGTAGTGTGTTAAACTATATAGACATAGAGGACGTATTAAGAGAAAAGACCAGTAAAGCAGGCGACTTAAATGAGGAACAGAAGAAGAAATTATTTGACATTTTGGTCAGAAATAACGAAGTTTTCTCTGAAAAACCTGGGAAATGTATCAGATACACCCATTCATTTGAAATGACGCCTATCAAACCTTTCACCCATAAAGCGAGACCAATTCCATGTGCGATCAGAGAGGAAGTTGATAAAGTAATTCAATCAATGTTAGAAGATGGAGTTATTGAAATCTCCAATTCAGAGTTTGCAAATCCACTGTGCATAGTAAATAAATCAGATGGAAAAATTAGAGTTACTTTGGATGCAAGAAAACTGAATCAACACTGTAAACCTGACCGATTTAGACCAGAGGGTGTAGAAGTAACACTAAACAAACTAAAGAAAGGAAAATTTTTCTCCACCTTGGATTTGACGGCCTCCTTTTGGCAGATACCGCTTCGGGAAGACTTAAGAAAATACACTGCATTTTTACACTCAGAAATTTTATACCAGTTCAAAGTATGCGCATTTGGAATGAATACCAGTGGTAGTGCATTGCTCAGAGCTCTATACGGGATATTTGGAGAATCTGCTAAGAAATTTGTAGCTCAATATATTGATGATTTTATATTATTTTCAATGAATGTGGATGACCATTTGCGACATCTCGACTACGTGCTGAGTAAATTAAGAGAAGCCAATATGACAATTAAACCGAGTAAAACAGCATTCTTCGTGAGACAGACGGAATTTTTAGGATACATAATATCGAATGAAGGAATCAGGCCAAATCCAAACAGAATAGAAAGTATTAACAAAATACCGGCACCGAAAAATATAAAACAACTGAGAAGATTCTTGGGAATTCTAAATTATCAATCTAGATTTATTATTGAGTTTGCAAACGTCGTCGCCCCATTAAGAGAACTTCTGAGGAAAGGGGTAGATTGGAGGTGGTCACCAGTGGAGGAAGAAGCGTTCTCAAGAGTGAAAAGATTATTTGCAGCTTCTATCTTGTTAGAGAAACCCAGAGAAACCTCCCATATATTATTTTTACTGATGCGGTTACGGTGCTGTCATAATTCAACGAGATGAAGAAGGGAAAGATCATCTTATTGCAGTGGCCTCAAGGGGAATTTCGAGAACAGAAGCACAGGCATGCACTACTGAAAAAGAAATAGCGGCCGTTTATTTCGCGCTGGTCAAATTTAAAGAGTATGTTTATAATAACCCAGTGATAGAGTACACTGATCACGTAAGCCTAAGATTTATGAACTCATGTAAGCTAACCAATACACCTATTTCCCGATACATCCACGAGATTACTTCCCACAATTTGGAAATAAGACACATTCCCGGAAATCAAAATATTTTCAGTGACTTGTTATCTCGCATGGAGACAAATTATCCCATACCTGACACTATCAGAGAAAATAAGCATAAGGTGACCATTTTATATCTTGAGACGAAAGAGGGAAAACAATTAGTTAAGAAATTTTTAAATTTGGAGCAATTACAGAGAGAGGATGACAGTATCAGAAAATTAAGAGAAAATGCTCAGCCCATAACGGAGAATTTGAAAGATACCATAGGACTTCATGAAGGAAAGATATATAAGTTTCACGGGAGAATTGATTAAAAGTGGAAGGTTATAATTCCGAAAACATTAGAAGAACAACTCATCATGGCATATCACAAGTCATTGGCGCATACAGGTAGCGAAAAATTAACGTTAGTGATTGGAGAAAATTTTTACATAAAGCATTTGGCGAGGAAAGTCAGAAAGGTGTGTTCTACGTGCGAGTTGTGTCAGAAGGCCAAACCTTTTAACATTAAATTCAATACAGAACCGCAGGCAATTATTAGACGAGAGCGAAATGCTTTAGTTACAGCAGATGCACATGGTGAGCTTCCCATGGGAAAATTCGGATGCAGGTATATCTTTGTTTTACAGGACGTTTTTAGTAAATTTGTTAAAATATATCCTGTAAGAAACATAAGTAGCAAAACTTGCGTGCAACTGTGCATCGCAGTAAATGTTTTCAAGAGACGTTGAAAGAGAATAACATTAAATTGTACCACTGCTCGTCTTATTTTCCGTCGGGAAATCCTACAGAACGTATACTTACAGACATTGGAATATATTTTCGAATATTAACACATAAAAACCACAAGGATTGGGTAAAATACTGTCCCGTGATTGAGAAAATTATTAATAATACAATAAACGTAACCACAGGATTCGAACCCGTTAGACTCATGTTAGGCATTGAGCCGGAACCAATATTCAAAGAAATAAAAGAAAATGTAGACACCAACAACACCCAGTTAAGCAATGAAGAGAGGGCTAAAATTGCCTTTGAGAGAATTAAGCAAAAAGCAGAAAAAAGGAAATTAAAGAGAAAAGAAAGAAAACATAAATGGGAGCCAAAGATTGGTGATTTAGTACTGGTAAAAGACCATAAATTATCAAGCGCAGTAAAAGGTAGAAATAAAAGGATGGAATTGTTATATAAGGGTCCTGCGGAAATTGTCGCGAAATTTGGGGAACATACATTCGAATTAGCAGACGTCAAAAATAATAAACTCCTAGGTAGGTGGCATAAACAACTCCTTCGTCCTTACAAGAAGCCGTTAGATGCTCCTGATTCCTAGATAAGTTATGGGTATAATTTGCTTATAAAAACAGATATGTCTGTATTTTAAAGAACTAAAGTACAATAACAAAATTGTAAAATTAGAAGGGAAACAAACTTGTAAATTGTATAGGTTAAGTATGAACAGTGTAGTGTAAAATTGTATAGGTTAAGTATAAACAGTGGTGATAGTGCAGTGAAACTTAAAACTAAACAAGTAAAAAAAAAATTATTAAAAAAAAACCGAACAATGAAAGACTTTTGAAAAGAATATTTATATAGAATCCAGAAGAACAATTCAGAAATGTAAAAAAAAAAATATATATATAATATTATTAATGTGCAATTGGTTTAAACATGGGAATGTATATTTAGGAATTGTTTCAAGTGTAACAACAATATGAATTAATTTTAAGTAGATCAGATGGAGAAGAAAGGAGATGATGTAGATTGAAATATTTTCTGAGTAATAGTTAAAAGTTGAAAATTGCAGAACAGAATGTTAGTAAATTTTAAATGAACTGTTGTTATGTAACCAGGTGAATAATTTTTAGGAAATGTCATGTAAAAATTAATGTGGTGAGAAGGAATTGTAAAATGAATTGGAAGTTGCTGACAAAGGTCTAATATTTTGCGTTATATTCGGGCAAGACATATATATTATTTCATTATTGGATAATAAAATAATATCTATGGGGGCATTTGATACCGAAATTATGGGTTGCCAGAAGCAAAGAATAATGATAGACGTCGAAGGAATGTTGGTCTTTGTGACGACCAAGGCCAGTTTAGTTGGGGAAACTGTTTATAACAATGCCATGAATGAAAGGAACAGTGACCTTAGAAGGTTTCTAAAGGAATTGTCACTTGACGTACATGAATAGGGTATTCTTCGGATCGTTTACAATAGCGACCAAAACAGCCACAAAAGGACTTTGTTTGGTTTGGAAAAGGAGTTTGGAGAGTGAAAGTCATATAAATACACACGCGCAGCTGTGGTAAAGGGAAGAGTCAGACGTGAAGCCTATTAGAGTGGTCAACTTGTTCGGTCTTGAATATTTGTCAGGTCATCAAAATTTATCGAGAAATATAATTAGCATTCAGTCACTATAAACCGTGATTGGTAACCCTCGGTCGGCAGCTTCCATTTCGAGGTTTGAAATAAGAAGCAGTGAATAAATAATTTGGAGACGGGCATTCTAGTGTTGTCAAATTTCCTTCTCACACCCATCCACGCATACCCTGAGAGAAACCTCATTGCTCACTATAATATTTGCTTCAAACTGGTACACAACGTGGAGAGTGGTAACCCTGTGATCGCCACCACCTTCATTTTCGTATCACCCGCATGGGGACATGCAGCCAAAACGCACATTTAAAGATTGCAAACAATGCAAAATAGAACACTTCGGATTATTACCAGGTACCACCACTCGCACCGGCATACCAACTCCACGAGGAGTTAAAAATGCATTCCATCGAGCAATTCATCAAAAGGCTCAGCTTCAACCTACTCGAGAAAAAGAACCTAAACCACAACCAACTAATACGGGCACTAGGGTAATATGACACAACACATGATAAACACGCAAGGCCACTGTCTATTAGAACTGTCTATTAGAACAATTAATCTCGGGGAGCCAGAGTTAGACATACAACAGTATCTAGAAAACCTTGTTAACGTTCCAGATGCTTTACATCGCTGAACGGAGATAAAACACACACCCATACACGTACACCAACACACACACACACACACAAACACACACACACACACACACATCTTCCACAGCCCTCAAGTCCTTGCGCCAATCATTGGCCAAGGCGGCCCCGGGGAAAGAGGTTCCCCCGTGAGTGGCACATGCTCGCACCTACTATTGATAGGTAGGCCGCCCGCCGAGTGTGCACTCCAAGATATCGACCAAGCAGACACATGGAACATGAGAAGGTATTTTCCCACAACTAACGATGCTGACGGCAGATAATTACAACTGACCATTAAAGGCAATTGCCGATAATGCAAACTAGAGTTATATTTAGGTTTAGCAAGATAGCAATAAGTATATTAGACCACAACTGACAAGCTTGCAAGTATTACTTGCAGCGACAGTGAAACACCTAAACTTAAGACATAGCGTTAAGGCGTGATAAATTACCCTAAACTTCCCAACAAATAACACCAGGAATCCTACCAAATACCACCCACAATAGGCAGTGGATCAGGCTGGACTTCATGTCAAGCCTGTATCCCTGCATCAGAAACCACCCTCTGCTGAATCGCACTGCGAGACAGCTATGATCATTTCCTGGAATGCGCGGGTGCTTAAGGCGGTACCGCAGCACATTTCTCCTTCCCAATCCGGTGGAGGTTTTTTAGTGGAGTAGTACCCTTGAGGTGAAGCCCACATACCCCACTGTGCCCTCCAACACAGTGGTAATCCATAAATGGATTTTTCCTCCACTCGAAAAAAAAAGTTCTTTCACATCAACTGATAAGTGAAGGGATAGAATGGATTGAATTCGAGCCGTGATTCTCAGAAATCGTCATTTAACTGCTCGAGAAGTTACTGACGAAGTCATTGTAGACTCATTCCATCAAATTTTGAGGGAAAAACTTGAGATGCGTCTGTCAAGGCAAAATTCGTACTGCGTTTGTTGACTTAAGATCAGAAACTTTTTTTTTTTTTTTTTTTTTTTTTTTTTGTAATTTACGTCCTGCAACGTTAAGTCATATCGGACGAAGGTCAGAAACCGATCTGTGTCGAAATGTGTGAGGAATTGCTTCCCGCTGCTAATGACACTGAAAACTTTCTTAAGAACGTCATAACAAGCGACGAGATGTTGGTGTACGTTTATGATGCTGAAACGAAGATGCAGTCGTCGTAGTGAGTGGTCAAAGGTACCTCGTCCAAGAAAGCACGTATGAGTTGATCAAAGATAAGGACTATGTTGGTTGTGTGTGTTTTTGTTTTTACATCAAAGGCATTATGCCTCATGAATTTGTGCCACGTGTCAGATGGTAAACAAGGAAGTATTCCTGGGAATTCTAGTTTGCATGAAGGATGCTGTGTTCAGGAAGAGGCCTGAATTGTGGGAACACCAGAATTGGATGTTGCATCATGACAATGCGCCAGCTCATGCCTCATTGTCTGCTGCTATCTAGCAAAACGCCACATTCTCGTCGTGCCCCATCTATCGTATTCCCCCGTCCTACCCCAGCAGACTTTTTCCTGTTTTCTAAACTGAAAAACACGTTGAAATGACGTCGTTTCTAAAGCACAGAGGAGATTCACGACAATGCGACGAGAGATCTGCGCAACATCCCACAAAATATGTTCCAGGAAGCTTTCCAAAAATGGAAGAAAGGATGGGAACAGTATTGCCAGTAGAGGGACTATTTTGAAGGGGACATTACTTGAAATGTTGTACAATAAACAATAAAGCTGATAGAGGAAATATTCGGTTTCTTTTTGAACACACCTCGTATTTGAATACATGCATATTATATGTCCCAGTTGCAAAAATGCAAACGTTAAATGTCAGAATGCCACTGTGCATACACCTACTACACATAAGGCTGCACAGGTAACAATACATACCAATACAGGGCCAGAATTGTACGGAAACTGCTGTTGTGTTTGTATTAAGTGGGTTTAGTGTACACCAGTGTACACGCAGAGCTGATCGCATTTAGTGGACTGAACTCAACCGAAACTAAATAATTGCGTTCCTAAAGCACTGTTATTCTGTTTATATCACATATGTATTTGCTCTGAAAAAAAAAAAAAACATAGGAAAGGTAAAAGAAAATAACTAAGTAGTTAGTGCCACATTCTAAATATCTTAGTGGGCCATTTGCTAAGAGCCTCAGTCCCTTTGTTCTGGCGCCCCACACACGGGATATTGTAAAAAAGAAACGCTTTATTTTGGATTTAGAGTGCTCAGAAATTGCATTTCCGGTTAAATTCCAATATGGAAATTTTTGTTGGAATGCCTTTATCTACTTACTCCTTCCACTAGGTATTTGGTAAACAAAATAGTATATAAAGGCCTCTGGATTACACCCGTTGTATAAGTGCAGCTTTAGTGCAGAAGGGGGTGAAAAAGCATCTGCTGTACAATTACACGTCTTCATAAATTAGTCTGGTATCCAAAAGTTTTGTTGGCTCTATCAGTGCTGTGTTCATGGCATTTTTAGAATAGTGGCTGGAGGGGCTTTAGACGATTTATAATTTACTTGCAGAATCATATAAGCAGTCCTTTGGTACTGGTGATATCGTGTTCCAAGTATGATATGTTATCGTATTTAATCTTAATTTATCTTGATGGGTATAATCACATAATTGACGGGACCGAATGCCGTAGATTACTTATCTTCTAGTTAAGCGTCTTAGTAGTTTCTGCCGCAGCGCGCTTATATTAATGAGCTATTAATGTGCGGCTGTGCCATACAACGAGTACCTACTTAAGGTTGGTTTTAAGGTCATATTTGTCTCAGCTAGTTTAGCTTTCAGGTAACCAATTAACCTTCCATGTCTTCGTGTGCTTCATACTGCACTAGCGCCAACTCTGGGTTATGGCCAGTGTGTAACCTACTGTTGTGTTGTGTAGGGTGTTGGAAGAGGTGTGTACCTGCTTATTGTGCTTAGTAGTATAAATCCGAACATCAAGCACCTGTTGATTGTGTGGAGTGGTCGATTACTTTCTGTTACATGCATGTAGTAGTGTTTACGTGTATGTGTGTACCATTTGCTTAAGAGTTAAAGGTTTCTCACATGAATGTTTAGTTACGACAAATAATTTGCAGTACCTATGGATTTTTCTTATTTGCTGTAAGTTGAGTAGCTAAATTTATATTGTTAATATCTCATTTATATCTTAGTTATAAGTCATGAACACAGTCTGCATGCTTAAAATTTGAATTTGAAAGGAATGAAACGTAAATTTCATGTTTTGAAACACATGAATGCGAAGTATTTGAAACTGGAAATATTTACAGATCATTAAATCATTATTTGGCAAAGCAGAAATAAGTAGCGTCGTATTTTGTTATTACTGTTCCTTGATAAGACGTAATTGATAATATTTAAGTATGCAGAGCACGAAGACTTGACGTGACCTTCTTGTTTTGTAATGGCCTGCATACCAAATGCACGCACGCACATTCCATAAACGTTCTGGGAAATCGTGTTTACGTTATGCGTGATACTCTAAATACTTTTGCAAGTGTGATGGTGAGACATACTTGAAAGAAAAGAGGAGTAATTCAACATTCTAGTGATTTATAAGCGATTTTAAATACATTATTGGTTCATCTTGAAGTACAATGAACTGCCAGCCATTTTTTCAATGACGCATTCAAAATAAATACTTGCAGACTCCTCCCATTCCGGAGGAATACACGCAAAAGAAGAAAACATACATACTGCCTTCAATGCAAGTGCCACATAGTGGACATTATTTACTTACGTTGTAGGCTTTGCTAAAATTTGGTGTTGGCATTACTGCGGAACTAAATGCTTGAACTTTGCTCCACCGCATTTTCACCATCACTAGTACATTTACAATAATTAGATTTAGTTATTTCGGTTCTGGAACTACCACTCATTATGTAGGATATTTACAATAAGTTTGAAAACAATTACTAGCATTTATGATGGCATTTATACATCGTTAGAAATTTTAATTTCTTGGGAGTACACATAGACGAGACATTACAACACACATAGAAACAATCTGTAAAAAATAAGCGCAGGATTATACGTGTTAATACAGCAAATTATGAGAACACCAATACCCTTAACACATTTATCGTATGGCATAGAAATCTGGGGTGGGACAAGCCAAACCAATGAATAGGCTATTAAAATACAGCAAAAATGCATATGAAGTATGTACGGCCTTCGACCTAGACAATCTTGCCAAAAAAGACTTTTATAACACATAACATCCTAACTGTAGTCTCATTATACATACTAAAAACTGTTAATGATAGTTAAAGAAAAACACAGTTTAATACACTTAATAAATATTGCCACACATGTAACACTAGGAGTGCAAATGATTACCATAGAGTGAGTACAAATAAAGCTCAAATCAATAAGGACCCATACAAAGTAGGAGCGATATTGTTCAATAAACCACCATTGACAATTAAGCAAACTAATGTATCAAAATTTAAACATGTTTTTAAGGCATTTTTAATAGAGAAATGTTTGTATGATATAAGTGAACTGTAAAGAATTGTTATATAAATTCATCCTATAATTGTAAAAGACAAACCTTGTTATATTAGGTAAAACATGTTAATGGAAAACTAATTTTATATAATCTATATGCTATTCTTTGATTGTAAATGATAAAACTGACTGTTGGACAAAATGACGTCAGATGTTCTTGTAGAGTCTTTTGACAGCAATTAAGTTATCATTTCTTGGATGTTAAGAAACAAATGGAGATCTCTTAAGCATACATTCCCATTTTCCATTTTTTTCTGTAAAGATATATTAATGCAAATAATTATAATTGAAGTAATCAGAAAGGTAAGTGCTTGAAGATTGAATATTTTAGAGAAACATGCACCATTTATTTGGCAGTGCACAGTGAAGCTGTGCTTGCCAAGCAGCTTGCAATACCCCCACCAGGAATTTATTATATACATGAAATGAAACATCGCAATACATATATTACCAATTAATATGGCTGAAGAATGTGTTAATACTGATTCTCGTTAAACATATGGACCATTCCATTGACATGGATATAAATGTTGCGCACATAAAAGTTAACAGTGGAGATGCCTAATCTTACAAGCTAAGTGCAGAAAGGAAACAATTAGATTGTATAATGTTCAGTATTTACATGTTCCTAGCTAAAGCCAAGCTAAGGGTTACACAAAGCAGGTTCTTAGGTAGAGAGTAACAACTTTGTCAAAATGACACTTTTGGGTTATTTCAGTGTACTCTGCCAAAATAAAACTATGCTTTGTGGTTTTTATTTATTTATTGGTTTAAAAATTCTACTGGTAATCTACACACTTGACATGATATTTACTAATTATGTGTCATTTGTAAAACAAAACAGGACATTGTTTACTATTTGCGGTGAGTTCTGCGAGATCCACAGTTCCATATGACTAATGGATACTAAAGTTAAAAAGAGACCTCATTAATAATTTGAGGGTAGGTGCATATTAATATCTAGTTAATTAGGAGTAGTTGGTGATTATTGCATTTTAGCTATACTTATATTTTGACTCTGCTTTCTTGTCACTTCGCCTACTACATACCTTTATTTATAAAAACATCCGTCAGCTATATTTTATAACTTAAGGGCCCTCAGTATCCTAGCAATTCTTTGTGGTTTAAGGCCCTCATTTTGCTGTACTTTAATTACATGTATACTGTGAATATCCACTCTCACTATGCAATGTAAAATTGACCCCAGTTAGTAAGCAATGTCTCAAAAGCATTGCAATTTCCTGGGGTTTTCTTTTGTCACAGATGAGAGGAGCATAATTGTTAAACTACCATATTATATACAATGATCAGCTGCTTGGAATGTGATAATAAACTTTGCCTCACACTAAGGCTATGAGTATCTGGGTATAAGACTGCATAATGGTAACTTGCAACCAAAACTTATGTAGTAAAGAGAAAATCTGCAATTCTGTTTAATTCCACAGCCCCTAGATATGGGTTCCTCCAAGAAAAAGACTAGAGATAAACATTGCACATTTTTGTGAGTTCTCTCATTTAATACATTTCAAATACCAAAATATGTGAGGCATTAAATATTTTTAGTGAATCATTCTAATTTGTAAATGTTTTTACTTAGTTGATTTTGCACTTTTGGGTTTGAAAATTGATACATTGCTATCTTGATTTGCAATCTTTCAATGGAAAAAAAAAAATCCCAGTGCAATCTGTAACTTCAAAGTGACATGGTCCCTGGTAAGCCACTTGCAGTGCCTTTGCTCTGTGAGGTTCAAAACTAATAGTGCAGTCCAATATGATGGGCAATGAGGTGACTTGGAATTAACTTGACTTTTACAAGAAAGATTGTTTCTCTTCACATTTGCATACTCTTACTTAAAAATTAAATAATTGATTTTTACAGCAGTGGTGTGTCAACTGCTAGTTGGTATTACTATGCACCATAAATAAACCACTTTTTAAAATTTAGAGATCACATGTTTTATTGTTGATTTGTGAATCACTTTTTTTTTTTTTTTTTTAATTTTATGTCCAATGTTAAGTCATATCGAACGATGAATGGAATGGACGAAATGATGCTCAAATGAGCCCAGAGAGCTTAGTTACCCGACATTCGTCTTTCAGGATAAGGGAAAACTCCGGAAAAAAACCTTATCCAGGTAACTCACCCTGACCGAGATTCGAACTCGGGACCTCTTGAACGTGAGGCAGACACTCTAGCACCACACTACAGAGGCGGGCTTGTGAATCACTGATTTATGGTATAGCAAAAAATAGGTATATGTGCAGAATATTTACTTCTGTTTTTATGACATATGCTCTCATTTTAAATGATCTGGCCCATATATTGTATAAAATATGTGAATAAGTAAAACTTTAAAAAATAATAAATGAATATTCTGTGTATGTGAAGGGTCTAATGGGTTAAGAGAGGTGGTGAAAAAGGATATATAATGTGAATAATTTTTGGAACATGGCAAGGAAAGTTATTTTAAAGTGCAGATGTTTAGTGAGGTAGCCAGTAAGAGTTTTTAGTATTCTATAAACCAATGAAGATATTGGGGACAGGAAGAATAGAAGAGCAAGATGGTATTGCTTGAGGAAGAACAGCAGTATAGAGGATAAAATGCCTAAGGAAGGGCATCCTTCAAGAGCAATGGCCTGCATAGGGTGGAAATGAATAAACATATAATCTATAAATGTAAAGAAGCTGAAATTTAGATCAATAAGAGATAGTTTAAGAAGATATATTATAATAAAAATGTTGATAAAGACACAAGCTAGAACAGTTTCTAAAAAAAAAGTGAAGAATAATGGAGATGGGCAGTAAGTAGAGTCAGACAACAAAATACAGGGTGGAATTAAGAATTAATTTCACTATAACTTAAAAGTATGACTGGTAAAGAGCCAGGGCTGGACACTGATCATCTTCAGACTCATATAGCTTACCATTAGTAAATAAATAACAAATGTGAGGAGTGGTGGACATTTATTTGTGGCCATATTTTTGTAATTATATACAACCACCCACCCTACTTGGCCTTGCACCATCTTTTATATAATCCTATCAGGTGTAGTAAATTGTTCCAGAATTGGAAATCTCTCAAAATAGTCTCCAAAGATCTTGCGTAGTAACGCAATTCAGTCTTGGGCTTGTGATGTCAGGTCATGACCGACCTTGCAGGCGTACCTCTTTGTTCCACCAACCAATAAACAACGTTTCTGCACCCACTTCTCCTTCCAGGTAGATCTGTGATGGTGGCATAATTTCTCCGCATTAGCCAATGTGACATTTTTCTTGTTTACCAATATTGTTGCATATTGCAGAAAACATTTTAATTGCATTTGCTAATACAAACAAAGAATAAACAAATATTAAAAAAAGAAACCTTCAATAATTGGCTCCTGAGGTTGGCATGTATTCTTACTGGAATTTACTAATGGTTGGACTGTTTTCTCCATCTAGGAGCTGAAGAAATTTTTCTTCCTACTCTTTAATCATATTTTCAGATTTCCTTCATCTTTTTAGTTTAGTTTTCATATTTTGAATCTTTTTCTGCACTTACTGTGGAGCCAATTTTCTACCTAAAGTTTCTTCCAGCTTGATACAGAAGGTTTGCAAAGCTTCCCCCCCCCTCTCTCTCTCTCTCTCTCTCTCTCTCTCTCTCTTCCCACCTTTGATACTTGGGATCTGAGATTTATGCAGCAGTATTGGAAACTTCTTAAGAACTTTAAGTTAATTGATGGAAATTATTCATTTCTTCACATTAGCCGTATACAGGCTAAGGTACTGGATTGATAGTCAACATGAAAAATTCAGTGCTACAGCCAGGAATTGAACCATGGATCTACTGGTTTCCATCCAATCGCTCTTACCCATTGACCTACCATGGCCAATTTTCCGTCATGTGCAAAGCTTGTTTTGTTCTAAATCAGCTGAAAACTCGAATAACATTTAAGGAGCTCAAAACATGTCACTTTGCTTATTTTCATTCACAACTATCATATGGACTAACACTCTGGAGAAATGCTACTATGAGTAAGATAATAATTAGGCTTCAATGTTCGTAAATTACATACATTCTTTAAAATGTGTAGTGCATAGTATGCCTTAAAGTTTTGTGCATGCGCGCGCAAATTGAACAGGCTTTGCACATGACGGCAAATTGCCCATGGTATGTCAATGTGTAAGAGCTACTGGATGGAAACCAGTAGATATGTGCTTCAAATTCTGGCCGTAGCATTGAATTTTTCATGTCGATTCTATCAATTCTTAAGAACTGCCACAAATGTGTTCTGAATATTCACTTCTATTACTATAGATGCCATTATGCATACAGCTGTTAGGTGAACGTATTTGCAGAACACTTGCATACTCGCCATACAAAATAACAATTTCATATGAGTAACAGGTGAGCATTGTTTATGCATTATATTTCTAGACTTGAAAAATTGCCTAGAGAAAGCTTGCTGGATTAGCATTCTTTTTATGCATGAGTTGAACAAGCCAAAGCTTAATCTTCTAGTGTAATTTTAAAGCTTTCGCTTTAATTCAAAGAGTAATCTCTAACACAAAGCATGGCTTTTATGCATATGGCTCAATGCCTAGGTGTTTATTAACATGTTTATTAATTAACACCATTAATGCAGTCTTTAAAAAATTGGATACAGGTGATTGGTATGTGCAGTTTCCTTGTATTTTTGCAAGTGTTAAAAAGAGTATGACACAAAATAACACTTTTGATGTAATACATAAATACTATGCTAATTAATGGGAACTACCAAGAGACAGGTTTTTTTTTGCAATTTGCTTCCATTAGTTAGCCCAGAAATTAATTTTCAAGTGTATGTCATAGGTGTCAGCAGTCTTACATGGTTCTGTATTAAATTTCTTATGAACCAGTTGTCTGAAGTTTTTTAATGACTGTTTCTTTACTATAACGTGCATAAGTTTACAGTAAAAGACAGCATAGAAGGCAGTGCTCTCAAGGGTTTTCTCAATCCTAATTGTAATGAGTGTAGAAACTATAGGTAAGGTTACACATAAAATACAATACAGCATAGTCATAATTATGGATGATATCTAAAACAAATTATGTGTATGAATTACAAGAGACTGGTAAATAGCACAAAACATGCTTTTTAAAAGAACATTTTAATTTTTTTTCTCAACAGATTGCTTCCTTTCTATACTAAACTGTAGTATAGATTGGCACCTTTATGCAAAACATAATCTATATTTTTACTGGGCCTGTTTTATATGCTCCAATCTAAGTCATTTTGGACGATGAATGAAGTGGTTGTAGAGATGCTCAAATGAGCCCATAGTCCATAAAGTTTAGGTACTTGACATTCATCTTTCAAAGTAAAGGAAAACCGCTGAAAAACTTTATCCAGGTATTAATTTATAGATGAATCGTATTTATTATACATCTGCTTCACTTACGTACCTATTTTGAGGACATGTTTCGCAAATCATCGTTTGCATCTTCGGCTCTTCGCTTCACTGTTGTGTTCCAATACAGTTAAATCTCGATTTATCCAGGTAATTCACCCTGACCAAGATTTGAACTCGGGACCTCTTGTATGTGAGTCAGACATGTTACCACTATGCTATAGAGGTAGGCTTACTGGGTCAGTATTGTAGAAATAATTTTGAATGTTTGTCTTAGTTGAGAGTAAAGTATGTAAGTTTCTGTGTATAGATGGTAGTATCTCTGTGCAAGGAAATTGAAGAATCCTGTTTTTTTTTAATGTAAAAACATATTTATTGAATAAAGTAATTCTTAAAATTAACTTTTGTAAATTATCTTATTGGACTTACAGGACCGTCCCACATAATAGTATACCACAAGCTAATGCTGAATGTATGTAATGAAAACAAATTCTTTTAAGAACATTCATATGGAAAATTTCCCCCAACACCTATATGAACATATGCAGATTCTTTTTACAGCCAAAAACTTGATTTACTATGTCAGCTAAGCTGAGAATTGGATATTAGTCCAAAAACTCACTTGAACAACCTTTCACTGTTGACATATTTCTAATTAAAATCTATATTATGTTGTAGGCTGGTAATGAATAAAATTAAGATAAATATGTGTTTCTAACACTTAGGTGGAAATTACCATTCATCCATTTCTGACATAGCACCACTTGTGTTTGCCTACTTAAAAATGTGTCATATGCAAAGAAAGTATCATTTGAGTCTTGCACATGAAGGAGGGTCATTGATACAAACAGAAAATAGAACTGATTCTAAGATAACATCCGGTATTACAACAGTAGGTTTTGAATGAATTCTATTTAAACATTTTATGTCTTGAAATATTTATGCATAAAAGCATTGCTAAAAGTGAAATTAATTTCATATTAGATGACTTACTGGGTCATACTTTATTAGAACTTCACTCAAGTCACTGTTAGAAACAGGAATGTTTTCGGGACTGTCTCAGTCCCATCCTCAGCTAATTGGTAACTGACCACTCACAGTAGGAAATGAGTTACAAAAGGTCCATCTGACAATCACTTTTAAATACTTTGTTTTAGCTTTGGCATGATGAAATATATCATCCCAACCATAGTTTCTGTTCTGTGAAGACTGCATTGTAACAGAAAGCGTGGCGTGACCTTGAAAGTAGCAGGTAGAGGACAAGTGTTGTCTTACATTAGATATAAACCATTTAGTTGAACATAGTTATCAGATTGATGGGTGAAAAGGTGGTCACATTCCAAGAATTTTTAGATTTTGAAGTTCTGAAGCTTAGTTCTACTAATATAAGAATAATGAAACTAAAAAGCTGAAATTTTGCATAAAAATGACTTCAAAATAATCTATAATATCTTTAGAACAAAAAAGGCCCTAGTGGATAACAATATGTAAACATGTAGAAAAATGATATACTTTAACCTAAAATATTATGAACCATGTATATTTTCCACATAGCATTTGCCTTGGCATTGTTAGAAAAAGGGTGCAATATTGATAATATACATATTACAAGGTGGTAGTTTAGTAAGTGGAAACAGTTTTGCTATGAATATCCCAAACATAATTTACACTTCCAGTTTCCATTAAGTTGTCAAAAAAATCTGTCAAAGATGTATAACACATTGGCCACTATTATCTATGAAAATGAGGTTAAAGCGGATTCTTCAAAATTATTCTTGAACTAGAATATGCTTTTGTGATTTGCTTAACATAATTTAAGTATCCAATATTGAAGATGGTCTTGGAGTACTTGTAATTCAATATTTCAATTTTAACATTTTGAAAAAATGAGTAATGCAGTGCAGTGTACCTTAGTATGAGGACAATAAGTACTTAAGAAGTGGACAAACATATTTTACTCCTATATCAGCTGCAGATGATATGCTTGTACAGTATTCAGTATTAATTCATGCAAATGTACTACAGCATGTGGTGTTAGCATAAAGGCAGTGAGAATAGCTTTATGTAAAACACTATCATATTCATTTTGTGGTGATACAATTTTTTATAATTTCTTCAGTAGTGCTTAGGAACTAGTGATCATCATAAATGACAGCTTGCCATTGTGCAAGTAATGGTTGCTTTTCTTTCTCGTGAAAGGGATTTGGATTCTCCTGTTTACATAATGATATACAAGTCACTTTTATGGCTGAAATTCATGGAAATCCAATGCTGGTCTCCTCATATTGGGGCAGTCCAGTCTTCAGTTAGTGATGCATGATGGTGATATGCAATAACATAAGGTGAAGTGATTTTGATTTGTTGCATTTTTGTGTGCTCTTCATTTATCCCATCTGCCAGATTCTAGTTGAAAGATCTATTTGTAGTCGGTTTTTAACACTCACTTACGTTGCTATCACATTCTAGTTTGGAGTGCTCTATGGCTTATGAGGGCATATATATGAATTTAGTTTAGAATTCTGATGTGTGTCAAAACATAACATTATGCACTCTTTTCTTTTCTGAATATACCATGTTCCAGACGTGTTTGACTACAGTACCAAGCCCATCTACAGACCTTCCCATGAGGTAGTGTCAAAAATGTCCATTTTGTTATCAAGGCTATACTTGAATCTCAAAAATATAATACAGGTGAACCTATTTATGCTTATATCAAGGGGAAGAGGGAAGATTACTTATAACTCAGAATTATAGTTAGATTACTTCCGTAAAAACCCTGGCATAATGCATTGCTTACCTTAGGAGCGACTCTCACCACCAATGGGCGTGGCTTAGGCGTGAGGTGATTGGGGAAATTCCTCGATGCCGTCCAGCATGTCGTCTGCACATCCCTCGAAAACGTACCTCTCGCATACAGGTTGATGCATATGGCTGGGTGGGAGGGAGAGAGGGAGGAACTGGCATACATGAGGTGCCAAGCGGATATTGAAAACGGGCTCGTCCGCTGAACACCCAGGGCTTTTATGGGAATACGGCTACTCTACTTACAAATGAGGCTTGGATAAGACATTTTTTAATAAAAAAGGAATTCATTGTGCCTACACATGAACATTTTGATAACAAAGATGTGTACAAAGAAGATTACTTTCTGTACTGATGTAACGCCTACACACATTAATTGCACTTGACACCACTCACTTTAGGTATTTCAGGATTTGAATTGTGATCTATGCTACTGTCAGTATTGCTTTAAGCCGGTCCACTTTCTTGATAGTCACCATGTTTTAGGCACACATCAGCAATCTCCTCATTCCGTAGTTACCCAGACACAACTAAATTGTCATCAAAATGCACAGAGGTATTGAAGTTTACACCTTTTGTTAGAGCTAGCTCAGTTATAGGCGTAATTCGATCACTACTGGTGTCATCACCAGAGACAGCTTCTTTCTGTAAGATACAAGATTTAAAGAAACAGTGTGAAACAATAGGTGGCAGCTGAAATAAATTCCATGCCTTGTAGTAAGTTAGGGGAGATATTTTAATTTCCTGCATCAGTCAGTGTTTTAAATGTTGAACCAGCATTCCTTTATAATGTTGAATTTTGCAATGATGCCCAAATCAGTGATTTTAGACAACTGGTACAGTTGGGAGGAAAAATAATTCCACTCGAACATTTTCCAAAATGATTTGAGTTGAATGTGAGGCACATTAATCCATAAAAAGGACCTTCTTCTGTTTTTATAGTAGTTTATTTTCTGAGGATTTACATTCTGAATATGGTAGTCTCTTCTGTGCATTAGATACCCTTATTGTTTTCTGCACCATTTTAGAGTATTTTTAATTATTTGTGTGCAGATAATTTTTGAACAGCACTCATTATAAAGATTTAGCAATTCTCTAAGAAAATTATTGTATTTCATATCTACTGAGAGCAAAAAATCGAATGCCCATTTAATATTGTCTAAATTTTCTTTAAATGCTGAAATGTTTTCTTTGTGATATACACCTTTTGTTACACATTGTTTAGGTTTATTACAAAGTATTTGTATTTCTGCTAAATTTATGACTACTTTATGGTTAGAAAGAAATACCTGAAATATTTGAGTCTTGGGCTATACATTTTATTTGTAGTAGTGTGATCTATTCTGGTGTATGAAAATGTTGTAATTGCTGTGCATTAGTCCTGTAGAAACTCGAAAACGGCTCAACCGATTTAAAAAAGTTACTTTTTTTTGTTTTGTTTTTTGCATCAATACTGTGGTGGTTTAGAAAAATGAACATGAATAAAAACCCAGAGGAAGAGCCAAAACACTGAAAAAATTGAAATGAGTATTTTGAATGGAAACTTGGCGCTTTAGATTCCTTCAGTAGATACCATTCGTGGCAGACTTATCGTTTGATAGCTTCATTTTAATCACGTATTATATTAAAGTAAATGGAGTTTTGTTGGTTTAGGCAATCACAAATTCAAATTGGTTTATTAGCAAGACTCGAGGAATTTTAGGATTTCAATATTAAGTTCTCACAGTAAGTTCGACAGATTTGAGTGACTGAAAACAATTGTGTGTCGTTTTACACTTTTACAGTGTTCATTACGATGTCAAGGAGAGGATGACCGGACATAGGTCTTCAAAATGCTGTGGATTATTTGAATTTAAGCTATGTTTACACAAATATAAATGTTTGTAACTAAGGCTTGAACTTAGGAAATTGGTGTTAATACTTCTTTTTAATGGAGATCTATTTCAGAAACAGATCGTTTGTATCTTCAGTCCACAAAGAAACTCCATTGTCAAGGATTCCGGTTACCATGTTTTTCTTTTGTTTTTTTAGTATTACCAAAATCTGAAAACGAAACAAAACTAAAAGCAGAATCAACTGCTGGTATTTCAAAATTCACTACACGGTGTTTATTTTTTAAAATAAATATCTTTTCTCAAAGTATTAAATCTATCGGACCATTTAATTGTTTTGGTAATTTAACTTCAGGATTTATTTCATGGTTAAATGACCAAAAATGATCTGCTGCAGCCGATTTATCAGTTTGTTTATACTAAATGTTACGAAAATGTTCTTTCGTTCTGGTTTCCAAATTACGTTTCGTCTTTCCAATATAAACCCGATCACAGTCTAAACATTTAAATTGATAAATACCAGATTTTTTATTATTAGGAATTTTATCTTTTTCAGAATAATGTAGTAAATTTTTAATACTGTATTTATTTTGAGGAACTAAAGTTATACCAACTTCTTTAAAAAAAAAGTTTGAAAATGTATTAACCCAAGGATGGTAAGTAAATTTTTTAAAATTATAATTGTCTTTTATTTTTTTAAGGATAGAAATATGAACAGTTTTTTGATATTTACATTTTTCAATCTTCTTTTGTATAAAATCTTTATTAAAACCATTAATCAAAGTAGTAATAATAAGTTGATATTCTTTATTAAATTCTTCTTTATTCAGGTTTATATTTATTACTCTATAAATCAAACTATTAAAAACAGCAAATTTATGTGAAAGAGGGTTAAAACTTTTATTTTTTATGTAATTATCAATATGAGTAGATTTCCTATAAATACAAAAATCTAATTTGTTATTATTTCTGTCTTCAAATCTAGAAAAGAAAGAAATCCAGTAATTTCAGTTTCTGATGTGAATTTTATAGCTTTACCTTGTAAATTTAGTAATTTCAAAGCATTGTTAATTTGTTTATCAGGAACCATAGCAAAAATATCATCAACATATCTATACCAGATTTTAAAAATCAAAGGAAATGCTTTAGTGACTTACATTCCGAAAAAAACTCATAAAAAGATCAGCATGAAAAGGTGAAAGAGGATTACCCATTGCTAAGCCAGAAGTTTGTTGAAAAAACTCACCATTAAAAGTGAAAAAATTTTGATCAAAACAAAAATCAGTAAGTTTAACAAAATCAACTGTAAATTTATTTATTGAATTTAACCACTTTTTTAAGATAAATTAAAAGTTTTTTCTGTAGGAATGCTATGAAATAAGGCAGTCAAAACTTTTTTAAAGAAGTTGGTATAACTTTAGTTCAGTTGGTATAACTTTAGTTCCTCAAAATAAATATAGTATTAAAAATTTACTACATTTTTCTAAAAAAGATAAGATTCCTAATATAAAAAACCTGGTATTTATCAATTTAATTGTTTAGATTGTGATCAGGTTTATATTGGAAAGACAAAACGTAATTTGGAAACCAGAATGAAAGAACATTTTCGTAACATTAAGTATAAACAAACTGATAAATCGGCCATAGAATATCATTTTTGGTCATTTAGCCATGAAATAAATCCTGAAGTTAAATTATTAAAACAATTAAATGGTCCGATAGATTTAATAGTTTGGGAAATGATATTTATTTTAAAAAATAAGCATTGTGTAATGAGTTTTGAAATACCAGCAGTTGATTCGGTTTTTAGTTTTGTTTCGTTTTCAGATGTTGGTAATACTAAAAAACATGGTAACCAGAATCCTTGACAAGAGTTTGTTTGTGGACTGAAGATACGAATGATCTGTTTGTGAAATCAATCTCCATTAGAAAGAAGTATTAACACCAATTTCTTAAGATAAGTTGAAGCCTTAGTTACAAATATTTATATTTGTGTAATATTTATTGCTTCACTGTAGCTAGCTTCATTTTCTACGTAATTAAGCCCATGTTTTACCAATTTGGTGTAGATTTTTAAATTTGCATTGGTTTAGTTTCTTCGCTATTTTTTTTTTTTTTTTGAGCCTATCTACAGTCTGAGCAGTTGACCCAAGTGGTGTTCTCGGATCGATGGTTTATGTTATGGTTAATTAAAATAATTCTATTTAAACACTTTTGATAATTCTTTAATTTACTTATACTTCACATTCATATACTCAACTTTTAGCACCGTCTTAAGTACATTAGTATCCCTCTCCTGTTATAATCTTATCTATTTTTTCAGAAGTCTTCACTTATCACCTTAGCGACGTACTTTTTACGATCATCCTATTACGTTACCCTTAGTAACTCTTACACTTTTTGTTTTCTTATAATTTAACTAATAACATAAAACTTGTTCAATTCGAACAAATTAACACAACATACAAATCCTCTATAAATATCAATTAACAGTTTATGAGAGGACTAATTTAGAATGTCTCAGAAGTCTGTCAAACACTACTGTGAGCAGCATGCGGAAAGTTCCAAACTGATTGGAGGGCATCACAAATCGGTCTCAGATCCAAAACAAAATCTATGCAAACAAATTGACAAACCTTCATATAAAGTATAAGAATTGAAAGAAGCATAGAGACAGTGAAGCACAAGTTATAATATAAAAAAAAAAAAAGAATCTAAATTTGTTTTGCTTATCTAATCTATAGTTTATATAAATATTATTTATTTAAAACCAGTGACTTGACTGTAATTTCAGGCTTTTTTAGTGATTACCAGTTAAGTCTGATACTTAAGGAAAACATAAGAAAAACATGCAGTAGTGAGTGTGGTCATTTGAGTGAGTTTAATGTGAATTTACATTTGCAGTCCCTGCTGCAGAGGGGAGTCATGCCAGCAGTAGAGCAGCAACAATCGGTGCCACCAGATCATCACTGGGACACACACACGTACAGGTGAGAATAAGTAATATAAACAAAACACTTCTGTACATTTATTATGGTACATTTCTTTATTTTCCTTCTTCTTCAGGTCACACATTAGGAACTTCCAGCATCAGTTCATAGTTTATCTTGTGATAACATTGCTAAGGGTTTAGCAAACCTCCAAATCTGAAAGAGTGCAATATGGATTAAAAGCTCATGGATTTCAAAAACATAAATCAACAATAAATGCGATAGATAAAGCAAATGATAAAATTATTAATGCACTCCAAAATCGTGAATTTGTAGTCGCCATATTTCTAGATCTTCTAAAGCTTTTGACTGTGTAAATATAAACATCCTTGAAAATAAGCTAGAAAAATATGGGGTTCGAGGCATTGCACAAAAGTGGATTGCATCATATCTAGAAAACAGACAGCAGTGCGTAGAAATAAACTACAAAAATGAAAAGGGTATGGTAAATAAAGTAAGATCAAAATTTGAAACAATTAAACAAGGAGTTCCGCAAGGCTCGAAATTGGGTCCTTTTCTATTTCTAGTTTATATAAATGATCTTTTTGAAATAGTAGCAAACAATGGAGGTACAGCAATTGGCTATGCAGATGATACAACAATAATAGTTACAGATCCCACTACTAAAGGTGTAGAAAACGAGGCAAACAGTATCATAAAAATATTAAAAGACTACTTTTCAAATCTGGATCTGGTATTAAACATAAAAAAGACATCATGGATAAATTTTACGCTAAAAGAAAAACATACAGATCACATTGATCTCAAGGTAGATGGGGAAAGTATTCCTGAGGCACAAGTCACAAATTTCCTAGGAGTGCTTATAGACAGAAATCTTAATTGGCAACCACATATAATGTACATAACAAGAAAGATAAATAAGGGTTTATACATTATGAAACAGGTTAAGGATAACATGGATAATAAAACGCTGAAGCAGGTATACTATGCTTTCATTTATTCGTATATAAAATACGGCATAACACTATGGGGGAACACTACAGCTAAGGAAGGACTAAAAATATTCAAATTACAAAAAAGGGCAATTAGAATAATGGGGAAAATAGAAAAAAGACACAGTTGTAGGGACTGGTTCAAAAAATACAAAATCTTAACAGTTCCGTGTATCTACATTTATGAAAGCATCAAGCATGTTCTACTAAATGGAAAAATTGCTAAAAACAATCACATGCATAGCTATAATGTTAGAAATAAACATGATTATTATAGAACTGCACTCAGGGGAACATTAAATAATCGTTCAATAAAAAGTATAGGAAAAGAACATTATAATGCTTTACCCAAGGAAATAAAAGACTTGAAACAAAGAGAGATACAAATAAAAACCATTAAGAACTATTTACTAGAAAATGCTTTCTACAATACTGAAGAATTTAAGTACAACACTAAATGTAAACAAAATGTGTAAATGAGTGTAGATGTGTTTTACAGGTATGTGAAATTTGAGAGAAACAGATTTGTAAATAAACTTTGTAATTAAACCTTGTAATTAAATTATGTATGTGACGTATCCTTGTAATTAAACCTTGTAATTAAATTATGTATGTGACGTATCCTATGTACTTTTAACACAGGGATGAAATAAAATGAAATGAAATGAAGTCTGAACAGGAGGTGTGCAGGCAATGTTAATAGCCTTATCCTCATGTAAAGTTTGCACACTGCTGCGCTCACCAATTCAGTTCGGTTCTTCATGCTGCTAAAACTATAAAAGATGTGGAATTATGCATCTACAATTAAAACATCTTATATTCGTTCTTGATGCCAAGCAGAATTGCTATGGAGCAAGGTTTTCAGCATCCATACCATTCTCCTACCTCAAGGAATTTCCATTCTGGGGCTGTTATATGACTGTAAATGTCATTGTGAACTTAAGAGAGCCATCTAACGTGTGATTAATACTGACAGTTGACACATAATCAGTTCAAATGCCATAGAAATTAATAATACATTGAGCAATGTAGATACCTCTTCCAACTCTTTTCTAACTAAATTTATTTTTAATGCTGATTTTTTGTTTAGTGTTCTATATTCTAAAAGGACTGGTAAAGTAGTGCATAAAAGAGGTGAAAGTTATTACAAAGAATATTAGTTCCCTAAATAAGTGACAGTCATTTAACAGGAATGTTGGGCCAGAATTATAAATCCACACCAGGTTCATAGAAGGATTTCCTATGAACCTCTTGATATGCTGCTGGTTAAACTGGGAATGCAGTTTTAATAATTTGGAGCAGCCTGTTCGTGTGGAATGTGTTTAGAGAAAATTGAATTTAACAGTTAACATTCTCAGTTTTTAAAATAGAATATAAACCAAATTCTAGATGCTCTTGTCCTTCAAGCCATATGTATTGATGAATGGCCATCATCGTTTTGGGAGTGTACATCCCTCCCATCTTCATCGTGAAAGAATCCAAAAATGTAAAACCGTGTGGCTATATGCTGACCACCTCAGAGCTGGCACAGACCTGGTACTCACCAAGGTGGCCCGGGTTCGTTCCCACGCGACCGCAAAGTGAGATTTGTGATGGACAACACAGCGCTGGGGCGGGTTTTCTCCAGGATCTCCGGTTTCCCCCGCCATCTGATTCCACCGGTGCTCCATCTTCATCTCATGTATCATCAGTGTCACCGCCTGCGGTCCCGTATATAGTAAAAGCGGGCGTTAAACACTACACATTTCAGACCTGGTAGAAAACAGAACAATTCAGTCAGGTTGGTGTGGGTGAACCTTGTAGAAAACTTGACTGCTTAAGTGGATGTTCAGTCTGTCTAAATCTGTGCTTTTTGAGCCGGTTGATTTCCATTTTTAAGGCTGGTTTCCAAGAGGAGCTGGACTGAAATTCAGCATCATGGTTCAGCATGCTCCTCAGAGGAAATGGCCAGAGCCTCCTTAACTCTGCTCCCAGTAACTGCTGCTTTTTACCATGATGGTTGTCTCCCAGAAGTTGGCTCTATGGTTCTTATCAAAGCAATGCCCTGCCAGTCCAGACTTTTGAGCTTGCATTAAGTGATTTTTGATGGTTCTTCCAGTTGCTCAATGTACGGCATCCCACACTCAAAGGGAATGTGGTATAGTCTATTAATATCCTAAACTTGGTGCATCTTTTCATTACTTCCCGCAAAATTTTTCCTAACTTCCTAACTTGCTTGCTGTATTGCATCCCATAGTAAGTTACAAAAATCATCAGAGCATAAAAAAAATGTTAAATACTTTCTAAATGTAACAAAAATGCATTATTTCACTTGAAATAAAACAAATAAAATCTAAGTCCAAGTGAACCTTCTGTACGAGCACTGGTTGCTGCCAACATTACTTGTACAATCACTCTGCTCTTTGTTGCCAACAGTAAAAATGTCAGTACACTAGTCAAGTGATCTGGCAAAGGTTTTCAGTGATTGAAAGCATGTTTATGTGTGTATATGCATGTATATAAAACTAAAAAATTATCTAAACCAGTGTTCTTAAATAAACACAGGGTAAATCTTGTGGATGTCCTTCAAATGGATGGGCTTTCCTGGTTTTGCAGTCTTGATGCCTCAGGGACTATGCTAAATGTACATCCATTTCATACACAACTTACACTTACGTTTATTTACTGAATAGCAGGAACTGAACAGGATTTTCATTTGCCTAATAACTAGTAAAGGTAGCTTAGTTCCAACAATGACACATGTGGTGGACACATAACTAGTTCTAATACTGTCTGCAACACACATGTCTTGGACATTGGTGCCAAGGGTGGCAGCAAATGGCTCTGCAACTGTCAGTGTTACCTGCACTGCTATTTATGGCAACTTTGGCAGATTCTGGTAGCATTCATTTCAGCTGGTCCAATGTTAGATTTAGAAAAATTTTGAAGAGATCTAATCGAAAGATCATATCTATACTCTTTTACACAAATGAACTTAAGAACAAGCTCACAAACATACCATTCCAGAAAAAAACACCACACCTATTACTGCTGCCTTATACAGATGAATTACATAAAAAATAAAGCCAGCTCCAGTGAAGCAATACAATATAACACAAATACAACTATTTGCAATAAAAAGTTCACTTATCTTAAGAAAATGGTGTAAATTGTTATTAATTGAGTTTGATTTCACGAACATTTGTCTGCATCTACAGTCAAATCACTTCGTCATCAAGGATACAGGTTACTATGTTTTTTTAGTATTACCAAAATCTGAAAACAAAACGAACCTAAAAACAGAATCAACTGCTGGTATTTCAAAATTCATTACGCGATTATTTTAGTGGTTCAAATCCCAGTCATGGCATTGAATTTTTCATGTTGACCCAATCTATCATTACGTGATGATTATTTTTTAAATAAATATTTTTTTCCAAACCATTAAATCTATCGGACCATTTAATTATTTTTATAATTTAACCTCATGATTTATTTCATGGTTAAATGACCAAAAGTGATCTGCTACGGCCGATTGATCAGTTTTATATTTAATGTTTGAAACAGTTATTTTATGTTGTCCCCAAAGAGTTTCAAATATTGTATTATGTGAGGTTAAGTAGAGTGAGTCATGCACAGAGAAGCTATGTAAGTGGAAATGACGTCACAAAAGTGTTGAATAACAAACTTATTTGGGATTGGTGTGACGCGTATATCGTAAAACGTGGACCAATCAGATATAAAAGATTTTACGTTGCCATGGAGGATATTCAATATTCCTCTAGGGGGGTCAAACTATTAGCGAAATGCTAATGTGTAGAAGAAGATGAACTGGTTATTCTTCTCCTAACAGTCACCGTGAACGGATGTAAAATTCTCTTCTTAAACGCCGTTGTGTGCGGAAGAATATAAGTCTATTCTCATAACAATCATCGAATATAACTAGATAATCTTTACATTAAATATCATCGCTAGAAGACACACAATTTAATTATTATACACGGTAGTGAACAACCGTATAAAACTTTTGATTCTTGCACGCATCCAGATATAAACGCGTCACATCAAGTGAATCTTGTGTAAGAATAGTGTTATAAATGTTGTATCATACATTTTGTTCGAACTGGTGCTGATTGAAGTAAGGAAATAAAAGTTTCTACATTATTTAATACAGAGAAAAATGATTACTCATTTTACGTAAAATTTCCTTCCGCCGTACCACCTCTGTAAAAGAAGATATTTTGCTCAACCGACTGAAGTCACGCCGAGGTAAGCTGGGACTTCAAGAACCATCTATTCCATCCACCAAAATGTCGCCACATCGAGGGATATAATTACTCCATCACCCATTGACGTTGGGAATCTACCCAAACCACTTCAACCCTGTTCCAAATGGTCACCTCAACGAGGGGCATAATTCGTCATCCATCAATACGATTCGACATAAACCCTGTACCAAATGGCGCCCCAACGGGGACTCGAATAGGCAGAAGGAGGATTACACCACAGGAGAATAAATAGTGTAATGGACAGGTAACTTCAAATCAAGAAAGAAGAAAGAAGAAAAGTGAGTACGGAAAAATCTTAATAGATAATTAATAGAAAAAGTGACAAAATTATAATTTTCATTTTTATGTTATTAAGAAAGGGAAAGATATTACCTAAAATGGAAGGTAAAAAATTAACAGACAATAAGAATAAAAATATTGGGGAAGGAGTGGAAAGACTAGTTAGTGATAAGAGAGCAGAAATACAAGAAGTCAGGGAAGTAGTGGAAGGAATGATTAGTGATGATGCAGGAACAAGTAGAACAGAAATTATGCAGAGTAAAGATAATGAAATGATAATAGACAGGTTAGAGAAAATGATGAGTAATTTTGATGCTAAAATGGATAATTTAAATGCTAAAGTAGATCAAAGTTCAGAGAAATTAGAAGCTAGGATAGATCAAGGTTTAGGTAACCTAAGAAATGAAATTGAGAAGGGAAGAGAAGAGTGTAGAGAAGGCATAAAATCTTTAAAACAGAAAATAGAATCTCATGATGGAGAAATGTCTAGGTTAAAAGAGATGTTTCAGGAAATGAAAATAAGTCAGGAAAATGTAGTAAAAGATATGAGAAGTGAATTGGCTAAGGAGTCAGAAATCCTTAAGCAACAACAAGTAGAATTTGTAGAAAAACAAAAAATAGAAATAGGGGAATTAGAGAATAGAATAAGACAAGAAATAGATGTAGTCTTATTAGATAATTCACGGAAATACCATGAGGAAAATATTGAAATACAGAATAATTTTGTAAGAGAGGTAAATAGTATCAGAAATGATGTTAAACTAATTGCTACTGAGGTGCAAACACAACAAGATGAACTAAAAGTTAAATATGATGAAGTCAGTAAGTTGAATAGTGAAATGATTACAAGAATAGATTTGGCACAGGAAAGTTTTGAGAGAGAGAAAGAAAACATTAGCAAGCTGAATCAAGTTGTGATTGCATTACAGGCAAGCAAAATTTCTGAGAACCAGAGGGTAATAAAATCTAAGAATATTACATGTATAGACTTACCTGGTAATTCAGGTAATATTGTACAAAACTTAGAGAATTATTTGGAGAGTGACGATACAGAATCTTTGTCACCTGATTGTGAAGTAAATGGTAATAGACAAATACAAAACATGCACACACATACACAGTTACACAGTCAAGGTAACACAAATTGTACAAATTATTTGTTGCATGACATAAGTCCACCTACTTTCGAAGAAGAATCGGGAGACAATCCCAAAATATTTCTAAAGGAATTAGAAGAATATTTTAAAATTAAAAAGATTCCAAATGAATTTAGGATGATGATTGTTAAAAGGTGTTTGAAGAAAAATGCTTTAGAATGGCTGAGGTTAACATTAGCTTCACATGAAACGTATAGTATGTTTAGGAACGTGTTTATAAATAGGTTCTGGGGTCCAGAAAGACAGAGAAGAATTAAAGTCGAACTGGCCACTGGTAAATTCGAGTTCAGGAAGGGTGTGTCCATGACTGAATATTTCCTAAAACTTGCTAACAAAAGCAAACTTGTGAATCCAGATATGTCAGAGACCGAGATCGTGAATATGCTAATACGACATTATCCACCACACATTAGAAACCACCTAATTGTGGCTAAGCCCGTCGACTTTACTGATATGATTGAGTTATTATCAGAATTTGAGGCTCATAACCTTAATTCTGATTCTACTCATAGTCAAGTTGATCCTGACAAGACTCATATAGAAGAAAAGCAAGTAAATAGACAGGAAGTAAGACCAACATTCGGAGAAAATCACAACCATACTAACCAAAACCAAAATAGTTTTAACCAAAATTGGGGCGGGGCACGTTCAAGAGACAACTATGAACGAAGAGAGTACAACCCCAGAAAGACATATGAATCGGTAGTGCCAGGTATAGGAAGGAGAATTCCAAATACTCCTAGGAGGAATTATAATAATAACCAACCTGTGGGAAATGTGAGGAGTAATCAGGTGAATCAACTGAGGTTTTACAGGGGAAATAACCTAAGAACAGGTTATCAAAGTAGAGGAAGAGGAACTAGCATTGAAAACTCTTCATTAAGAGATTTTGGGGGTCCTAGGTTTGAAAGGGCAGACAATAACCTAGAAAGGACACAGACTCAGGGAATAGAAAGAGAAATAAATAACGATAGTACCAACCCAACTGCTAGTGTAACTACCGACCGTACTAATTGCGGAAAATTGAGTACCAAATCATTTTGTGCCTTGGAAAGTGGTTCGGTAGAAATGACACAGGGCAAAATCAAAATTCAAAATTTACCAGAAGATAAGCTCACTCTCTCCAGAAGTAAAGATCGGGAATTAGTAAATCCACCTCAGATTAACCTTCGTATAGGCGATAGCGAATATAAAGTATTGATAGACACAGGAGCTAGTTCATCAGTAATAAGTGAGAACTTATTCAAGGAATTACTATCCAAGTTTAGGATTGAATATTTAGACATGTGTAATGTATACTGTAGCACAGCTATTGGGAAAAAGAAAGATAAAGTTAAATATCAAGCGTTAATTCCTGCGCGAATAGATGATTGGAATTTCAATTTTATCGTATTGGTAATACCAAACTTAGCTCGTGATATTATTATTGGCAATGATGTATTGTATGGTTGGCAAAGTGTGATAGATTTCGAAAAACATGAAATGAAGGTCAAAGGAGATAATGAAGTAATAAGAATAAATTTGTTAGAAGAAATTATATTAAAAGAGGATGAGAAGGATAGTATAAATAATGATAGGTTTTTTGTAGAAAATATAATATACGAAGAAGATATAATTAATAATGAAGAAGATGATAGTGGTAAAGAAAATTTACTTTTAAATAATAAAGAAAATGAGACGTTTGACCTTGGAGATCATTGTTGCCAAATAAACACATTAAATACCGACACCGAGCGAAAACAAGAAGAGGAAGAAATGATATTCCAAAGAACTTTGAAAGAAAAGTTAGGGAAAACATACAATTTAAATCACGCGCAAAGAGAACAGTTGAGGTTATGTATACTAAAGAACAGGAACGTTTTTAGTACGAAACCTGGATTGTGTAATAAGTACATACTGTGACTTTGTGGGTTCGTGAAATGAAAAGTCCAATTACACCACTCAACAATGTTCTTTATTTCTACCGACTTACAGTTTAACACTTGCCAATTACACAAAATTACTTGCTGCACACAGTTACAATTTACCAGTTCGTCCGTTACAACTTCACTTGTACTCGCGATTACATAAACTCCGATGCACGCACAGTCTTCTCATTCACAATCCTTTCGTTCATTAACACGTCACTGACTAACTCTTCTTACACCAAGAACTGTCCTCATTCACTAACCAACTGATCAAACCAACAACTGACTGACTACACCAAAACCAACTCAACAACTGACTCACACTGTCTGTCTGTAACCCTCTTTATAGGAATATCGCCGGTTTCTGGTGTTTACACGATTGTTCTGGTAACAGAAAAATCGAGAAACAGGTAGAAGGAAAACAGACGACCAGTCATGTTTTCCCCTAACCACAAGCCTGTCACCAGTACAAGACAAACGAGGAGAAGGTGTGGCTAACGCGGTCCTCCCCTCTGCCTTCCATTCGCAGCTGGTACAGGGTGTTCTAGCGGTCTTGTTACACTGCTCCCTCCTCAAAGCTGTTCGTCCTCGAACAGCCCCATCGTAGCGTGCGAGGCGGTCCAGGTGTACCACCAGGATCTGCCCGGAGTCTGAGCCAGAAGTAGCGCTGCCGTAGTTTGTGAATCATTCGGTTCGCTCCCAGGTGTCCTCCTGAAGTACCGGCGTGCACTTCCTCCAAGATTTCCGGGACCTTACTCCGGGGAAGTACCAACTGTCCTCTCTGCGCCTTCCCATCGGGTGACTCCCATACCCGGAACAGCACGCCCTCTCTTGTCTTCAACGAGTCCCATTTTGCCCAGTGCGACTTGTAGGTGGCGCTCCTCGGTGCGATGTCCTCCCAGGTTGGTCTCGTCCCTGCGTCCACTTCCCTTAAGAGTGGCCCCAAGTCTGCGTCCGCCAGTTGCTCCCTCCTCAGGCCTGCGCTATCCCAGCCTTCAGCAGGCACTGCCGCAACTACTCGGACTGCTGCGGCACGCTCCTCCTCTTCCACTCTTGTGCGCTCGTGGCCGTCCTGGATCTGCGATAGGACACCTCCAATGCAATGGCCGCTGGCGTCGGTGTCCACAATGAAGGCGCCACCCGGTTGTGGGAAACCCAAAATTGAAGCACTGCACAGGGTCCCCTTCGGGTGCTGGAAAGCGTCTTCGGCGTCCTCCGTCCACACATAAGGCCGGTTTTCCTCCGTCAGGCGGGTGAGGGGTTTTGCGATGTTGTCGGCCTTTTCCTCTAAATCATTAAGGCGGTCGTCTACTTGACCCTTCCGCTCGCCCAGCTCCGTCACGTCATCCCTCACGCCGGCCAACTGTTCTTCAAACTTGGCGGCGAGAGCCTCGTTCGCCACCTTCATTTCGGTAGCCGGACCGTCATTCGCTGCTCTCATTTCCGTGGTTAACTCGGCCTTCACTTGTTCCATCTTCTTGGCGATGTTGTTTGCCGTCTTCATTTGTTTCAACTCTGCGGCGATGTTCTCCCTAGCCGTCCTGATTAGTTTCAGTTCCGCGGCCAGGTTATTTCTAGTCTCCAGCGTCTCTGTTAATTCGGCCCGCATTTCTTCCATCTTCCTGATGATGTTGTCTTTAGCCGTCTTCATTTCTTTCAGTTCCGCTAAAATCTTTTCTAATGCTGCCTCCATCGTTGTAATGTTCGGTGATGTTATGTTGTTTTCCCGCTTCCTGACACCAGTGTGACTTTGTGTTATCCCACTTCTTGACACCAGTGTGACTTTGTGGGTTCGTGAAATGAAAAGTCCAATTACACCACTCAACAATGTTCTTTATTTCTACCGACTTACAGTTTAACACTTGCCAATTACACAAAATTACTTGCTGCACACAGTTACAATTTACCAGTTCGTCCGTTACAACTTCACTTGTACTCGCGATTACATAAACTCCGATGCACGCACAGTCTTCTCATTCACAATCCTTTCGTTCATTAACACGTCACTGACTAACTCTTCTTACACCAAGAACTGTCCTCATTCACTAACCAACTGATCAAACCAACAACTGACTGACTACACCAAAACCAACTCAACAACTGACTCACACTGTCTGTCTGTAACCCTCTTTATAGGAATATCGCCGGTTTCTGGTGTTTACACGATTGTTCTGGTAACAGAAAAATCGAGAAACAGGTAGAAGGAAAACAGACGACCAGTCATGTTTTCCCCTAACCACAAGCCTGTCACCAGTACAAGACAAACGAGGAGAAGGTGTGGCTAACGCGGTCCTCCCCCCTGCCTTCCATTCGCAGCTGGTACAGGGTGTTCTAGCGGTCTTGTTACAATACATACATTTAAGGTGAACGACATTGCTCCTTATACTCATAAAAGTAGATCTGTGCCTATCGCTATTAGACAACAAGCATCTGAAGTAATAAACGATATGCTAGAAAATGGAATTATAGAGATTTCTAATTCGCCTTACCTACGTCCTTTGTGTTGGGTACATAAATCGAACGGAACACTGCGTATGACGATTGACGCAAGAAAGATAAACTCACTAACACAACCCGATCACTTCAGACCTCTTGGAGTTGATGAGGTATTATCAAAATTAGGACGTGGAAAATATTTTTCAAAATTAGATTTGGTTTCATCGTATTGACAGATACCACTAGATGAATCTGTTCGAAAATACAAAGGATTCAATTTTGGAGGAAAAATATACCAATTCAAAACATGTGGTTTTGGATTATCCACTAGCGGAAGTGCATTACTTCGAGCGTTACATAATATTTTCGGAGATACCATAGAAAATTTCGCTCTACAATATATTGATGATTTTCTTATTTTTGATCAAAATTTCGACGACCATATATCACATCTAAATTATATATTTACAAAATTTTCTGAAAGTGGTATGACAATAAATCTGGATAAATCGCAATTTATTGCCAAAGAGATTGAATTTCTAGGTTATATTATATCTGAAAAAGGCATGACACCGAATCCAGAAAGAATCAAATCGATTGAAGCTATCCCTCCACCAAAGAACATCAAGCAATTAAGAAGATTTATGGGAATACTACAATATGAGAGTAGGTTCGTTATAAATTATGCCAAAGAGCTTAGTCCTTTGAGGGAACTTCTTAAGGAAAATTCAATTTGGAAATGGACTGAAGAACATCAACAGGCTTTTCAAAACGTGAAAGAATTATTTAAAAATGCCATTCTTTTGGAAAGACCCATTCAAAATCAACCATTCAATATATATTCTGATGCTAGCATTCAAGCTTATGCAGCTGTACTAACGCAGATTGATGTATCTGGAAATAATCACGTAATTGCTACTGCTTCCAGAGCATTGCACAAAATAGAAGCTAATGCTTGCATAACCGAATTAGAAATTGGAGCTATATATTTTGCTTTACAAAAATTTCGGCAATATGTATACAATACCAAAGTTATTGTGTATACAGATCACATTAGTTTGTCATTTATAAAGAAATGTAAATTAACTAGCTCAAAAATATCTCGTTATATTCATGAAATTACTTCGTATGATATTGAGATTAGGCACATTCCAGGAAAAGAAAACATATTTAGTGATTTATTATCAAGACTAAGATTGGAAGGGGAAATCCCAGAAACGTTATCACATCCACATCATGAGATTAAATTGTTCGAATTAAATTTTAAATGGAATAGAAACCTAACCCAAAAGTTTAAGAATATTTCGGAAACCCAACAAAATGATCCAAAATTGTCTTTATTGCTACAACAAGTTCCAGAAATTGGAGAAAATATAAATTGTAACATAGCAAAGAAAAATGGTATTCTTTACAAATTACATGGGGATGTAATACGAAAATGGAAAGTGATAGTTCCGAGTAGTTTGGAAGAAAATGTAATAAATTCTTTTCATCAAAATTTAGCACATTCAGGATGTGAAAAAACTGCTATGACTATAAAAGAACAATTGTACATTAAACATATTGACAAGAAGGTTAGGAAATTAATTTCAACATGTGAATTGTGTCAGAAAGCTAAACCAATAAACGTCAGATATGATTTTGAACCTCAAACTATCATCAGGGATAGAAAGAACGAACTAGTTGCTATTGATGCTCATGGAGAAATGCCAGCTAGTCAACACAATTGCAAATACATTTTTGTAATGTTTGATATTTTTTCTAAATTCGTAAAAATTTATCCTGTACAAAATATCAAAAGCAGAACGTGCGTAAATAAAATTTTAAAAGATTGGATACCAAAGTATGGGTCAATAAAGGCAATATTATCAGACAACGCAACGGTTCACCGGAGTAAATTGTTTACTTCAGAGATGAAGAACAATAATATTAAGATGTATTACTCTTCAGCATATTTTCCCCAAGGAAATCCTTGCGAGAGAGTGATGCGTGATTTAGGCTTGTATTTCAGAATTCTGTGTCATTCTAACCACCGAGGCTGGTACAAATACTGCCATATTATCGAGAAAATCATTAACAATACCCCAAACTCTACTACCAAATTTTCACCAATCGAACTAATGACTGAACTACAACCTGAACCTCTAGTAATAAAAGCACCGACAACCTTAAAAGTAGATGAAATGGAATTGAATGAAGAAGAAAAGTGTGCTGAAGCATTTCGAAGAATAAAAGAAAAAGCAGAGAAAAGATTATCAAAGATACAAAGAAAAGGAGCGAAATGGAATCCTGAAATAAATGATAAAGTTCTAGTAAAGACATTTAATATCTCCAGTTCTAAAATCAAATCCTATTGGAGAATGAATTTGTTATATAAAGGTCCATATAAAATAGTAAGAAAATTTGGGGATCATACGTACGAATTAAGAGACGATGATAATAAAATGATAGGAAAATATCACAAAACACTTTTAAAACCATTCAAAAGCCTTGACACTCACCAGAACAAATAAATAATAAAAAAAAAAAATAATAATAATAATAATATGTTTATGAATTACTGAAAAATGTTTTGTTTATTATTATTGTGTTCAAATAATTTCTGATTTTATATTGTTATTTTAAATTGTATTAATTGTTCATTGTTGTAATAATGTTTAATTATTGGGGCATTCTTTAGAATATATGGAACAATATTATTGGAAGATTTAAGTTAATTTTCCATATATTCTGAAGAGGGGCATCTGAAACAGTTATTTTATGTTGTCCCCAAAGAGTTTCAAATATTGTATTATGTGAGGTTAAGTAGAGTGAGTCATGCACAGAGAAGCTATGTAAGTGGAAATGACGTCACAAAAGTGTTGAATAACAAACTTATTTGGGATTGGTGTGACGCATATATCGTAAAACGTGGACCAATCAGATATAAAAGATTTTACGTTGCCATGGAGGATATTCAATATTCCTCTAGGGGGGTCGAACTATTAGCGAAATGCTAATGTGTAGAAGAAGATGAACTGGTTATTCTTCTCCTAACAGTCACCGTGAACGGATGTAAAATTCTCTTCTTAAACGCCGTTGTGTGCGGAAGAATATAAGTCTATTCTCATAACAATCATCGAATATAACTAGATAATCTTTACATTAAATATCATCGCTAGAAGACACACAATTTAATTATTATACACGGTAGTGAACAACCGTATAAAACTTTTGATTCTTGCACGCATCCAGATATAAACGCATCACATCAAGTGAATCTTGTGTAAGAATAGTGTTATAAATGTTGTATCATACATTTTGTTCGAACTGGTGTTGATTGAAGTAAGGAAATAAAAGTTTCTACATTATTTAATACAGAGAAAAATGATTACTCATTTTACGTAAAATTTCCTTCCGCCGTACCACCCCTGTAAAAGAAGATATTTTGCTCAACCGACTGAAGTCACACCGAGGTAAGCTGGGACTTCAAGAACCATCTATTCCATCCACCAAAATGTCGCCACATCGAGGGATATAATTACTCCATCACCCATTGACGTTGGGAATCTACCCAAACCACTTCAACCCTGTTCCAAATGGTCACCTCAACGAGGGGCATAATTCGTCATCCATCAATACGATTCGACATAAATCCTGTACCATGTTACAAAAATGTTCTTTCGTTCTGGTTTCCAAATTACATTTCATCTTTCCAATAAAAACCTGATCACAATCTAAACAATTAAATTGATAAATACCATATTTTTTATTAGGAATTTTATCTTTTTTTAGAGAAATGTAGTAAATTTTCAATACTATATTTATTTTGAGGAACTAATATCCAAATTGTTATTCCAAATTAGAATCCAAATCATTTCGTTAATTTAAATATAAAAAATAAAGCAGCTAAATTAAAAAACAAATTAATTAACTTACTTCCAATGTGTAAGGACTATGATACACTGAAGCACAAAATTAATATAATTTTGAGTCAAACTAATACTCATGCTCCACTTATTGCTTGTATTTACCTAGAATGCGTTTCGTTAGGATCTTCCTAACATCAGCTGTTGTCGACTGTGTTGTATGAGTATTAGTTCGACTCAAAATTATATTAACTACGTTTGAAACAACATAAATTAAACCCAGTTATTAAAAATAATAAAGATAATTTTGCTAATTTATCAAATTGTAACCTTAATGAAAAAGAGTTAAATTTTTAAAATTAAGGTTTAAAAACGTGTATAGATTTTTCAAACAATATAGATGATTATATTGTGGATATAGAAATTGCTAGTCAAGATTTAAGTGAAAATAATAAATCGTTGATTAAATTGAAACGTGGCAAAATATTACAAAATTTAGATAAAATACCACCCTAAGAGAAATAATAATAAACAGATTATTAAATTATTAAATGAAAAAGATTTACTAAAATTAGGCAAGTAAGTCAACCTTGTATATACTTTTCTCCACTTACAAGTTTTTTGATAAAGACTAGTTTCTGGGAACCTCTTTCCTATCGTCAGTTCTGTGGTTGACTGATGATGCATCCGGTGTCTACATCTGGCTTGGTGTCGTGCTGCCATCTAATGTCTTGGCAAGTTTGATGACGTCATCTACCGCGGGAATTTCAAAATTTATCAAGAGGTCCTGTTTCTTCGTAATAAATGTTTTCCCAAATCTGTAGTTCCAGAGGTTTCTTTGCCCGTTTGATCTGTTCTATTTCCTGTTTTATGTTGTGATTCTCAGACCAAAAGTGATGTGCTACGGCCAACTTGTCCATGTGTTTGAATTTAATATTTCTGAAGTGTTCTTTCATTCTTGTTCCTAGATTCCTTTTGGTCTTACCAATGTATATCTTGTCACAATCCTGGCAACTCATTTGGTAAATGCCTGATAATTGAGTTTTCTGTGTGCTATTTTTTAGAGGGTGGTTTAGTAAGTTGCGGATGTTGTGTTGTTCTGAGGGGCTAATTTTATGTTGAAGCTCTTAAATATCTTTTCAAATTTTTTGAAGTATTTTGGATGAAATGTAAATTTGCCATATCAGGTGTTTGGGTTTTCTAGTTTTTTTAATGTAGTAATGTCCCTTAAGTTTTTGTTTCTTTTGTGTCTATAGATCAGTTTTTTGATGAAATTTGTGTTATAGTTGTTCAATTCGGCAACCTGGTGTATGTGACTGTACTCCTGTTCATATTCTGTTTTTTTTTAGCGGAATGTTGATTAATCTGTGAACCAAACTATGGAATACTGCATATTGATGTTGTATTGAGTTGAATGGGTTGCATTTAATGTAATTGTCAACATGTGTTGCTTTTCTGTATATTCCAAATTCTGTTGGTGTTCTAATGATTTTAACATCTAAAAAAGGTAGCCATTCATCCTGCTCTACTTCAATGGTGAAAACTATGGATTTCTCTTGTAGGTTTAGCAACTTTATAGCATCCTCGGTTAGTCTTCTAGGGACTGTAGCAAACACATCGTCGACATATCTATGCCAACATTTGAAAATATGTGGAAAGGCTTTAGTAATGTGTGTTTCCAAATTACTCATGAACAGATTAGCTAGTAATGGTGAAAGAGGGTTACCCATGGCCAAGCCTGCTGTTTGTTGGAAGATCTTGCTGGAGAATGTGAAGCTGTTTTGTTCAATACATAGGATGGTTAATTTGATGTATTCCTCTATTTTATCATCTGCAACGTTGCTTTTGGATAACCAGCCTTTCATCAATTTTGGAATTTTTTCTACTGGTATGCTTGTGAATAGAGATCTGATATCAAAGGACACCATCGCCTCTTCAGTTTTTATAACTGTGTTTTCAATTTTCTTTACCAAATCAAATTAATTCTTTATGCTTAGAGATTCAAACTTTTCAAACTTGTCAAATTCTTCCACCAACCATTTTACCAGTTTGTAAGTCGGGGCATCTATATTGTTAATAATGGGTCGCATGCTGTTATCTGTCTTGTGAATCTTAGGTAGGCAGTCACAAGACATTTACGCTTAAAGTAATGGTAAGGTGTCTGTAGTTCATTTATGAGCAAATTGTTTGGTGGTTTGCTAAGAGGTGTCACCAGCATGCAATGTCAGATTTCTTACATCTGCTGGTTTTCCCATGTCTCTGGCATAAGTTAAGGGACAACAAAATGACTGACAGTAATGAAGCTTTGTGTGGTGAATCTGAGCTATTAATGAGCTATTTAATATATTATGTACACAAGAATATGGAATGATCCTTATTAGCAACACTGTTTTCCCATCTTGCACTAGCTACATATTTAAATGTGACTGAATAATTAACACAAGAGTTCTGTCCTACTTCTTAACTGTTATAGTCAGATAAAATTATGACATTCCTACATTCTATATATATTAGTCATGGTTGTTGCATTCAACTTATTAAAAAGTAATAGTTTAATATTTCAACAATGTGAACCTGTCATTATCTATGGGACAGTTTTGTATGTTTGCTGTAGGATGTTTTCTCATTATTTAACCGCTTCGCCAATGGCCATTTAAACCCTGCACGGCTGGGAACGGATACCCAATAAACAGAAAAAGACATTTAAATTGTTAAATGCTGCAAAATGCTTCATAAATAAATATTCATTTCTTCTGTATTTATTAAGTTATTTTAGCAAAACAAAAACTGGTTTGAAGCTCATTAAAGGCAGTATACATCTACAGTATCATTAAAATAGAGAATAGATTAATAAATTGTTGAAATTCCATTAATTTGTATCACTGTAAAGAAAGCCATTCTTTGCATTGAACGCGCCTAATTCTGAGTACTTTTGTTTTACAAACTATATGTGTATATCAGCTGAATAAACGAAGTGTTGGGTTCAAGGTTTATAGGTTTCAGTTTATGCTACCACATAATAATAACTGTATATGTTGCGTTATACATGCTGGAAAGAAAACTCCGTCAGCATCTCGCTAATTGCACAACCGAAGTTTATGTTAGCTGACGTAACTTTTTCCTTCGCTCAGTTCATATAGTAATTTTGACTGCGTCAGAGTTCCAAGCAATTTCTTTAGCTAAAACACGGTTGAAACAGTTTCCTCAGTGCTAATCATGGCTTCAACTAGTAATATAGCAAATAAATTAGCTAGTGTAGGAAGAGTGCGGGCTTCTGATATTACATCAGAAAATGTGGAAGACTTTTTGCTGTTAGACAGTGATTTGGACATTGATGGCAAGTTTTCAGATTTTGAGGGGGGTGTTGAGGATATAGGTAGCAGTGAGGAGGATAATGACTCATTTCCGACAGGTGTTTGTAAAGAATCAACATTATGGAGGTGTCAAAATAACTCTAACACAAATAGACATACATTCACGAGCACAACCTCTGGTTTACAACCGCAAACTCAGCTAACTTCTGACAGCCAACCAGTTGACATTTTCACAAAATTTTTTATTACTGACTTACTGTCTCTAATTGTTTCGGAAACAAATGTATATGCGAGTAGGGCGAAGGAAGACCTGATTGCTAAAGGCAATTTAGGACCTAAGAGTAGAATTCAGAAGTGGACAGAAGTAACAATGAATGAGATTTACAGACTACTTGGTCTAATTATGCTCATGGGTGTTATTCGTAAACCTACGCTAGACATGTACTGGTCTATAGAGGACATGCTAGCTACCCCAATTTTTGGGAAATGCATGTCAAATAACAGGTTTACTTCCATTTTGCACTTCCTTCATTTCACCTGCACAGAAAATGTGAATGATAAACTATACAAAATGAGACTTTTTGATTACGGTATTTCAAAATTCAAAGAAAATTATGTGCCTAGTAAAAAGATCACTGTTGATGAAAGCCTGATGCTTTGGAAGGGCCATTTAGGTTGGAAACAATACATAAAAACAAAGAGTGCCAGATTTGGCATAAAGAGTTTTGATGTATGCGAAAGTAACACAGGATATCTTTACAATAGCTGCATATACACTGGCCAAGGGACTGATAACACCGGAGAAAAGGATTTGGGGTTATCTGGTTCCATAGTAATGCACCTGATGGAATCTGTACTTGGTCAGGGTAGGACTGTATATTTAGATAATTGGTACAGTTCCCCTAAATTATTCATGGCCTTACACAAAAAAAAAACAAATGCAATTGGAACAGTACGCTCAAATCGCATTGGTTTGCCAAAAGATGTTAATACGAAGGCTCTAAGAAGAGGAGAAATGCAGGTGCATCAGCTCCCACCCTTGACCTATGTTGCTTGGCAAGAAGGAGGGTTGTTACAGCATTATCCAATTGCAGCTCTAAGATTTTGATGATTGATACTGGAAAAATTGATGCTCGTAACAAAATGTCAATTTTCAAGCCCGATATTATCCAGGAATATAATATGCATATGGGTGGAGTGGATATAGTAGATCAGGTATTACACGCATATCCCTCTTTGTGAAAAACAATCAAATGGTATAAAAAAGTATTTTTACACCTGCTGGATATAATCATATACAATTGTTTAGTAATTTAGAGAGCTCTAAACCCACGGAAGACAATGACGTACCTGGACTTTCACATATCAATAGCTCGCAGTCTAATTGAGCAGTATAAAATTCAGAGACCTCTCCATACTGAGGGTAAAAAATCCACCACCCCAGCACCCCTCAGACTTGAAGGAAAACATTTTCCTAAAAGGGTACCACCCACAGCAAAAAAGTCGCGTCCCTTTAGAAAATGTCTGGTGTGCCGCAAGAAAGGTTCCGAAAGGAAACTAGTACGATTTGCCGTGAATGCGGATATGTGCCCTTGTGTGTTTATCCCTGTTTTGAGGTGTACCATTCAAGAAAAAGCTTTTAAAGGTGAACTTTTACTTCTTATAGAGTTTATTTAAATTTACTGTAAAACATAAGGTGTAAAAGAATTATCATTAAATATGCATTAAATGCATGTATGCACAGGACGTCTATACACGTCCATATTGGTTTGGGGCATTTTAACTTGGACGTCATATGACGTCCATATCGGTGAAAGGGTTAACACTTCATGAAGTGCAGTAATACTTGAACAACTCTTTCTTGCACTGCATAAACGATATCAAGGTGCATAATATTACAGCGTGCAAATATATAGCAACAGGTATTTCAGTCTAATAGTTTGAATATGTTTAAATATTGCTAGCTACTATGAGTTAACTATATATATATTGGGCATATTGACCCAGTAGCTTATTAGATCCTTCTCCTTCAGGGGTTTCATGAAGCAGCCTCACTGGGAAGTGATGGCAGATGGAATAAATGGACCAAACCCCTTATTCTGTAATAAGAAAAGCCAGGTTTGTGCTGCCGTGTCTCATTCTTTAAGGCAATTCTGCAGCCAGTCTTCACATTTAACAGGCATCAGGGAGATATCAGTCTCAAAAAGGTGTAGCTTGTAGGTGGACGTGCATGGTGGTACTTAGAACCAGATATAAGGTAGCTATCGCTGACTTAACGCAATTTATTGTCCCCTACACATGTTAATGAAAAGTTAAGCCCTTATTCTTAGGAAGGAATGGATTCGTCATTTTTATTCCCAGTCCAGATAGCTGAATGTGTGTGGATATACAGATTATTGCCCAGTGCTACAGTATTGCTGTGCAAAGGGGAGGTGTGTTTGTCGTGAAGTCTGTTAGTAGGAACTTGTTTGCAAACTAGGGCATACTGAAGCCTTGGTATTCCTGGAAAGGGATAAAACATACCCATTGGGAACTATCTTGTATGGGTTTAAGTGTCTGTTTTTCCAGCAGCCAGTACTCAAAGGAGTATTGTTGTAGGAAACTATATGTTGATAATCTATTTAAGCCATGCATGATGTGAATACTACTGGTCTATCGTAGTCAAAACGCCCTTCGAAACCTGAAAGGCACCAACCTGGCACTTACCTCTGTGGGTCCTTTTCATGATGGTACTACCTGGAATCCAAAAAGAAAAGAACCCAACTGTTTTATGAATAGTGAAACAAGTGGATATACTGTTTATACACCTCAACACTAAAAGGAAAGATTACCAAAAATTTTGTTGTTTCACAGCATGTTTGCTGCAATCTTGTGAGCATCTGTAGATAATGCATATACGGTTTTTTCGTACTTCTGAAGAGACATGAAGAAATTGTATAACTGTATTGCAGATGAGTAAATGAGCATTCCAGGGAATTTACAAACATAGTTTGGCCCTCCAGATTACCTGATCTGAATCCAGTAGAGCATTTATGGAACAATATCAATCTTGGCATATGCTCCATGATTTTGGCACCAAATACAAAAGAACAATTGTGGGTAGTACTGTAAAATGTGAGAGTCCATATCTCTCCAAAAGAATTCCAACATCTTGTAGAGTTGATGCCTCAACATATTTCTGTACTTTTGAGAGTTCCTGGAGGAACAATTCATTACTAACTTCATGTAGAGTACCTTCCCATGACTTATGACCACTCATTATAAATAAAAGGAGTATATTCTTTAGTGTATATTAGAATTAGAGGACAAATTTTTTAACTTTTTTCTCTTCACTTTGGTCTGCTATTAATGAAGACTAGGTTCTGGAAACGTCTAGTCCCTCAATAATATAAAAATGTAAGTGACGAAGTGTAAATAAACCGACTACAAATATTATTAATTTTTAGATGAGTCGTATTTATTACACACAATATTTAACGAAAGTGAAGCAGATGTGTAATAAATACGACTCATCTAAAAATTAATAATTTTTCGCTTCACTGTGGTGTTCCAATACAGTTAAATCTCGACTACAAATAGTTTTTCCGGTTAATTTTGATGTCACTGTTACTAAATTCCTCTGATCACGCATGAAGACAGGAGTACTTTTTAAGTTCATTAGAAATTTGAATTCTTGGGAAATGTGTATGCATTTGCAGTCAGTGTTTCCAAACTATTGCACTATGGATATCATAACTTAAATATATGCTTTTCTTGTTCCAGTGTAAGCTTATCACCAAGTAACACGGGCATGATGCCTTATCATCGCTCCAGTGTGCATTCTAATGGCTACTCTACAGGTAGGTTACAGCTTATTTCAAATTCATCTTCAATTTATAACAAAAGACAAGGTATTTGATAAATTATCATATTTTGTAAAAAGCTGTTTTATAGCCTTGTTAAGGTTTGAGGGTTGAAATGATGGTAACATGACCTGCAGTTTCAGTGAACTAAATTGTTAGTTTTTTTTTTTTTTTTTTTTTTTTTTTTTTTTTTTTTTTTTTGGGCGGGACTATATTAAGAATTCAAGGCATAAGTCAAGGAAACAAACGGAAATTATTTTGGCTATTGTTTGATGGTAATAAAAGTGGAGGCAAGTGGGCTTCCATGAGCTTCCTGTTTGGAAAGTAATTTGGACGTTTATGGTGAGCGTCTTGTAGTTATTGAAGTTTCTGTAGGATGCTGCATTCAGTTTCTTGTTGCAACATTTTTCAGTGTATATATTGGAAGTTTGACTATTTTGTGTACTAGTTTCTGGGGAGTGCTAAGTGAGCAGTGGAAGGGAGCAGACGTGTGTGAAGGAGCTCCTGTTAGCTTAAAGAAGGTTATAAGGGACAATGGTAGTGGATATTTCCATATATAGGTGGAGGCTCGGAGCATTCAGAGCAGTTAGAGGTAGTAAATCTGGAAACAGAAAAGAAGAGGAGAAGAAAAGGAACCATAAGGTTATGGCAGTTACTCTGATTGCATTATTAGTTATCAGTGGGGTAGAAGTGAATCCAGGGCCAATGGATAGAGGTGACAGTTTGGAAAGAATACTAAGCAGAATGAACGAGCTGGAAAAGGGACTAAGTGATAAGTAAATGCTGCAGTAATAGAAATTAAATAGGAAATCAAAGAGGAAGTTAAGGATATCAGGAAAGAAACTGATGGGATAAAAGTAAGGGTGGATAGACTAGAGGAAAGGAATTTGAGGTACAATTTGTTATTCACTGGAGTGGAGGAACGTCAAAGGGTCTGGGCCATACAAGAAGTGTATGATATTCTGAAACGAAAACTGGAATTGAGATTGGGAGGCTGGGAGATCGCAGAAGTGTTTCGCATAGGAAGGAATACAGGAAAGAGAACAATACTTACAAGGTTCACGAACATGAGCACAGTCTACGAGATATTGAACGGATCAAGGAAACTAAAAGGATCAAATATTTTCATAAATAGATTTATCATTCGAGGAATGGGAACTGAAGAAAAAGTTCATAATACGGATGAAAGTTGAAAGGATGGTTGGGAAAATAAGCATATATTCGAAATTTACAACTTTTTTTTTGTGTGTGTAATTTACGTCCTCCAATGCTATGTCATATTGGACAATGAATGGAATGGGTGAAATGATGCTCAAATGAGCCCAGGATCCATAGAGCTTAGAGTTACCCGACATTCGTCTTTCAGGATAAGGGAAAACGCAAGCAACTTCGGATTGATGGCAGGAAAATTACATCTTAAGGGTAAAAGGGCATAAGAAGACTGGAAGGCAGACCAAAACGGGAAACAACTCAGCAAAATGTTACAACAGAGGCATGAAGTGAATCTATACACACGACAGTTGGAGGAAGGGTCAAGTCCAATCCTGAGGAGTAGAGGAACGGCTGACAAAGTAGGGAAGAAAAACGATGAATCAACAATAGGCAGCGGAGCAGTACAGTATGTGGAGAAATCAACAGCTGTAACGAATGAGAGAAAAGATATGACGACATTGGAGATGTCACGAGATACATCATCACCAGAGAAGGTCATCACACTGAGGAGGGAGGAAAGGGAAGCAGCATGTGCTCTAGCAGAGAAGGGGAAGGAGACGTAATAGAGCATACAGTGAGGAAGAAGAGATGGTGAAAGGTGGGGGGAGCGGCAACAAAGATGTAGTAGGGAAGAAGAGAGGGGTGTAGAAGAAAGTATTGTGTCATCACCTTATGGGAGCATTCTTGTGCTACAAAGTTACATTAACAAAAGAATGGAAGGTTACAAACTGAGAAACAAACAACATTTAGAGATTAAATTTATTGGGAGTCAATTAATGACACTAAACAACACTTACTCTTAAATTTTCCCGGAACTAGTTTCAGAGGCCTTCCCTCTATCATCATCGATGTCCGGCTGATGATAGAGGGAAGGCCTCTGAAACTAGTTCCGGGAAAATTTAAAAGTAAGTGTTGTTTAGTGTCATTAATTGACTCCCAATAAATTTAATTTATACAACACTGTTTTCAACACTTCCATGAAAGGATTTAACATTTAGAGAAGTTGAGAATATGTAGTGATAGGGTTAGAACAGGATCGCAATAGCAAACAGTTAGGCGATTGGGATTTTGGAACTGTGAAGGCTTAAAAAACAAACTCTACTCAGGAATCTTACAAAATTTACTGGAGGGATTAGACTATTTGGCAGTGGTAGAAAGATGGTTAAAAGAGGGCATTGAAATAAAAGAATACAATTATGTTGATAAGGGTGGAGTATTGCGAATAAAGAAAGGGAGACTTTCAGGTGGGATAGGATTGTTTGTTAAGAAAGAGTTGAATAAGACAGTGAAAGAAACCTGGTCTAGATCTAAAGAAGAATTGTGGGTGATTATCCAAGATAAGCAGTTACATGACAGTAAAATATGTATGGGTATAGTATACAACCCGCCAGTTACATCACAGTTCCATAACCCAGAATTATATAAGCTTTTAGAGAAGGACATAGAGATTTACAGATAAGTACATACATATTGAGGTAATAATAATGGGAGATTTCTATGTCAGAAGAGGGAAAAGTGACGTAAATTTAATGGATTTGTGGGAAACAAATGGTGTTTGAAAGTAATGAGTCGGTAATTCTAAAACAACATCACTGTTTCTAACCTTCTGCTTCAAATAACAAATGAGGTGTTAAAGAAAAGAGAGTGTTAAACATAAGCAGGGACAAAATGGTGGACAGAGGGAGTGAAAAATTTATTGACTTTTGTGAACAAAATTCTCTTGATATTTTAAATGGAAAATATGGAGAAGATGAAGCTGGGGAATGTACATTTATAAATAAAAATGGTCAAAGTGTAATTGATTACGTATTATGGCCAAATAATTTGAAAGGCAAGATAAACAACTTCAAAATTACAAACTTATGCACAAGCATTTGTCATATTCCAATAATAACAGAAATAAATCTGAAACATAAAGTAGGAGAAAGGGTAGGAGCAGGAGGAGGAGAGGTAATACAGACAAGGATAATAAAAACATTCAAATGGAGAAACAGGGAGTAGGTTTTATACATGGCATAAGTTCAGATGTAAGACAAATTATAGAAAAGGGTATAATGCTGAATATTAGGGAGGAAATGGGCAGGAAAAACATTAGACCTACTGGAATTACTAGTAAAAAGGGCGGGGAAAGAAATGGAAACAAGACAGAATAAGATACACGGAAATAAAGGGTGGTATGATGAGGAATGCAGATCATAGGAAAAAGAAGTATGTAAAGATCAAATTTATGATGAATATATTTTATCATCTACACAATTAATATTATTTCAATTATTTCTTTAACAGCAATAATTAACCTTTCATATATTTCACAAACTTTTAATTCCATAAACAATAAAAAAAATTATTAAATTTACACTTTTCATTTCCATATTATCTTTAGGAGAACGGAAGAAGAAACATATAGGGAAAATCTGTTGGTTAGGAAATGGAGATATAAAAATTTACTAGAAACAAAACAGAAAAAATGGCAGGAAAAAGTGGGGAAAAAGAGAAGGTATAGAGGGAAAGGATGGGAAACAAATATATGGGAAGCAGTTAGAGGTGAAGTCAGGAAAGAGGTGGCAAAAAATGAGATAAAGCAAATGAATGGCAGAGATAAACTTCAGGGAGCTGATAGGGGAGGGAAGAAATTTAAAATTAGAAATAAGAGATTTGGGAACAATAGAAATAGCAAATGAAGATCTAGATAGGCAATTCACAATGCAAGAGGTATACCATCAGTTAAAATCTATTAAAAAAAGAGAGAGAGAAGGCAGTAGGACCTGATGGTATACCTGGGGAATTTTGGAAAGTGTATGGGGAAACAAAAATGGATTTAAAAGTAATGACAAAGGTGCTAAACAAGATAAAAGAAAGTGATGACATACCAGAAAGTTGGAAAATAAGCATGATCGTGCCTATTTATAAGGAGAAGGGAGGTGCAAATAAACCAGAAAACTACAGGGGAATAAGCCTGTTATCTATATTAGGAAAAATATATGCAGGAATATTAGCAGAAGGGCTAAGAATGTGGGTGGAACAAGAAAGGAAACTGTCTGAATTTCAAGCAGGGTTCAGGAAAGGAAAACAGACAATAGATAATCTTAATAAAACTATAAATAGAAGTATTTATAAACAGTGGAGCTTCATCAATCAATGGGATAAGCATTTGCAAATATAAGCTAGAAATGACAACCAAGTGGTTAGAAAGAACGTATAAAGCATTAGTGGAATCCAAAATGCTGTATACAGTGGTGACCTGGGGGGGGGGGGGGGGGTGCAGAGGTGAACAACATGGCGGTGGATCAAAACTACAGAAGATTTGTGTAAAGAACTTCTAGGCTTACCAAGATCTACATCTAGGGAAGTAGTTTTAGTAGAATTAGGAAAAGCAAGAAGAAATGGAATAATAATGGAAAGAATAATAACATTCTGGTATAGAGAAGGGGAAATTATGCATGAGACAGCAAAAAAGATTAGAGAACTCAAACAGTTGGTGGTCAGAGATACGAGGAATTATGGAAAAAATAGGAATGGGAGATATATGTAGATTGGAGGGAAGGAATACAAACGAGGTGGGTAAATTGGTAAAATGCAGAATAGAAGATATAGAAAGGCAGGAAATAAAGGGAAGTCTAGAAAATATGAAATCATTACAATTTTAAAAATAAATAAAACGAACTGGGGTTGAGAAGCATACGTAAATTACTGCAATAGGCAAGAGAGAGAAGGGCTAGCTTGGATGAGAACAGGAACAATTTTCCTAAGAGGGATAAGAAAAGGGAATTTGTGAATTGTGTGGTGGAAAAGAAAGCATAGAACACAATGTAACAGAATGCGAGGAGGTTGCAATATGGAGAAAAAAAGGTTTGGGAGGAAAAATGGGAGAAAATAGAGAAGAGGATAGTAGCTATAAAAATGTTGACAGGAAAGGAGGAAAAGAAGCTAAGAAGTATTGGTGACGTCTTACAGAAAGTAAAAGGAAAATGGGCAAGAAATGTAAAGAATATAAGAAAGGAAGATGGTGGGGGGGAGGAGAGAAAGGGGCTGATTAAGTAACAAGAGGCATGGAGGTTAAGAGCTACTTGGCAGAGCAGAAGACCAGGGTGTCATGTAAGCCAAGGTAGCAACAAGGTAAAGACAAATGTAGCCTAAATTTGCAAATTGTAAAAAAGTCATGCATTCATTCATTCATTCTAGTTTCTGATTACTTATGTATACAGTATAATACAATACATGTCAAAATTTTCATATGCATGTTTTGCTAATTTGTAGAGATATTTTGATGGCAAGGGAGATATTTAATTTTTTTTTTTTTTAAATTTTTGCAAGAATTTTTGGTGCTGACTTGTCATGATTCTAATAAATTTGTGGCCTAAATATTTTTTCCCATTCTCAAGTACCTTGCATTTGCAAAGCAGTGATAATTCTCATGTAAATGAAGCATTGGAACTTTTTATTTTATGATTTAGAACTTTATAATCTACAGCCATTTCAACTTTATCATCTGGCTTTGTTACTAAAAATATTTTATCATCTGGCTTTGTTACTAAAAATAAAGAGCTAGAATAATTTAAGAATGCCTGTAATTACATCCTTCTCTAACATATCCTTAACCAGCCCACCTTGGTAGCATAGATGGTAGCGTGTCTGCCTCACGTTCAAGAGGTCCCGAGTTCGAATCTCGGTCGGGGTGAGTTACCTGGATAAGGTTTTTTCTGAGGTTTCACCTTATCCTGAAAGATGAATGTTGGTTTACTCTAAGCTCCATGGACCTCGGACTCATTTGAGCATCATTTCACCCATTTCATTCATCGTCCGATATGACTTAATGTTGGAGGACATAAAATTAAAAAAAAAAAAAATCCTTAACCAATTATCTTAACTACTCCATTCAATGTGTATGTAAACAATAAGGTGGGAATTGTATTGTATTAGTGTCAAGTAATTGAATTTAATATTCAGTCAAATTTGTCTAGTCCAATTCAGGTAATAATATGTCTAAACATCCTAACAGTTTGGGGAACAGTATTCTTCAGGTTTGTTGCCATTTCCCTTGTCTCCTTCTGTTTTCACATTGTACCAGTTATTTCAGTTGTGAAGTTGCAGTAGCATGCAGTGGGCCGTGCTGTGGCTGAGTGGTTAGACTACTTGCCTCTCACCAAGGTTCCCCGGGTTCGATCCCAGGCAACCACAAACTGAGATTTGTGGTGGACAATATGGCACGGGGGCAGGTTTCTCTGGGATCTCTAGTTTCCCCTGCCGTCTCATTGCACTAGTGCGGTATCTTCATCTCATGTATCATCAGTGTCACTGCCTATGGCACCCGCCTCGGTTTTTTAACGATGAGGTTAATCACAATACTAATTTAACATCAGTTATGTTTACTCTACCTCGCTTACTTTTGTAAAATCAGAACATGTTTTGGGAATGTATGCTTTCATTATCAGCTGACAACTTAGTATTTTTATTGGATCAAATTATGAACTTCAAGCTGCCACCCTTCAGACCAGCTCGGCAAGTTCATATTGCTATCACCATCAATCCATGTATGTGAATCCCAGGAACTTCATTTCTGTATCTTCATTGGTTTCGTCTGATAGCAACATTCGGATCATGTTTGTGCATGCATGCATGTGCGCGTGTGTGTGTGTGTGCGTGCGTGCGTCTGTGTGAGAGAGAGAGAGCAACTATTTTAGGTAAAGAGGGTAGGGACTATGTTCACACCTTCAGAGTGCTGTTCCCCTGGCCTATTCTAACATTTTATGTAATTGAGCCCATTAATTAGTATTCACACGTGGCAGTGCCTGTGCATTATAAGTTTACCAAAGTTTAAATTTCTTGTGTTTTCCAAACATATGTTCTTTCATATATCCCATTATATCAGTGCTTAATAACTTAAATGGTTAATTCCAATTTGCTTTTTAAAATTTTTCAAACTGTAATGGTATTTGAACTTTTGGTTGTAAAGCATGTTAAGTTATACAGCTCAAATTATGATTACCATACTTGCTCTTTCTATAAACATAGCACCAATAATTATCTATTATGTCAAGTTTGAAGCCACAAAACATCCGTTGTTTTAACCGAAAACAAACTGCGGTTGGTGTGCGCATGCATGAGAAGAGTGTTCTCCCCTTTTTGCCATCAAAGCATCACGTGTCTCCCACCCCTCTCTTCCTGCATGCGACAGAGTGCAAACCATACGAAACGAGTGTATTTTAATACTGTTTTGATTTTCAAAGTTAACAGAAATTAATTACCTCAGTCATGACCTCACAATCGATCAACAAATACATAGAATCATAGTTTCTTTAAACCCTGAAGAACAATGCAGTGATTCGGCAGAAAATGCAAAGAGTGAATGTAACACTGAATGAAACATGACCAGTACAGCCTTTGCGATTGAGGGGAGGCAATCTAAAATTACATTAGAGGACTCCAGTGTTGGTAAGCCATGCCTCCAACAGCATTTTGTTCGCGGTCTAGTTGTAGTTTTAATAAGCATATTTATCTGTAACATAAGAATTAAATAAACACACTGATGTAATGATTTAGCAAAGCTTGCTAAACAAGAGAAATTACACTCCCAGTATACCGCAATGCAAGCACAGGAATACACGATATCTTGGTGCTAATCCAAAGTAAAGTGGCCATATCTCGAGCAATATATTGTTTGTCCTTTACATTAGCATTTCTTTTTTTCTGGGAACAAAACTTCATTGTCCACAGATATACACAATACCTTGGTTTTAATCCAAGGTAAAGTAGGCATATTGCTAGAAATTTATTACCTGTTCTTTACACGAGCATTTCTTTGTTCCAGAAACAAAACTAATTGTCATAAGGTGTCAATAAATTTTGCTTTTTAATCCTTTTAATTTATTAATGCTGTAAGCAATCACAATTAATATGCCCATTGAATTGCAAAAACTATTTTCCCATTGGCTATCCTCTACCTCAAGTCATAATTTTGCTTTTACATGTACAGGTAAATAACTGAGTATAATTACTATTAATTCCAGTTGCTGAAAAGTATTAACTTTCTTGGGTGCAGGAAACAAATTTCAGAATGCCATAATTGGAATTTATGATCATGTTCTCAATGTCACTTTCAGAATCTGGCATACTTAATGCAAATTTAAATTGTGTATACCTCAAAACATAAAAATGTAAGTGATAGTGTGTTAAAAAATACTACAAATAGTTTTTTAAATTAATTTGGATGTCACTGTTACTAAATTCCTCCAAACATGGATAATGTGTATATCTGGTACAAAATCTCAAATTTGCATCAATTGTATGGTTATGTTATATGGCACAGTTGATAAACACAATTTAATCACTTCTGCATGAAATGACTTAATTGTTATGTGTGTTTGGAGGAATTTAGTAACAGTGATGTCAAATTAATCATAAAAACTATTTGTAGTCTGTTTATTGACACTCATCACTTACTTTGTTGTATTATCGAAGGACTAGTCTTTAGTTTTTACACTTAATTGTTCTTTGCTTTCTAATACTAAGCTCCTGTTAATATAAAAATTATTATTATTATTATTATTATTATTATTATTATTATTATTATTATTATTATTATTATTATTATTATTATTTATTGCTCCTAATGGTAAATCAGCTACTGGAGCAAGATTTTCGTAAACAGTTTGCTGAAACACATGGCCATTAACCTGATACACAACCACTCATTGTTCAGTTTTCACTAATAGAATTTAAAAGTAGAATACATTTCTCTGCGAATCTGTTAACAATATCCTTTACATTATCAATTATAGTTTTTCCGGGATTTGATAAACAAGTCTCAAACTGCAACCCCATGCAGTGTCACTGACTTCAAAAGTAGGCATCTTCCAACATCACAATAGGTATAAGATAACTGTGTTGTAAATATGACAGTAAATGGAGAGTTAATTCAGCAATTAAAAATCAAATTCTTAGGAATTGTCATAAATTGTTTTGAACAGTGGACAGAACACTGGGTTCGTGAATTTAAAAGTCCAGGTTACAAACATTAAAAATTGCTCTTTATTTCCATAGAAACACTTCAGTCAACCCCTACAGTACCAGAATTATGTCACATACACAATACAACTTGAAAGGTTTTTGACCACAAACACAGCTTGCACAGCTGTTCACGCACACGAGTCCAATTAACAGCTGACCCCCAGTGGCAGGCAGCGGCTGCTTTTATAGCTTACTCACTATTCTGGAATGTTCTCAAACAAACAAGATGACGCTAGAAGAAAGACGAACTCTCCAGAAATCCATCTCCTTCCGCTCACCATTTTGGCAAGCTTTTATCTTCGCACTGCAAACTCGTTGGCTATGTCGCCTTGCCTCAACAATGCGTTCGCGACAGTATTGAGAATACTTTGAAAGTTTGTAGAATTTAAATAAAGGTTAGCAGTATTTTTTTCTGCAGTGATTATTTTTTGATAACTTCTTGTATACAAAATAAAACATAAAAATAATTAATACAATTTTGAGTCGAACTAATACTCAATGCTCCATTTATTGCTAGTATTTACCTAGAACGCGTTTCGTTAGGATCTTCCTAACATCATCAGCTGTTGTCGACTAATGGATGCCGGTTCAGTGAACTCCTCGGAGGTGATAGGTGTGTCTCTGTCTGTATCTTGATGAACTTGAAATTTGGGTTTTCTTCAAAGGTAGTATCGAAATTAAACAATTTACTTTCATATTTCTTTATAAAGATTTTTTCCCACGTGGTTAATGCAGCTGGACCTTGAACTTTTTTAGTAAGTGAATTTCTCATTCTATGTCATGATTTTCCTTCCAAAAATGGTACGCTACCGCCGATTTATCTATTTCTTTATTCCTGATGTTCCTAAAATGCTGTTTAAGCCTAATGTTCACGTTCCTTTTTGTTTTTCCAATGTAGAATTTGTCACAGTCCTTGCAATTTATCCGGTACACTCCTGATTTTTTGCCTGTGGGTATCTCCTTTGTATTATGTGATTTCAAAAGGTGTTGTACACTAAATTTGTTCTGTGGGGCCAAAGTAATATTGTGTTCTTTGAAGACTTTTTGGAAAAGGTGTGTAGCTCTGGGATGATACGTAAATTTTGTATATGAGGTTTCATTGCTAATTGGGGAGAGAGTAGTTACTTGTTTGCATCTTAGTTGTCTTTTGAATTTATCTATTTTCTTGTTGACCAATTCAGCACTGTATCCATTGTATTCTGCAATGTGAATGATATTATTGTACTCTTTGTTATATTCTATCTTGTTTAAAGGTACATTAACCAGCCTGTAAGTTAAGCTGTTGATAACAGCATGCTTGTGTTGTCTTGGGTTATATCCATCTGATTTTATGAAATTTTCTGTGTGTGTTTCCTTTCTGTGTATGCCAAATTCAAGTTTATTATATTTTCTGGTAAGTTTCAACGGAATACAACAACGGAATAAAAATAATTATTGCTTTTCAGTTTTGAAAATATTTCTCAGTGACCGCAGAGAGTTAGAGTGTAACATTTATAGCAGTGTAGAAATGAACATAATTAAGTCTACACAACTATGGAGTAAATGAGTTGCTAACATCTCTTGTGAATAGTAGAGGGAGAGTGTAAATAAATCAATCAATCTGATTTTCAGTGTACCAGTAAACCATTGAGTTACAAGAAGGTAACAGGATGCAAAACAACTAAAAAATTGTAGGATGTTTTGTTCATTAAGCTGCAGAATGCTTTAATTATAATTTTTTTTTTTTTTTATGAATATTGTTAAATAGCTTGACTTAAAATTTATGAATGTCCAAAAGAGAGCTGCTATAACTGACACTGTTCAAACTGTGTATGTTTAGATGGACCACAAAATGAAGAGTCTCCGACTTACCTCATGGAACACCTAGCAACATTCACAGTTGCAAAGGAAACAGGAATAGTGTATCCAGCCGATGGAATGCGTAGGCTTCTACAATTGGAGAAGTCAAATGGGATCTGGTCACAGAAAATGCAACTACGTCTTGATGCAGCTTGGGTTCTGATTATGGACTATGAAACTGGGGTGAGCATATTGTTATCCAAATATGCTGTATTCTTAGATTGCTTACCTTTGCCTAAGTTATTGTCCTTTTTCTAAATTGTAGGCTCAGTGCTTTAAGGAAAGATTTTCATTTAATGTGAAATATTTTCTGCTATAACTTGGTACAGTTCAGTGTTAAGGTTTTTATAGATGAAGTTTTAGGGGTTGTCTGCCTGATTATAGAGGTTTCTTTTACTTTGTAGAAAATACTACATTGTGTGTATGGTGATTTTCATTGAGAAACTGCCCTATATCATTCAAAAACTTTAATCACTTATATATAAAAATTAACACCCTTTGAGCTGTTAAGACCATCTTCTACATCTAATATGGCAGGGACCTCTGTCCCCCTCCCCCAAGAAAAAAAAAGTTTTAAGCTATTGTCCTACTGTCCAACTACCATAACTTCTGAAATTGTGAGTGGATTGATATTTCAGTTTCACTTTAAGTTTTTTTTTGCTTGGAACATGGTTTGGAAAAGACAGTTGCTTTCATCAGCAATTGTATATCAACTATTTTCTGAAAGGGGCTTCCTTACCTTAGTGTCACTTGTGCTTTCAAGGTGTCTAATGGAGAACTTCATTATGTTGTGTTCACCATGTTATATAAAAATTCATTATTCTGTCATTTTTGATGATGCAGATTTTTTCCCATACAATGAGTTCTGTATTTGGGTAGGTTTTATACGGTTTCATAGGAAATAAGAACCAGTTGCTGCCAAATACATTTTATTTATCACTTAGCCACTTAGCATAGCTTAAGTGTTACACTTGAGGTGTTGTTGTATGATCTCATTACAAAATACAACTGATTTGTTGTGTTGTAAAACTGAACTGTACTTGACATAGTCCATTGCACTGTACTCAACTCAACTCCCTCAGGTGCTGGTTAGCCTCTTATATGCCCAAATACAAAAGAAACGTTCTAGAAAAGAGACCTACTTGAAACAGTGAAAATGAATTCTCTAGAACAGGCATGCTGTATAAAGTGCATGGGCTGATTTTCTGCAGAGTAACTGACATTAGCCTCCTGTCATCAAGTAGACAAGCCTATGCACTTCTCTTCTGGCAACCTTATGCCACAGTAACATTCCTCTCACCTCAGGCTGTGCAATCATTGTCACGGTTAAGTTTGGTTTAAGCCTTTGGTTCAGATAGGATAATGCAACCACACCAGGTCACCCTATAGGAAACCTTGATCATTGGATTACTGGTTGTAGCGGCTTTTCATTCGGGTCTTACTCTCTCACTGCTAGCTTACCACTCCAACTTTTTTATTAAGCTTAGGAATACTTCTCTTCAGCAGCACTTTTGGACGGTATAAATCGAAATAGCTAATGTGTTAATTAGAAAATGGTTTTTAGGTGCTAAAAGTTACATTTATTTTTATTCATTAAAATGCAAGAGTATTAGCAACAAATTTCAAGAAAATGATTTGAAGCTGCTTCAGTCACTGTGCCCAGTTTAAGCAAAAGTGAGGTGAAGCATGATAATTTGAGCTTAGTGTGTGCTAATTGAGTGCCAGTGAAAGACTTGTCTGCAGACTTAAGTGTTTTTTGCATATATAAGATGGTGATAATAATGAGTTTGACTCCAGACTGGAGTTTTTCATAGAGCAAAAATTTGATATAACTGTATTATCAGGGTTCTTCCCTTAAAACCTAATAGAGCACATGGCATTTTGCCTCTCCAGCATTCTTGCTGAATTCCCCGACTACCAGCTGCTGTTGTACATGGGAAGCAGCGGTCTGCACTTCACTGGGCAGTATTGTACTGGCTACCAACATGAACAGGCATTTGACTTTATAGCAATGCATTGTCATTCATGTGTAAAAGTGATTATAAATGGGAATCACAAGCTGTGTTCACACAGAATATATTTAAATCTTCCCTGGTGAAGATTCCCTGGTCGTCATGCAGTTGATGGACTGAACAGCCTGTGGGGGAGGGGGGGGGGTCAGACATGTACCTGCCCTGGATAGGGCTTGACCATTTTGTGACGGGATGTGATAGTTGCAGGATGGTGGGTGAAAATTAGGTTGGGGAAAGAAAGGAGGTAGCTAGTTGCTCCTCAACGGCTTCAGGTTTGAGTGCAACAGCCCGTGTGCACCAAAAAGAAATTAAATATGAAGTCTTGGCTGAAAAGAATGCTATCCCAGGCAAAATCTTGGTTGAGGAGAAATTTGTTTCAGGCTGAAATATGTGCTTTATGGTTACTGGTAATGGCTACATGCCATGTATGGTAGTCTGTATCGCTTTAAGTGGCGTTCTCCGTAAGTGACCTAACCAGGGTGCTCTGATGGTAAACTGGCATAGAATTTTGTGGTCTGGCACCTAATTTCATCCTCCACATATTGGAGGGATGAAGCCTCATGATGTAAAATCACGGGAACTGTCTGTATACAGAATAGATAACACAAAGGCATCTGTTCTGTACAGCAGGTGCTTGCAGTCATACCCCAGACTTCACATGCATAAAGCATTATGGAGAGGACTAAAGCCTGGAAAAGGTGTAACTTCAGGGGAACAGGCATCGTGGAGTGCAATATCAGCCTGGAAAAGGTGTAACTTCAGGGGAACAGGCATTGTGGAGTGCAACATCGTGTAAAGTGAGGCTGTGGCTCCATTTGCCCGATGCAACAACCCCCAAATGTGCTCCCCGAAAGTTAGGCCCTTGTCCAAAGTCACGCCCAAGTATTTAATGGAATTCTGCCACCCTATCCTTCGTCCAGAATAGGTGAATTTGGGGAAGTTGGCGGGAAAGTGGCACTTTGTAAATAAAATGGCTTGGCTTTTCTCCGGGTTGATGGACAATTGCCAGAGCATGCACCAATCTTGGAGGAGATGGAGGTGTTGCTGGATGGGGTTGAAGGTTCTGCGTGGAGTACAGCAGAATGCCGTCAGCATATTGAGCTATGTTGATGTTTGGTTCAGTGGGAAGGTCGGCCACTTAAAGCGTAGGGGACAAAACAGATCCTTCATGAACTCCATCCCTGATAGACTGGTGAAGTGTCTCCTTCCAGATTTACATTCCACAAGATTGTGAAGTTTGAAACCAGTGGTTCTATGGCTCATGTAAAGTGAAAGGGTAAATGTACAGTGTTAACAGTCAAATGACATAGGTACATGTTTTGAACATTATCTAACCAAATCCATCCCAGAATGAGCACAACAGGTGGAAATTTCAGAGTCTTCTATACATAGAGCAACTAAATTATTAAAATTAAAACTATGTGTACTAGTGTCCATGCTTTAAATCAAGGTGACCCAGTATCACTAATGTATTATTGTGAATGATTTCTTTCATCAGTGAATGATGGTTTAATTGGTCCACAGCTTCTATTCTATCCCCATGAGGTGTTGTTTCACCTATGTGGTCGTGTCTCACTCATAACAGTCAGTACTGGGCCTCTGAAAATCCACATCGCCTACAAGAAATCCCTCGTTATGAATCTGAAAGTCAGAGTTAGTGCTCTTAGCACTAGACACATAATCAATACAACATTCTGCAAGCAGACTGTAAATGCAGAGTTACCGAAATGACATTTTGACACCATTTTATCATGAACCAACAGAAGAAGAGAAATCAAGAGTTTCAACAAGACACTGCTACAGACCATACAGCAGTGGAGTCCATGAACAAAATTAAGGAAATATTTGAATATAGTGATTAGTTCTGGTGTATGGCCCTCTTGCTCCCACAATCTAACAGTATCTGATTTCTACCTGTGGGATAACTTGGAAGACAGACAACATTTATGAGACAAATCCTTGTAAATTGGAAGAACTAAAGCAAAATATTGGAAATGAAGTCGGAAACATTACATTGATCTAACTTACATGTGAATCAGAATGTGTTCTTTCTATATAATGCTTGTTTACCTAAGGGTGGATGACATTACCAGCATCTTCAATAAGGGAAGAATGTTATACATGCCTTATGCACATTTCATGTAAGAGCAAAGCTGGCTGTGGCACACCCAATCGTGCACAGGCAAAATCCTTTCTTCAGTCAGCTTCCTTCTTTGTTCTCTTTGTTCATAAGAAAGATCCTTATGAATATAGATGTTATCGTTAGCTTTTTTGTTTTAATACTTCCTTTGCGGGTTCTGTATTGCTGAATTTCATCAATATGTCTTTTGCCTTCCAATTTCCCAATTCTAAATGTGTACCACAGTTCAAAGCCTCTCATTTTCATCCCTAGCCTCTTCATGAACAATTCTCGTATCTCTTGAAATGCTCCAATTCCTTTTTGTTCTTCTATCCCAGAAATTATTAAGTTGCATCTTCTCATGAAGTCTTCCATATTTTCTATTCTTCTTTCCACTTTTTTCAACTTGATTTTTACCTTCTCCAACTCTTTAGTTTTAATCTCCATTTCTTTATTATCCCACTTCCTCCATTCTTGCTTAAATCTCATTACAAAACCATTTTCTTATGACTTCTCCTGTCTGCTTTGCTGCTGCCATGTCACTTAAGTTCCTTTTTCCTCACTTCTGCAGGAAGAACTGTACCGCACATCCAGTTTACTTCATTGCCAGTTTAGTACTCATAAATGTTTTGTAAGTGTTCTTTTGTTCAGGACCAAAATCTAAGGTGCCTTGGATTTATGTGTTAGAAAGTTGGAATAATATTTAAGTATATTATCTGTTTGTATGCATAATTTAACATATAGTGGCAAGTTTGGTTTCACCGAGTTTTGGGGGCATGCCTCTTAATCCATATTTATATAGTATAAGCATATCATGGTCTCTAATATCAAAAGCTTTACTTAATTTAAGGAGTATACATTTGCATTTTATTGTATTGTCCAGCCTCTCAAAGCAATATCACATCTTTAATATTGATTCCCTTTTCCTATAGCAGAACCACAAGCTCTGAAATATGCAGTGCTTGAAATTATGTTTACTTCATAGCTAAAAATCTCAAAATTTCTTAAAAATAGCAGGAAAATCATTAGGGGTGTGAGTAGCTAGACAAAAATGCTCTTAACAGTAAATTTAATATGTTTCAGGCTGTGATGGAAAGATTTCCGGTGTCACTAATCCAAGAACCTACAGCATTCACCAGTCATGATCCCATGGAATTATATAACAACATTTTGGTGTTCATTGTTGGAGAAGAACAAAGAACTGAAAGAATGGGATCCCGCTCTGAAATGCACATCTTTCAGGTTATTAAAATTTGTAGTAAAATTAATGAAAGTAAAGTTCTACATTCACTTATTTTGATATGATATGAATAAACTGAACCAAATGGTGATACGCCCATGGCATATTGCAAAAGAAAACCAAATCAAGGGATTATAGATGACAAAATTCAAACATTAGTGCATCAAGCATTTTTGTCATTTAGCATTCTAGTATCTTTAGTGTACTTAAAGTTGTCATAAAAAAAAACCATAGTGGTTATTCAAAGTATAAAAATTGAAGGAAGCTTAGATTTGTGGCTTCATGTGTTTTAATAGCTCTTGAAGGTGGCCCACTAATAGAATGGATTCATCATATTTCTTCCTCAAACCTTATTAACGAACACTGCACTTCCTTCAGAACGGAAGCTTCCTCCAAGTGCCTGTGTGTGATTTGCAGAAAATTGTTAATTAAGTATCAATTTTATAATTGGTGAATATCAAAGTTACATCAAGTTTTCCCTGACCTCATAAAGGAAGGTTAACTTCCCATATTCTTTTTTTCTATTTAAAAAAAAAATTAAAGTACACCACACATATAAGGATGTTTGAGGCTGTTGCATTTCTACAATATAGTCAGAAAGTGGCTTAATTGGCACCTTGAGATAATGCTCCAAAGTTGCATGAAGCCTGTCAACATCCATTATTGTTTTGCTTGTTTTCTAGAAGTAATCGTTAAATTGTGATTCATATCATTTTTGCATTGTCGCTTAATGCATTTACTCGAATATTATTTTTATTTTGGTAAGTGCAACCATTAGATGATAAAGTTTACCTTTAATTGAAGATCTGTTACGCTTATAATATACTTCACAAACTTGTGAAAAATTGAAACATTTTTCAGGTACTGTTATCCTTGGCTACTGACTTAATGTCGTTATGTTATCTCATGCTCTCTTGATGGTGGAAACCTTTGTGGTAAAGATGTGAACTTGTTAAGTTGGTCTGATGGGGTAGATTAAGTTATGAACTTATTTCCCACCATCGGACCAGCTTAGCAAGTTCATATTGCTTCGACAGACTTCTGCCATTAAGAGAGCACAAGATGGCATAAGTACATTAACTACTGTAACTTTCAAATGACATTCTTTTTGTCCTTGAATGTTACTAGGTCAGCAACCAATTGGAGTCCACCAGTGTTGTCATACTGCATTCCCCTTAAGTGGGGTGTCATGAGCACCAAGTCAATTCATCTCTAATAAATATTATTTGCACTAATAATATTAATCACACTCAAATTTTGCAAAAAGTGATCCTTAAGGATGGTAGGGAGTAATGTTTCTAACACAACTGTAAAAATCCCATATTTTTAGCACAAATGGTTTTCATAATACAAGTAAATATAATATCAATATATTATAGCAGTGGATCGTGATGTAAGCGCTGTAGTGACCATCATTATTGGTTTCTGTGCATTTATGTATGTGTGTACGTATATTTGTAATCAATCAGAATTGAAATTAAACTATTGACGTGATGTGATAATAGAATTACTTTGAACGAGTCAAAGTGTTTGTTAAATTTGAGAGAGACCAAAATAGTTGATTTCGTGAATGCTTTATGTACAGAACGTGAGGCATCACATGATATATTTATGATTGCTTTGTAATCGGGGGTGGTTTTAACCCTCGAGTAGTCGCGTGATGCTTTATGAGTGCGTGGTCGCATGGGCTACATATGTAGCCCATATAAAATTTACTTTATGCATTGTTTATAATTGTTTTAATAACCTGGGATATTTCTTTATAGTGTTTACTTACATTAAAATTGAGTTTTATGATTTGTTTCAAGATAATTAGATATTAAATTATACTATGTGTCATCTAAATTATACGGTAAACTTGTTTCAAGGTTCCTTTATATTTCAGAATCATATTACTCAAGTTAATAACTGAAAACAACAATATCTGACAAATAATAATAATAATATTTAATTGATGGAAATTAATCATTTCTTCACACTAGTCGTATATAGGCTAAGGTTTTTGATAGATAGTCAACATGAAAAATTCAATGCCATGGCCGGGATTTGAACCACGGATCTCCTGGTTTCCGTCCAGTCGCTCTAACCCATTGAACTACCATGGCCAACGTGCCGTCCTGACATTAAATTCTCCATTTGACTCATATATTTCCCCGGTAAACCACTAGGGGCTCTCACATTCGAGATACAGCGTTTGTAGCGACTTACTATTGTATTTGAGTCCCAGGCTTCATCACAAATGGTGTATCTCGAATGCGAGAGCCCCTGGTGGTTTACTGGGGAAATATATGAGTGAAATGGAGAATTTAAAGTCAGGACGGCACGTTGGCCATGGTAGTTCAATTGGTTAGAGTGACTGGACGAAAACCAGGAGATCCGTGGTTCAAATCCCGGCCATGGCATTGAATTTTTCATGTTGACAATAATAATAATGTTTATTAGCCCATAGACAAGTTGTACAATATGTTTCGAGCATTGTCAAAACTACAATGAAACAAAGCAGACATATATTTACATTAACAGTTAAAAATATGCATTATCAAACCATTATTAAATGTTTACATTGCTCCAACAGTCACTGTATGAATGTCTAGTAATAGTCTCAAAATATGACACAAGCACAAAATTACTATTTGGTTTACAATTCTTCTTGTAGACACTCTTTACACACCGCTGTGGAATGATTATTGCAAATCCTTCTTTGACACATGCTGCAACTCTTCCTGATATATTTATCATTGCTTCTTCCACATAAGTAGCACCTCCCTAACTTGTTGTCAGGCTGTGTGACTTGTGTTCAGCAAATGTCTTTAGTTCCGAGAAGAATCTTCCTAATGAGACTGGTATAGTGTTCAGTTCTGCTCTACTTGCTATTTGAGGCTTTATGAGCTCCCAGGATATGGTCTCAAGAAACAAACGTTGTTTGATTTTCTTATACTTCTGATTCACAGAAAAAGTACACATGGCATTGATCGCACTGATGTGGGTTCACCATCTGTTGCTTCGTCATTTTATTCATTTTCATCACTTGCTTCCTCTGTGTCTGAGTAATGCACATCTGGGGAAACATGATCTCCATCACTGTCGTCAAAACATAAATTTTGAAATAGGAATTAGAATATTATAAGGTGAAATATTTATAATATTTTGAGGTATATTATCACATTGTTCAATGTCACTTTCACTAATCTTATTTAGAGCTTCATTAAGCCTCTGTGCAGTTAGCAAATCATCCTCAAGAACTCCCACATAACAAAACTTTCTCTTGGTAGCCATTTCAACAACTGTTACATTAGTGGTTGCATGGGCTACATATGTAGCCCAGCTGTACACAACTGAGTTTAATTGCAAATAACAAAAATACTGTCTCGCTAAAATATATTATAGCCAACTAACCACTTAGAGCACATTATGTCAAGAAGCTACCAAAACCCCCACCACCATAAAAGCAGAAGAAGATGCGCATCTACAAAAACAAAATGGCTGGGCCACATGTGGAGCTCATGCCACTACTTGAGGGCTAAAGGGCTGTCATTGAATGACTTATTCATGAAGAAATTGACAAACCAAGACTGCGAAAACTACGTGAGGAATGCAGAAAGACTATAATCTGTTTGCTGTTAGAATAAAGTAAAGTAATACTTCGCAATGAGCTCCACCTCTAAGTATGTCATTGGTTATACGTAACATCTGTCATGTGCACCTAAACAGCAATGCCATCACCAGAATTTTACTGCCATCTTTGTTGTTACTGTACCAGTGCATTTTTGAACTTTTGTGAGTTATTATTACTGTAATCACTTTATAATGTTAATTCAAAATTATAACAATAACTAGAGTTGTTTATTGAAAGCAAGGTAAAGCAAGAAGCTTAATACACCACAGAACTATATTGTGGAAGAATACAGGAGTATTAAAACCCATCAGCCAATACGATTCATTTCCGCCATGTGCTGCTTTGACATTTACATTATTCTTACGGTGAACAGATTATACAAGCCAATGACTTGGGAAAGAAATATCACCTGACAAGATTTTGGAGCCTATCATCATAAATTTGCAAGACTCAGACATTGAAGAGGGTGACAATGACAAATTTTCTCTTGATGGAAGTGACATTAACAGCTATGCGGATGAGCCACTGATAGTTCCATTGGATTAGAAGAACAGATAATTCATTAACTATAATTATAACATTTAAAACATATACATAATATGTGTATATGGTTTTTCCACTTTTGATTTTAATAACTATATAAAATTATTAAATTTTAGATGAGTCGTATTTCTTGCACATCTGCTTCACTTTCGTACCTATTTTGAGGACATGTTTCGCAAATCTTCGTTTGCATCTATGGCTCTTGTGCGACTGACGCTAGATCCAGCGGTGTGGGTAATTCTGGGGTTGTTGCTGCCATCTGTTGATTTAGTGATGAACTGAAATGTGGGATTCTCTTCTAGCGGGATTTCAAAGTTCATTAGTTGGTTTTTATGTTTTTCTATGTATATCCTCTCCCATATGACGAGTTCACTATGTTTTTGTACGTATTTTAGTAATTCTGTGCTATCTTCAATTTCATGATTTTCAGACCAGAAATGAGCTGCTATTGCGGACTTATCAATATTTTTGTATCTTAAGTGCCTGAAGTGTTCTTTCTTTCTAGTTCTAAAAGTTGGGAAAATTCAGTTTAGGTTCCCTTATGTCTAGTGCCAAGGAGACTTGCATTAGGATAGTGTGAAAGAGAGAGGGAAATATAAAAAGAGTGGGGGCAACAAGGTGGCAATACTGAGCGTGCAAACATATCTCATTCATTGTCGACCAGAACTGTTCCCATTTGAAAAACGTAGTAGTTGGTTGTTAGCTGATAATGGGAGCAAAGGTTTCTGAAACATGTTTTTAATTTTTCACAAGTGAAGTATAGTGTGAGTATAAGCAACCTTCAATTAATATGATTAATCTCACTTTTCAAGAACTGCTAATTATAATTATTAGTAAGCTCGTCTTTGTTTATTGTCAGAATTAAACATAAAATTGTGAATTCTTCAGCTGTAATTTCTCCATTGGTGTCATGCATACTTACAATGTATAATTGTCATTAAGTGAATATTGTAACTGTCCGGTTTTCACCTGTCACTTAACTAAAGTAATTTGGTCTATTAAATTTTAGATGAGTCGTATTTCTTACACATCTGCTTCACTTTCGTGTAAGAAATATGACTCATCTAAAATTTAATAATTTTTCGCTTCACTGTGGTGTTCCAATACAGTTAAATCTCGATAATTTGGTCTAGTTTTCCTTGTACATAGCAGCACAGTTTAACAAGCGCAATGATGCCTCTTCCTCTGCTTCAATCACTAGGGCGTCAAACACAAGACCATTGTTCACTTCCAGTAATAACATTCTTTATATGTCACAACTGTTGTCATAGCCTGTTAAGTTACTAGCAATTTCTGCAGCATCATAAATACTCTCTCATAAGTACCCTTATAACTCAGAGGTGAGTTCAAGAATGTTCATGGGAGATGGAGGGTAGAACCTTCCAAAAGAAAATCTTGTTATCTTTCGATAACATATCTGAAATTTACATGGGAGGCAGTCCTTTCTTTACCTCTTCAACCTGCCAGTTGATTGGCATCAAAGCATACTGTCTTCACTTGATAGTAGCCCATAGTTACATCACATCCTTCTTCAGAGTTGACTGTCCCTAATATTTCCAGATAAGGAGCAAGACAGACAAGGTGGACCACCAGCTTCCTTCAGAGTTGATACAAAATGCGATATACCACATTTTGATAGGAGTTTTTGTAATTTACGTCCTCCAACGTTAAGTCATATTGGATGATGAATGAAATGGGTGAAGTGATGCTCAAATGAATCCGGGGTCCATGGAGCTTAGAGTTACCCGACATTCGTCTATCAGGATAAGGGAAAACCCAGGTAAAAACCTTATCCAGGTAACTCACCCTAACCGGGATTCGAACTTGGGACCTCTTGAACGTGAGGCAGTCACGCTATCATCTACGCTACCGAGGCGTAGGACTGAGTACCCAACATAGGCCATCTCAGGAACATTACATCTTTTGCAACTTTCCCTTAATTCTTCTGAAACTAGATCACCTCCTATGAAATCTGGCATTATTTACCAGATAATGATGTATACTCTAAGCTTCTTTCAGTTTTTATACTTTGAATGATGCATGCCTTAATCCAGTTGCCAGCTTCAGGTGCTCCCTAGTGAGATAGGGGATGTCTTCTAGCCTGTCCATTAATGCTCCAATAATCTTATCCTGGCTGGTCAGCATCACATGGCTTGCCAAATATCAGATCACATGGTAGTTGTAGCTCCTGTCTAATATCATGTTGCCCAGTGTCATGCCAGAAGATTCCTTTACTGATGCTTGGTAGGTCAGGAGGAATAATGGGATGTGCACATCCCAGTCCTACAGATAACTTGATACCATTATCCTCGACCATCTTAATACAATGTTGTACTATTCTATCAAACTGTAAATGAAGCGGTACAGATATTGTGTATCCTGAGGTGCTGAAGCAACCTTGCATAAGATTGGAGTAATCCCATGGTTACTGTATTTTTGGGAGATTCCAAACCAACAGATTAAGTTATTCACTATATATTAACTACAATTAAAGTCTCTTAATTGGAAATTGCAAAAACCTCTAGCCACTTGGTGAAATAATGCATAGCCTTAGAAGGGAGAGATTTCTTGCCTCTCTCTATGGAAAAGATAACACCACATCAATAGCCATTCTTTTAAAACTGTACACTGATCTTGTTGGGCCCTAAGAGTGTGCCTGTGTTCCATAAGTTACCATGCAGTTGTCGCATTGGTAGTACCACCCCTCAAAGTCACTTTGGAGATGCAACTAATAAAATTGGTGACATGTTCTCAAAGACCTTTTTGACACCCAAGAGCCCTCTGGTAGTATCAGATTAAATTGCAAGAACTAACTTCAGTTTCCTCCTAGTTCTGTTTTGGTTTTCCTGTCCATGAATTTCTGTACTCTTTAGCACATTGTTCCTGACCACCAGGAAGTCCAACTGCACCCAACAGCTTTTATAGGTTAGGCCTCTGGACAGATTTTTCATCCCTCAGGATTGGCCCATGTCTTGATCCTGGTGTTACTCCCACCAGGAGCAACCGACTGTAGTTTGTACCCTTAAGGGGCATAAGGTTGCAATAATCTTGTTCACCTCCACCTTCACACAGTGGCAGTGCTTTTTCTGGGGCAATCATCTGTATTAGAATGACGTCTTCCTGACCGGTGCTCAGGGGTAAACTTGTACTTTTGAAGCTGTTGACTCTGTAGGTTATCTAAAATTCAGTAGCCAGTTTAGGGTAGATAGTCAGTTCAGAAGTGAAAATCCACCTGCCTCTTTTTCATCTTCTCAGTCTCTTCTTTCAGTGCCAGGATATCAGTATGAGCTTTTAGCAGATTTATGTTTTGAAGATTTATAACCATGTATAGTGATGTTATTGTTTCTGTATTGCGCAGAAGTGACTTTTGCACTTGGAGATGTATTTGTTGGGGATAGTTGTTAAATGATGTAAGAAAATAACTTTTTCATTGAGAAAAAAAAATTCTGTTTGTTAAATATGTAAAATATGAAGCTATATATGTTTATTAATATGTATAGTATTCTTTTTGTTACCTTAAACTTTCACCAATAATATTTTACTGTACCAACATACCCTTAACATTTGTGTATCTGTTCATTTCAGTGTCAGAGTGTTTCTGCTCAGGACCTAGTTGAAGATTTAAAACTGCTGCGCGCTGGGAAAGTTCCAACAAGACGACGCTCACGTCACATTCCTCCACCTCCTGCTACACCCCCTCCAGAACCCCCTGGGAATGCAGTTGGAGTGAGTGTTCGAGAACAAGTATCAGTTTTCAATGCTAGTTCTCACCGTAAGTATATTGTTTGCTGATTTTAACTTTTGAATCTTTGCTTTTGATATTATCCTTATTTTTTTTTTTTTAACTCTTTGCTGATATTTAAAGCATTGGTGCAAAACCAGGACTGTGTTTAACTGGACATGCAAAGGAGAGTGAATTGCAAAAAGAAATTTAGTTCACATTAGTCATCAGTTTAGTTCACATCAGTAGAGCTCAGAAGTTGATGACCCTAAAAAATCGGAAAAATGACCAATAAAATTTAGGAAAAATGACATTAAAATTTTAAAAACTGACCATAAATTCTTTTTGTAAATTTAAAAATTTAAAAAATGTCAATTTTATTAATTATAATTAGAAATATTATGTAATTTATCCCATACATATTTATACACGAGGGCAAATTTATATATTTAGGCATACCTCTTATTCAGCATTGCAATAAAAAACTATTGCTTTTTATATGTGCTTGAGGGATATCGCCGGTTGTCTTGAAGAACATTCCTAAACTTTGAAAAACTACTCTCTCCTTCAACTGAAGTCATGGGCGCATACCTGAAGTGAGTAAGGTTCCCTGGTGAAAAGCCTTCAAAACAACTAAAGTCAAAATGTTCTCTGTGCAGAACTTTCTCAATTTTACACGACTGATACTCAATGTTATTTTCTAATAAATTTTTCATTTTCTCACAAACTTCTTGACCAATTGTTCCCACACATGTTTGCAAATGTTCCTCTACACCTTTAATCTTTTGGATGACCTCATGTATACTCATCTTTTTTCTAGCCATGTTATTATTTCTGCCAAAATCAAAACGTTAGCACTGATAAATGCCAAATTCCCCTTAATTTGAGGAACATCCACTAAGTCTTAAGCAACAGCTATAGATGCAGTATTTTCATTATCAAAATGGTCAACCACTGACTTCACTACATCAAAATATTTGCAATAATAAGCACATGCACTGATCCATGTTCCCCAACACATTTCTCTTGGTTCAGGAGGCAATGTTAGGTTAAGTGCAATTTAATGAAAATGTCTTAATCTTAAAGGAGCTTCTAGAATTTTTTTTTAATCATTTGTTACGAGTTTGTTAAATTGTGGAAATTTTGCATGCACTACTTCACAGACTCTATGAAGGGCATTAGCTATGCATGTTACTGAATCACTTTACTTGCCATTTTTACCCTGTAGTGTAAAATGATTTAATTGCAGTTGCTGATTTCACCTTCTCAATTACTTCCATTATGGGAAGAACATCTTCTGAGGGGTGTCAACTTCTAATGTACCTATAACAACATTTGCAATATAATGCCCATGTGTATCACCTGTCTTATTTTCCTTAAAATCACGTATTCTTACTATTGAATATACTCCTCTACCATGTTTGTACATCTTAGAAACAGTTTGTTTTATATATAAGAACATAGATGATTTTAAAATGAACAGGGAATACCACAGTCACTTTACAAGAACAACACAACATATCCATCTTTGTAGTCAAAGAACTTCAAACAATTTAAAATCCATAGACCATCAGGGCATAAAATTATATAACAAACTAAGAAGGGGGTTAAGTGAATGCATTATGCATCAATATAGGAAGAAAATCAAAACTATCCTAATGAAGCACAAATACTACTCTATAAATGAGATATTAGTGGGCATTTCCTCCTAATGTGATACATTTAGACTGATTCAAATGGATTAAATTGATTGTGAATAATGTATGAATAAACAGATGTATTTAAATGATAACTCAACCACATGGTTACATTGCAAAACTTACTCTAAATACTGTTTGTAGTTTCTTGTAAATAGTATACATATATATATATATATATTTTTTTTTGTCTTCCTTGATGAAGCCAAAAATGATATAAATTTCTATGGTGAATAAATTACTCACTCACTGGGGTACCTAAAGACCAAAAAAAGAAAAAAGGAAAAAAAAAAAGTCAGGTGTTTACTGCATAAAACTGCCAAGGCTGTGATAACTTTTACATTGGAGAAACTAAAAGTAATTGGAACATTAGGCTTAAAGAGCAGTTTAGGAACGTCAGGAACAAAGAAATAGATAAATCGGTGGTAGTGTATCATTTTTGGAAGGATAATCACAATATAGAACGAGAAATCCACTTATTAAAAAGTGTCTAAGGTCCAGCTGCATTAACCACGTGGGAAAACATTTTCATAAAGAAATATCAAAGAAAAGTTTTCAATTTCGATACTACCTTTGAAGAGAACCCAAACTTCAAGTTCATCAAGATACGGACAGAGATGCCCCTATCACCTCCAAGAATTTCACCAAATCCAACATCCATTAGTTAACAACAGCTGATGATGTTAGGAAGGTCCTAACGAAATGTGTTCTAGGTAAATACTAGCAATAAATGGAGCATTGAGTATTAGTTCGACTCAAAATTATATTAATAAAGTGTAAGCTTGATCTTTTCACCATTAATTCAGAAGTTTATGCTCATTATGCAGGGAATAATACATCTTTTATATACAGAGTGCTCCACCTAACTCTGCAACCTCAAATATCGTGGAAATTAAGCAAAGCATGAAAATTCCAATTGGCCAGGAACGTGCATATGTCAGTGAGAAGGTATGCACAATCCATAAAGGTAAACCAATGACACTTCCAACACCAGGTTGTGTTTTTTAAATGGAACATGTATGCTTATTCTAGCAAAATGAAAACTAGAGCCTCAGTTAGTGATAATGCACTTGGTTTCACGTTTATAAACCTCATACATTCTGAAATACGTGGCTGTTAGAGGACGGCAATGGCACCACTGTTTCTGACGTAATGCAACCCATGTACTTCTGTGCTCAGAGCAGGGGTTGCTTGCACTGGCCTGTAGCCTGCTGTAAACAAACCGATATCAGCTTGGCACGTTCTAGCTTCAGTGTATCAGTGTCTCCTGATCTGGTCTGCTGTGATACTGTAATGTAATTCACGTACATTTCGGATATTGCTTTTCGTATTTACACATTAAACAGTGTTTTTGTGTAGTGTTTTTGTGTGGCGTGCAATAGTTGCCATCATCTAGTCAATATGCCAGCCTTCAGTAACGAAGAAAACCTGGATATTATTTTAGTTTACGGCGAATGTCGCAGAAACGCAACTGCAGCTGTGGCATTGTATGCTGAACGTTATCCAGATCGACAGTATCCTTCGCCTTGTACCATTGCCAACATCTGCATGAAACTAGCGAAACAGGAAGCTGGGCTCTCATAATGCGACAACATACAAGGACAGTGACTGGCACTAGAAACGAAATTGCTGTTGTTGCTGCTGTAGCGCTCAATCCTGAGGTGAGTGTCTGACAGATTGCACAAGGTTCTGGAATAAGCTGCAGTAGTGTGAACAGAATTTTGCAAAGGCATCGGTTTCATCTGTCCCATATCTCACTGCACCAGGAACTGTATGGGAAGGACTTTGAATTCCACATTGTATTGTCGTTTTGCACTGTAAATGTGTGTAGTGTTTAATGCCTGCTTTTACTACATACGGCACTGCAGGCGGTGACACTGATGATACATGAAATGAAGATGGAGCACTGGTGGAATGAGATGGCGGGGGAAACCGCAAGTCCCAGAGAAAACCCGCCCCAGCGCCGTGTTGTCCACTACAAATCTCACTTTGCGGTCGCCTGGGATCGAACCCTGGCCGCCTTGCTGAGAGCCAAGCGGTCTAACCACTGAACCACGGTGCGGCTTGTCGTTCTGCACTTCAGCAGCTGCAAGGTAATCCAGCATTCCACTCCACAACAGTGGAGTGTCAATGTTTGGTGAGGTATCAGTGGTAACCATATTTTAGGTCCCTATTTTTATCAGGGAACATTAAACGGACAGTGATATACATCATTTCTGTAATATGCTTTACCCCTCCTCGTGGAGGTTCTGCGATTGGAAACCCGTCTATCAATTTGGTTCCAGCATAATGAATGTCCCACATATTATGCACAAGTTTCTAGAGAAGTTGTGGATGTGAAGTTTTCAAATAGTTGGATAGGACGGTGAGATCCCGTGTGATGGCCAGCTTGGTCTCCAGACTTGACACTATTAGACTTCTTTCTCTGGGGCATAGTGAAAGATTGTGTGTCTCAAGAACCGCCAACGACAGTAGAGGATATGCAACATCGTATTACTGCAGTGTGTGTGGCAATATCTGTAGAAACACTGCCATCTGTGCAACACTCTTGTTCCAGATTCCAAAAGTTTGATACAAATGAAGGACACTTCAAACCTGTGTGTAACTGACACGGTTTCATCAGACAAGGCGCTACTGGTGATTTTGTCTGCGCATTTTCCATGCCGGATGTAATGCATAACAATGAAGTTTCTGAGGGCTATAGGCCACTAGTAAATGTGTTTAGAAAAATGGAACCAAGTGTTATCATAATTGTAGTCGTAGTTGCCATTTTGCTAGAATAAACATACATGTTCCATTTAAAAAAATGCAATTTTGTGTTGGAAGTGTTATTTGTTTACCTTTATGGATTGTGCATACCTTCTCATTCCCCTGACGTAGGTATATTCCTGGCCAATTGGAATTTTCATATTTTGTTTCATTTCGGTGATACTTTAGGTCGCAGAGTTAGGTGGGATACCGTGTATAAACCAGAAAATAACAAGAGCAGAGCTTAAGTCCACCATGCTTTAAAACTACAGTGTTAAAATGTATGGTGGACTAACAAGGGAACTATCACTGTACTCGCACTGCTAAGCACCTGAAAATTTGATGGTATAATGCCTGCTGTATATAAACCATGTGCACCATAACTCTGCTGTGGAGTAGAACTGTAACGCCCAAAACTGAAGCCTGGAAAGTGCCGCATGCAACCACTTGCAAGTAGTTCTTCTTTCCTAAGATGATTCATTTTTCTCTCTAAAGAAATCTTTTATGTTCATTAGTATAAATACACAAATATTTTGTTACAGAAGCAGGGCATGGTGAACTGGGAAACTACCCTTCTCATGGACGTGATGACGAAGTCAGTTCCACATCTAGTGAGAAGTATGAACGAGATGTAACAATCCTTAATCATTGCTTCGATGATATTGAAAAGTTTATTGCAAGGCTTCAGCATGCTGCAGCTGCATCACGAGAATTAGAGCGTCGTCGCAGGTAAGAGGTTGACAAATATATATCCTTTCATAATCTTTTCTTTTTCTCTATTACCCAGTAAGAGCTCATTTATATACTTAGATGGCCAAGGCTCGGCATTCTGCGAGAAATCTCTATAGATTATCCAGGACAGAAGGACATCTCAAACCACATAACCTGCTTTCCAGCCAATTTTACGAACTATTGCTCTGCATTCTAAAACTGTGTGGCAGCTATTTCATGGTTCTAAATTTTAAAAATTGATTTGGAATTGATGTGTGTTTGGAGGAATTTAGTAACAGTGACGTCAAAATTAATATAAAAATTATTTGTGGTTGGTTTATTGACACTCGTCACTTACTTTTTCATATATTTATGAGAGACTAGTTTCAAAGGCCCTGGCCTCCATTTTCAATGGGAAGAGATTGAAAATGGAGGCCAGGGCCTTTGAAACTAGTCTCTCATAAATATATGAAAAAGTAAGTGACGAGTGTCAATAAACCAACCACAAATAATTTTTATATTGATTTGGAATTGTTATAAAGAGATTAATTTGTACGGATATGAAAGTGCAAAATTAGCGTGGTATGAGATGATGCAATCTGTGTGATGATGATATGATGATTATGATGATGATGATGATGATGATGATGATGATGATGTCTATAAGGGCGCTCAACTACAGCAGTCATCAGCGCCCTGCAATGTGTTTGAAATATTATGTAATATTGTCGTTATTGGTAACTGTAAGAATGTGATTACGAAATGTGGTGACATGGACCAGTAAAAGGTAAGTAATTTGGTTGCTATAGCAACGTAGAAAGAAGGGAGATTAACTAAAATTAGCATTAGCGTTTGTAGGAGAAAGACGTGTATTTGAGCCTCTCCGAGTTTGTGTAGAAACGATTTTGCGTGTATGCATTTAAGATGCATTAATTTGTGTGACTGTAAGAGTGGAATAGTTCATCTATACATCAATCACCATTTGTTCTAGTATACCATTTACTTCATTTAAAAACTATCAAAGAATATACTTGTTTCATAAGAATTAAATATTCAGCTTTGAAAAGAATAGAAGTATTTGTTCATTCTAACAATAGTAATAATTTTTCTTCTACTCCACGACCATGCCCAGAGGTAAGATATCTTGTTACAGTGATGCTGCCAAGGAACATATAGGATTAGACTACAAGATCTTCCCAAAGGTGAGAAACAAATCATAACATCATTCGTCCCATTTTGCAACTAAAATCGTGTTGTAACTGTTAACATTTAATAGTTTTACCAATGAAGACTGATTGTGAAAGTCCTAGCAAATCTTTTGCTATGCAGTTGGCCTTCATACCACCCACCTTGGAAGATACAAAATGAAGCAAGCTATCATCACACAAAGAATGAGGGCCATAAATACAAAACTGGTCATTCCCAAAGTGTAAAATTTAATAAGAGGCATACAAATCATTATTTGCTAAGTATAATAAACTGCAAAACATTTCAAGTAGAAACACACGTTGTACAGCCCTGCCAGTAGCAGAATTATGTAACATACACAAACGCAACCTTCAAGGTCTGCCACTCGTCCACAAACAAAAGAATTCACTTTCAAATCACTACACAGCTGCACGCACACGATTATTCACAAGTCCATTATTAACACTGGCTCGACTGGAAAGCTGCGGCTTCTTTTATACCTCTACTCATTGTTCTAGAAATTAGTGGAACGCTCTGTAAGAAGAAAAGAAGAAACTTCTAGACATCTGGATTAGTCAAACAGGGAAGCAAATGAATAACAAACATTATATAATGTTGAAGGGTGTGAAATCTTATATATTTTGAAACACACATATGGATGCAGGTTTCACAAAAATATATTGTTTTCTTTGTTTTTGGGCCCTATATACCACACAAGGATTTGCCCAACTTCCTTGTTCTCTTCTCCCCATGAAATGCAGAAATCCTTTTAGCCTTTTCAAAGTTGGGCCCTGAGAAATATGACCCTTACTTGACGTAGCATTGTTTTGCCACACTCCCATGCGTTCCGCCACCAGAGATCTAACGAGATTCTTGCGAAACTTTCTATGTGACAAGATCAGTTTACATTTGTTTGTCATGTGCATTGTGTATAACAGGTACGAATTCACAATGCAAACTTCCAGCAACCAGAAAAACATTTTTCTGTACCACTTGCATGTTCTCCTGCAGAATCAGTTCTCTCGACACCGCTCATGTGTCGAGTGTAGTCGAAAATAATGTTTGGTTTCAATGTTGCTGCCTGGTTTGGAAATTTTGAAGGCACCTCTGTCATTTCGTTTTTATCGCCCTTGTGACTGGTACTGAGAATCGCTTTGTCTTTCCAGCACAGGGCAAGCTTTTGCTGATTGCGGAAGCTTTTTATCTCATCCCTCTTCATTTTCTTTACATTTCCTGGCTTTAGTTGGTGTGTCATATTTTTTCTGTTACCCTTAACTGTTCCAGTAGTCACCATATTCATTTTTCACAGTTCATCAGCTAATTCAGGTGATGTGTAGTACCTGTCTGTGTAAACATGGTAACCTTTAAGTGGGTCTGTAGGATCCTTCAGGAGAGAAGAACACAGGTCTTTTACAACAAGGGTAGTTTTCAAGAGGTTAGAATTTTATTCAGTTTTGCCCATATAGGGTTGGAAATTGTGTAGCTATCCAATGGAAGCATCAGATAAGGAGAAAACTTTGATTCCAAATTTTGTAGGTTTGTTTGGGTTTATACACTTAGAATTTTACTCTTCTCTTGAAACTGATGGTGCTCTCGTTGACTGATACAAGTGGACTTGGGGAATAGAATAAACTGCAATTTTGCCGTAGTTTTTTGATTAAATTTTGAATAAATTCTTCTTTAGATAATCTTCTATTTCCCTCAGCATGCACAAAATGAAGATTCCAAAACAAAAGGAGAAATTTGTCACGAGAAAATACATCACTGAAAAATGGAAATTTATCTACCCAACTTATAGAAAAATAATCTGTGATGTCAGAGGTAGGCTGAAGCCCCATGTTGATAACCACCCCAATTAGTGCTTTTATGTCAACAATTGTTGGGGGATTCCAGGATGCAATCCTGGCTTTCTTTGTTGGAGATGTCACCTGTTTTTTTTTTTTTTTTTTTTTTTTTTTTTTTTTTTTTTGTGTTCCCTTAAATGCAGGTTTTCTCGGTAATTATTTTCAGTATTTCGTCATCAAAAAATAGACTGAAAAAGTCTATGGGAGGAGTATTCTCATCAAAGTGAGAAGGAAGAATCGGCCTGTGCTGGATATTGTGCACTGGCATAACAGATGTAGGGTCAGGATCAAAATTACTCACCTCTGCCCAGCTAGGTGTACTGTTGTCTGCAGTATCACATGAGTGACTCTCGCACTTACTTGCACTTGTTCATGAATTCTCGCATATTTCACTCTCATTATCACTGAACTCAAAATCTGACAAATCACTATCGCTCTTGTTCAACAAAGCTACAATTTCTTTTGAAAGTAATGAGTCGGTAATTCAAACACAAACATCACTTAAATTATTAAATTTTTAGATGAGTCATATTTCTTACAGTTAAATCTCGATCACTTAAATTATCCTTACTTGGACAAACCGTTCTCCTAAACATGTCCAAGTAAGGATAATTTAAGTGATGTTTGTGTTTGAATTACTGACTCATTACTACTGTTTATTGCTTCACTGGTGAGAACAACGAAAGGAATTCCTGACAAAGCAAATTTGGGGATTTACCGACCACTGTTTGAAAGCACATTTCCTGCCATCTGCTGGCAGTATATCTGAATTATATGAGCAAAAATAGCAGACTACAATAGCTCTTTAACTGTGCACCCATATATGGGTTTCCGTTTTTGGGCGATTGGACGCGTCACCCATATATGGGTTTCTGCTCGTGAAGGGTTAAGTGTAGGTGAAATGGCAACCCAGCTGTACTAGATTCTACCAGATGAAGAGTGGAATGAATGAAATAGAACACAGAGAATATGATTATTAGGTTCAGAAGCTGCCTAAGATAAGGGAGAGGGAAGGATAAAAAAGGGGCAAACCCTAGTCCAAAATTTCTGATTTAGAAATTTAGCATAGCCCATTTTATAAAATGTATACAAGTTAACTTAATTTGGCAGAGCACATATTTAGATACTGTTTATGCTAGAAGAAACTCAGTGGAATGAACTACTGTTTATTGTTTCAGGAATCGAAAATCAAAGAAAAAGGATCTTGGAGATGGAATGCTGACAATGCGTGCTAAACCACCACCAGAATTAGAATTCATTGACATTTTTCAGAAATTTAAACTTTCATTTAACTTGTTGGTAAGTACAATAAAATACATTAGTTGAATAAACATTCATGAATCTATTAAGAGAAATCATAGAATAACATTATTTTACCAATTTTATTCAGAAATGTTAATCATTCTTTATGGCATGGTTGCCGTAAGATATATCCAACTTTACTTACAAAATTTAAGTTGTATTTTAAAGGAACCACTTCATTGTCACTTGAATTACAAGGAAGGATTGACTCTGATTAATATTAACAATTTGTATACTCTTGAATTTAAGATGACTTTTAACACCACTTCACCTAGCTACTCATGTTATTCTACACAGTTTGATGGAGGCTATAGTTCCATAGAAATGAAAAAGCTGTACTCCTTTTGAAGGATTTTTATACCACCTTTCATATTTTTCTGGTTTGTAATTTAGATATAATTTTATATGGAAATTAATTGTTCTTCCGCACTAGCCATGTATAGGCTAAGGTTTTAGATAGTCAAACTGAAAAATTCAATGCCATGGCTGGAATTTGAACAGTGGATCTCCTGTCTCCATTCAGTCGCTCTTAACCATTGAGCTACCATGACTAACGTGCCGTCATGACATTAAATTCTCCATTGACTTGCATGTTTTCCCAGTAAACCACTAGGGGTTCTCGTATTTGAGATACACACTGTTTGTGGCGACTTACTATTGTAAGTTCTTGATCCCAGGCTTCATCGTTAAACCCTTATTATTAATTGATAGAAATTAATCATTCTTCCACACTATAAGCTAAAGCCTATTTATTTTTTGGCCATTCTAAGGATTTCATATGTTGTAATTAGGTGACTGCACACTTAAATGTGCACACAGTCTTATGATTAATACTGCAGTATGCAAACTTCAGGAGTATGTGCATGTACATTGATACAACCAAACTTCCCCCTCCCCAAAATCCGTCATCTTTGTTGCCTAACACGTGGAGAGGGGTAGTAAGGTTGCAATGCTGGTACCCCCTCTCCTTCAACTGTCAATCACCAATTATAATGCACCCATAATAGTAGTTGCGAGAAAGAAGTGGCAGCTGTGCCATCGCATCAATGTTATATGCTGAGTGCATCTCCCATTATCTGCCTTTCTACATGTTACTGTTCATATAAATAGAGGACTATATAAATAAAGTGAAAACTGATATTCCATTCTAGAACTTTTATTTGAAATATTTTAGGAAGTTACAGAAACAAAAAATTACACAAGGGAAAAACTGTGAATAGAAGTTGCAATTTTATAAATATTTAATTAACTATTATTGCTAGCTAAAATTGGCAAGCTTTTTTTGACAACATAATCTTAAACAAAAACAAGGTTTTGATGTATTGTGTAAGAGATCTGAATGATTTCAGAAGGCTTACCAGGGAAGTTTAAGGGGAGCTAGTGGGATAAGCAGCAGGGGAAATTCGGGAACCTTTTGACAAATTGTACATCTAAATGTGTACTACTGACTGGTGTTAGTTTCTTTTAGCAAAGCCTCCTTTTTAGCTTTCATTGAAAGGGCTATATAAAGCCTCTTGTGCACATAACTGCAGTAAAACACACATCCTAGCTCTTATACAGGAAAATAGTAGACAATTTTACCTAAGTTCATATGATGCAAGGAAGTGTAGAGTTTCAAAGTTACATACCCTATACTTAAATGTACATTATTTGTACACGTAACTTAGCTTATGTGTTGATAAAACTCCTCCATGATTGAATAATATAATTCATTTATAAGCTAGAAATTCCTTTCAAGAATGTAGTGTGTTATTAAATTATAGATGAGTCATATCTATATTTCATCTATAATTTAATAATTATGTCGCTTCACTGTGGTGTTCCATACAGTTATATTTCGATGTATGGAGTGTGCTATTTACAATACTTTTCTTCCATTGATTTTCTATTGAGAGCAGGCAATATTCAGGACAGTTAATGATGTAGAACTATTTGAGCAAAATTAGTATTAAAGTATCTTAAGCAATACAACTTTAAATAAGGAAATAAGAGAAAGCAGAAATTGTATATATTTGAAAATTTCGCATTGATGATCAAATCAGAATGAAGATAAAGTAGGTTAAGCTGTAAGCTTTGGATTATTGTGTAATGTATTTCCAATCTTCATAAAGTGATCATCTAATTAAAAAACTGAGTACAATTTCGTATAATTTCAGACATCTGGTACACATAGTTAACATAAAAACTCTCAGAAGCATGTATTTTGCGTGTACTCCATTTTAAAATATGGCATAACATTATGGGGTAACTCACCACATTGTAAATCATTATTCATAATGCAAAAACGGATTCTAAGAATACTTGGAGGAGTTAAATCAACATCTACGTGCAGACCATTATTTAAAAAATTTAAAATCTTACCTCTCCCGTGTATTTTCATTTTTGAAATTTTAAAATTTACAAAGACAAATTTAATGAAAGGAAATGGCCACTGTACCTTTAATGACACAGTTCATAATCATAATACTAGACAGAGAATGGATATTCATGTGAATAGAAGTAACACAAGAGCTCATCAAAACAGTGTAATAAACCTAGGAATCACTTTTTTTTAATAAACTGCCTATAGCTAATAAAACCATTTGCAATTTTTCAGCATTTAAAAAGTCAGTTTTGGCATACTTGCTAGACCACTGTTTTTATTCTGTTAGTGAATTTATGGAAAGTTTATAATATTGTTACATTTCTGAATTAATTGTGTATATTATAAAATTCTTGAGATATCTTTATAAAACATTATTTTGTACAAACACTGACTTGTCCTTATTGGATGTGACTTGTTAATTTACAAGTATAGTTAATTGCACTGTAAATTCACAATTTGACGTCTTATATCATAGTACTCATTTACAATGTATGATTTACAAGATGAATAAATTATCTATCTATTGCTCCATTTATTTAGGCCTGAAGGTAATCCCTCTTTGATAATGATTCCAAAGAGTTTGTACCTTCAACCAGCTAAGCAAATGTATTTTATGATGTAATTATCATTACAAATCTGCAATTTCAGTTTTGGAAGTCCTTCAGTTACCAACAATTTGTTTATTGTGCCTATTCCCTTCTGCTCTGATACAATTTTAGATTGATTCATCAATCTCAAGAACAACAGAACTGTAGCTGTAGAATCCTTAATACTGTGTTCCCCCCACCACTATTAATATATGTATTTACATATATGAAACATTATGCTACATAAAAAATAATCTCAGTATGTACACAACAAACTCACAGATACATTCTCATGATACCAGAAGAAAAGATAACCTTCATGTAATCACACATAGCACTAGTTCTTTTGAAAAAAGTTTTGTATATACTGGCCTCCAGCTTTATAATAAATTGCCCAATTATCTGAAGCAAATACCTGCACTGCATCGATTTAGAATTTGTCTCAAAAAACTTCTTTCACTCCATCATATTGAGATTTAACTGTATTGGAACACCACAGTGAAGCGAAAAATTATTAATTTTTAGATGAGTCGTATTTATTACACATCTGCTTCACTTTCGTACCTATTTTGAGGACATGTTTCGCCGTAGATGCAAACGATGATTTGCGAAACATGTTCTCAAAATAGGTACGAAAGTGAAGCAGATGTGTAATACATACGACTCGTCTAAAAATTAATTCTTTCACTCCATTGTTTTTATAGCATAAAAGAATATTATGATTACTTTGACAATTAATTTTGTTAATGTTAATGATGTTAATGTTTTATAGTATAGGTGAATTGTTTGAATATGTTAATTACAAGTGAACTATTATTATTATTATTATTATTATTATTATTATTATTATTATTATTATTATTGTTGTTGTTGTTATCATCATTATTATTATTATTATCATCATTATACTGTACATACAGTTGAATTTTCATTCCAAACTTGTGTTGTATATATGTATATTGTATAATTTTTAGTTATAAGTAGTTGACGTGTCCTATATCATGTAATATGATCAAAAGGATGAATAAAAACTAACTAACATACGAATATTGAAGCATATAATTAGCAAGTCTTGATGTGCAGCTAGTGTTATAATTGCAAATAAAGCTGTTAATTAAATGCAGAATGCAGAGCTGTCTACTGCAATAAAAAAAATCACTTCTTTCACTGAAAATACAAATCCTTTTGTCTGACTATATTCAAAGAATTTTATAATTGTTTTCTCAAGCCCATAAATAAAACATGAGCAATAATGCACAACTATTTAATAGATTATACATTTATTCAGCTGTGAAATATGAGTTTCATTGTTTCTTGAGTTAAAAACTATCTGGTCTTGACAAATAATCACTTGACAAAAAACTGCAGCTTAACATATTTACATAACTGGGTTCTGAAATATCAGCAAGAAAAGAAGCAGTAAATTGTTACATTTTTTAATCAACCTAGCACAATCAGACTTTGATAAGAACATAATGTTTCCATTAATGTGGCATCCAGAAACGTGTTGAATGTGCTTTATGAATGTCTTATGCATTTAATGGGATTTTGCATGTCCACAGCCATTTTTGTTGTCTTCTCTATGTCTTTAAGCAAGATACCTGTATTGGAATGAATGTATTACAGAAAATCAAAAGGGTAATGTGGAAGAATACAGTTTTGTTTGTGTACATATGTACAGTGGAGTAAGATTAGAAAAACAGAATTTTTTTAAGATTTCATTTTTGTATGATTATTTATGCTGTGTTACTAGGCAAAACTGAAAGCACACATCCATGACCCCAATGCTCCAGAACTGGTACACTTCCTGTTCACTCCTTTGGCACTAATTGTGGATGCTTCACATGACACACATTATGGACCGAATCTGCCAGCAAAAGTGGTATCCCCTCTATTGACAAGAGAAGCAGTGAATCTTCTCATCAATTGTGTCACCAGCAAAGAAACAGAGCTTTGGCATTCCTTAGGAGATGCATGGCTGATACCTAGGTAAGTATTATTTTCAGTTTTCATAAGCTTATATTAAGAAATGCAGGCTGATTAAAAATGGACACTTTCAGTTTGCTATATTTCGTGAACCATATGTTTTATTTTAATTCTGTAAATTATATTTGATTATACCTACATGGAGATTTACAGATGTCCAGTATGCCCCCATCTGGCTGCACGGATAATATTGTCGTGATGGCAATGAATACCTACTGTAAAGGAGTTAATGTCAAATAACAAAAACGATGGAATGGGGTGACTCACTTAATTCCTTTATAGTAGGTATTCACTGCCACTGACACTATCTAGGTGATAGCTGAATTCATTTCAACTCGATGAAGAAAGCCTTGTATCACTGTATTACAACAACTGTACTACAGTTGTACCTCTGTAGGTTTACTGCAACTGTTACAATTTCTTAGATCATTTAAATTCATGGGAGGAGGTGGTACCTAAACTAGATCTTTCATAAATGCTCAGAAGAAGAAATTGCAAGGTTTGAAATGAATCAAAATAAACTGATAACATGGGAGAACATATTCATATGGAAAAATAGGAACTGACTAATGAACTTTGAAATCCTGCCAGTAGATAATTTGACAAAATAGTTCATAGTTCCACCGCCAGAGAGAAGAGAGTAGATGACAAGAGGTTAGTTGGAGAGAGGTTGAGGATGGAAGCGATGGCTTCTGAAACTAGTCCTTCAATAATATAAAAATGTAAGTGTCAAAGTGACAATAAACTGACTACAAATAGTTTCTTCGATTAAACTTATTACTTATGTTTATAGAAATCTTAAAAGCATTCCTATCATATTGCTTGATAAACTTGACACTATATTAGATCACTTTTTGGAATTATAAAAAAAAACATAGTATTGATTGTGGACTTAAACATCAACTTACTAAAACAGCAATATTTCTAAACTCCTAACTCTGATAAATGTATATGGATTGAAACGAGTGGTAGAGATGACAACAAGGGTTACAAACACAACTAAAACTACCTTAGACCAAATAGCTAAAAACTACCTTAGTAAGGGTATAACTTATCACTACGTTAATGTTTTGGAAATCCACTTATTAGATCACTATGCCCGATCAATATCAATAAACTGGGGAACCAGAGCTAAACTAAACATTCTATGTATAAAGAAATGTGCTTACAAAATCAAGAAAACACCAATTATTTTTGCTACCTTCTTGACCAGGAACCAAGGGTGACTTTTTGAAAGAATGTACGGTAGATGACAAATTTGTAAGTTCTGTAACTACTTTTCATTATTATTCAGTATAGCATTTCCTATTGTCAGAGTTAAAATGAGGGAAGAAGCCTCTAAATGGGTGATAAAAGGAATAAAAACCTATCAAACTAAAATACGTCTTTTAATACAATTTTGAGTCGAACTAATACTCAATGCTCCATTTATTGCTAGTATTTACCTAGAACGCGTTTCGTTAGGATCTTCCTAACATCATCAGCTGTTGTCGACTAATGGATGCCGGTTCAGTGAACTCCTCGGAGGTGATAGGTGCGTCACACAAAAAATTTCATAAAATCAGATGGATATAACCCAAGACAACACAAGCATGCTGTTATCAACAGTTTAACTTACAGGCTGGTTAATGTACCTTTAAACAAGATAGAATATAACAAAGAGTACAATAACATCATTCACATTGCAGAATACAATGGATACAGTGCTGAATTGGTCAACAAGAAAATAGATAAATTCAAAAGACAACTAAGATGCAAACAAGTAACTACTCTCTCCCCAATTAGCAATGAAACCTCATACAGAAAATTTACGTATCATCCCAGAGCTACACACGTTTTCCAAAAAGTTTTCAAAGAACACAATATTACTTTGGCCCCACAGAACAAATTTAGTGTACAACACCTTTTGAAATCACATAATACAAAGGAGATACCCACAGGCAGAAAATCAGGAGTGTACCGGATAAATTGCAAGGACTGTGACAAATTCTACATTGGAAAAACAAAAAGGAACGTGAACATTAGGCTTAAAGAGCACTTTAGGAACATAAGGAATAAAGAAATAGATAAATCGGCGGTAGCGTACCATTTTTGGAAGGAAAATCATGACATAGAACGAGAAATTCACTTACTAAAAAGTGTCCAAGGTCCAGCTGCATTAACCATGTGGGAAAAAATCTTTATAAAGAAATATGAAAGTAAATTGTTTAATTTCGATACTACCTTTGAAGACAACCCCAATTTCAAGTTCATCAAGATACCGACAGAGACGCACCTATCACCTCCGAGGAGTTCACTGAACCGGCATCCATTAGTCGACAACAGCTGATGATGTTAGGAAGATCCTAACGAAACGCGTTCTAGGTAAATACTAGCAATAAATGGAGCATTGAGTATTAGTTCGACTCAAAATTGTATTAATTTTGTGCTTCATTGTATCATAGTCCTTAAACAACAGAATACTTCTTTTAAATTATTTCCTAAAAATGGAAATACGTCCGAGGAATTCCAGTCGTATTAAAATATATATATACACAATTCAAGCAGCTAAAAGGTTAACTAATAACCGAATGATTATGAGTTCTGACAATAAACAAAAGGCAATGCATAATGTGCTCAAAAGAGAAACTAATAAAAATATTAGTTATAGTTATTAGTTCCTATGTGTAAGGACTATGATACAATGAAGTACAAAATGAATATAATTTTGAGTCAAACTAGTACTCAGTGCTCCATTTATTGTTTAGTGTTTACCTAGAACGCGTTTCGTTAGGAACTTCCTAACATTCCTCAGACAGAGACCTCCAAGGAGTTCACCAAACCAACATTCACTAGTTGGCATTAGCTGAAGAAACATGTTCTAGGTTAACACTAGCAATAAATGGAACAATGAGTACTACTTCGACTCAAAATTATATTACAGTTATTAGGTTTGTCCAGGATTTTCTGGGGTAGTATGCAAGTTTTGAATAGTATTATTTTCTTCAGTATGGTAATTCTTTCATTTGTTTTTTATTTCTGAACTCCAGATTTTGCTACTAAATATTATGTGTACATAGAAATTGTCACCCCTCATTTATCGTTGTGGTTAGTGATTGGAATCTACTTTCACACTTCATTAGATGGTACTTAGTGCGCAGTTCAGTTTGTAGCAGTTCTTACAGATGCAGTCCTATGTGGGTTCATGGTATAGCTCGTTCCCTGTTCTTTATGTAATTATATTCATTTTCACTTGAAGTTCTTTATGTAATTATATTCATTTTCACCTGAAGTTCCGAAGTTCCAGTTTGTTGCCTGTTCTGATTTTTGTCTAGAAACAGAATCTGCAGATAAGTGTCCATATTGCAAATTTTATTGTCCTCTTTTGAAAAGTATTAGTAAATCCTCAGTATCCTATTAAAGGTAAACACAGCATCCACTTGACTGCACCATGCTTTGAATATTGTATGGAAGACTTGTTATATTTTCCAGAAAGCTCATATATAGTTTGGCAAGAAGTGAAAATAAGGGTTTCCCATTGCTAGCACATTATAATGCCTACAAAAATGCTTTTCTGAAGAAAAAATCAACTTTTTTTTTTTTTTTTTCAATGTATAAATTGGATATCTGCAAAACAAAAGGAAATATTTTCCGTATATTCAAGGGCAAAAGACATATGAAGGCTAAAAATAGAAAAATCAGCAATAGCATAGCACCTCTGGTAAACAAATTATGATGTGCAAAATGAAAAAAAAAAAAAAAAAAATGAAAAAATACTTTCAAAAGCTAATTGGGTTGACCATTTGGGAGTTACTGTTGTTGTAACAGGATAATAAATGTTAGCTTTCCAAATGAGACTGTCTCATCTCTAAATACATGCAGCTATAGCATCATACATTACTATGGTTACCAGGAAACTCTTCAGCAGATCACATCTGATGGAGTCAAGACACATCCATGAAACATTTGATAGTGAAGTTGAGTGCAAAGAGCCATTCTACTTCTGCTTGCCGTTACTGCATTCATAGCCTTTCTTTTAGTTTTATGATTTTATACAAGACTTCTTTTACTGCAAGAGTATTCTTTATCCCTATCCATCCCTTTAATGTACATGCCATGTTTTGTAAAGCAATGATATCAAAATTTTGGGGGATGGTATTCGCAAACGTTGAATCATTAATAGCTTTATTATGCCCTCAGAACAATGTTTATCATGGCAATCAGGAAATACTAATTAAAGATTTAGAATTATGATCATATTATGTACAGTAATTATAGAAATAAAAAATTGGTATAACTTCTTAAACATGTTCAAGCTATCAAAATTTATAAATAATAATATTATTTATAAATGTTATGAATATTTATAAAATGCTTGAAAAGTATCTAATCATGCCTATTACATATCTTCCTATTGAGGTAAGGATCAATATGCCGTTTATTAGTGTGTTCTCTGTGTGACACTTAAACAGTTGTAGTCCACTAAGTTTCATAGTAATTCTGCCATTCTTGAGTGAAAAGCTGACACTGAAATTTGTTTATTGAATACTAAGTAGTATCAATTTTACTTTTTTGGCCACCCACAAGCTTCGATCCCAGTTCTTATAATTAGGCAGCTTATTAGTGTTCTTAAGTTATATTTGATAGAAAAGTGCTAATTACTTCAATTACTATTTCTCTACTGTGTCTCATGTTTGCTACCATAGTCATTTTTCCAAATGTTTTCCCTTTTTCTTCTCTTCTCATCCCCAGCTAACTTTCCCCCATCACTTTTGAAAAGGTAACCCATATATGTGCATATGAACTTTAAAAAATAATGAAAATACAATATTTGCCCCAGGTTAGTACATTATATATGCTAACATCTCTTAATTTATCCAAAATAACCAGGAAAAATATCAGTTAATGGTAAATAATATTGTTTTGATTATTACAATTTGTTTGATAATTTGAAAACTTTAATGTGGAAGTAACACTGTGAAGTAATGTAATGGTTAAAATTATATGATGGGTTGACTGAGACACTCTGTACTTGTCAGTTCCTTGATAATGCCTTCAAGTGAAGGCGAAATGCATTGAAAGAAAATTTGTGGTATGTGAAGTACAGAGTGTCTCAGTCAACTCATTGTATAATTTTAATTTGTCTGGTATGTACTATTGGAATGGACAAATATTTCACAGGGAGCAATGGAAAGGTTATGTAGCCCCATATCATCCAGTTTTTCTGGATGGCTGGTCTCCAGAATATCCAGTGGCAGATGATCATCCCATCGGTACAAGCACCGGAGGCATCTCGGCACCAGGAATAGTGGAGGGCAGTAGAGCACGAACTGCAGATGAGGTAAGAAGTTCGTGCCATATATTTCCTTTTAGGAACATAAATATGATTGCCTCTTTTATCAGCTTCTATAACTCACATTTATGAGGATCACTAAGAAATAAGGTTCTCACAAACAGTGAACAGCAAACTATACAGATGTGCATAAGTACTTTTTTATTTCAAAGTATAAACTTGAAAGAAGCGTAGGGACAGTGAAGCACAAATTAGTACAAAAGTGAATCGAGAATATATTGACACATTGCTTCACCTAAAAACATGTGTAGATTACACAAAAAACATCGAAAACTATATTGCGGACATTGAAATAGCGATATATAATTTGCCTGATAACAAAAAATCTACGATCAGAACACAGTGCATAGAAACTCTAGATCATATTCAAAATGCAAATTCAAAAAGATATTCGTATAAAAAATTAATCAAAAATTTAAATGAAAAACCGGTAGTCTACACAAAAGCAGACAAGGGTAACAAAATAGTAATATTGGACGAAGAAGGCTATCGCAAAAAAAATGGACAACCTTTTAAACGGAAAAGAATTTGTTAAACTGGAAAACAATCCATTAAAGAAAGCATGCAAATCTGTGGAATTAGCAATTAAATACAGTAAAATCATGACTAAAAGAGATAAATTGAACAATAAAATAGACAGTCCAAAAACACCATACATATATGGTTTACACAAAATACATAAACCTGAAATTACCCTCAGACCAATAATTAATAACATTGATGCACCCACTTACCAACTATCAAAATGGCTGGTTCAAATCTTCAGATCCTTCACAAAATTTGAAAATTTAAGTATCAAAAACTCGTTTGAATTGTTAAATCTCCTGAAGGACACAAAGATCAACTCTACAGATGCTTTAGTTTCCTTTGACGTCATTTCTTTATATCCAAGTATACCTACCAATGAGCTTATTCCACTTCTCAAAAAATGGCTGGAATCAATACAAATAACACCTGAAGAAATAGAAGAACTTTCACAACTTACAGAAATTTTTATCAATCAAAAATTTTTCAGCTTTAATGGACAGATCTATAAACAAAAAACGGGCCTAGCTATGGGCAACCCATTGTCTCCCTTCTTGGCAGATTTATTTATGAGTGCTTTTGAAACACATATCACAAAAACTTTTCCAAATTATTTCAAAGTGTGCTATCGCTATGTTGACGACATTTTTGCAATAGTACCTAAAAAACTCATACAAGATGGTCTTAGACTTTTGAATATACAAAATCCAGCTATAAAATTTACATTGGAAACAGAAGAGGATGGTGTGCTCCCCTTTTTGGACATCAAGATCAAAAAAATGAACAACAAACTCATTTTTGGTATTTACAGGAAACCGACACACACAGATAATTACATTAAGAACAACATTTTCAACCCAAAACAACACCAACATGCCATTTTCAACAGTTTAATCTTTCGGATGATCAACTTTCCACTAAACAGAGAAGATTATCAAGAAGAATACCTACACATAAAAAAAGTAGCTATATCCAACGGTTTCAACCCAAATTTAGTAGACAAAACAGTTAACAGACTCAACAAAGCTAAGAAAATAAAAGAAACCACCACCCTAGAACCTACAGGAGAAAAAGAGAAAAAACTTTTTAAAAAATTCACCTTCCACCCATCAGCCTATAATAAATTCCAAAAAATCTTCTCAAAACACAACATAACTCTTGCACCTCAAAATAGGTTTAATATCAGAAATTTGTTAAAAGGCCCTCCTAAAAATTCAATCACTACCAAAGAAAAACCAGGAATCTATGAGATCAAATGTGAAACTTGCCCTAAAATTTATATAGGAAAAACAAAAAGAAATATTAACATCAGAACTAAAGAACATATAAGAAACATTAAAAATGGTGAAACAGAAAAAGCTGCAGTGGCTTTTCATTTTTTGAATACTAGACATTACATCAACTTGAAAACATCTCTAATAAAATACGTTAATCACCCTATAGACCTTTCCATATGGGAAAAAATTTCATTAACAAAAATCGTCATAGAGTCATGAATTTTGAAACTCCACCACCGGACATCTTTGACAAGTACATCACGCCATCTATTGACAATACGGAGAAAGAAGAAACCACTACAACTTACACTAATCGAGTATCAGCTGATGATAGGAGCAAGAGCTCTTGAAACATGTCTCAGTGTGAGTGAAGCAATGTGTCAATATATTCTCGATTCACTTTTGTACTTTTTTATTTGCTTAAAGGAATGTTAGCCATATGAATATTTTTATAAATAAAGGTACCACTATTTTATTGCTGTTGGATACTTCACAGTTGTCCAGGAATCAAACTGAATCACCAGTAACTAAACTTGCCAGCATTTCTTCATACCCTTTAAAATTATGACTACTGATCCTACTTGTAAGGCTCTGTCACTGCTGTGAAAGGATGACCACTTTTATTTTTTTTATTTCTTTTTATTTTATTTTTTTTATTTTATCTATCTGTCGTAGGAGTCAGCCAGACTCATGGCATCGTCAATAATAGACAATAATTTTCAAAAATATAAATATGAATTACAATATTGTTGAAAATATTGCAAATTAATATAAAGTCTAATACAATTTTCAGTTAATAATAATAATAATAATAATAATAATAATAATAATAATAATAATAATAATAATAATTATACCAGATAAGTTGTAAGAATTGTGAAAAATGCTACATAGGTCAAACTAAATGAAATCTAAAAACCAGAGTCAAAGAGCACTTTAGAAACATCAGATTGAAACAAGAAGATAAGTCAGCAGTAGCATTTCACTTTTGGAATGAAAACCATGACATTGATCCAAATCCAAAATTATTAAAAGGAGTGATAAACCAAAATAAATTGACAACGTGGGAGAACATATTCATATGGAAAAATAAGGATCGCGTAATGAACTTTGAAATCCCACCAGTAGATAATTTGACAAAGAAGTTCATAGCTCCACCACCAGAGAGAGAGAGAGAGCAGACAACAACAGATGCCAGTTGGAAAGAGATTGAAAATGGATCGAATGTCTTTGAAACTAGTCTCTCATAAATATAAACAAGTAAGTGACGAGTATTAATAAACCAACTACAAATAATTCCTTTCTTGGAAGTGTTGAAAACTGTGTTATGATACATTAACTTTAAAGAGAGTCGATTAAAGACACTAAACAACAGTAAGTAAGTGTTGTTTAGTGTCTTTAATCGACTCTCTTTAAAGTTAACAACTACAAATAGTTTCCAAGATTAATTTTGACGTCACTGTTACTAAATTCCTCCAAACACATATAAGCTAATTGAACATTACTGAATACGCTACCTGCAGAGTCTGGCAACAGACTCAATGTTGTTGTTAGGCATCCGTTCACACCTGAAACAAGTGAAGGTCTAAACTAGGCCAGCACTTGAAAGCTGGTTCGCCACATGCCTGTGTGTTTACCAGCTACTGCTAAGAACAAGGTATGGGGTGGTTTTCTTTTAAGCTATTCAATCATATTGATGAGCCTAAATGTAAGAGGCTATGCATAAAGTGATGGAGGATAACAAATTCAAATGTTAATTATGGAAATAATTCATTTTGGTATATCATGTAAAGTTAAATCAAAGTCATATTGATTACTGAACAGGAAATTTATTAATGGTCAATAATTGCAACATCAACATGATGTCTATTTACAGTAGTTAATCAAAATATGCTCTGTTAGACTGTATATTGATTGTTGGATTTGAAATTCTCCTATTGGAAAACATCTCAAGTGTTGCAGCTGCTCTGCCATAAGCAAAAAGCATACCCTTTGTTTGTAAAGACTGCCATAGTTTTGAATGCATTAAACACATCTGAAGCACTAACAGAACCTGCTGTTGTGCTTAATGTTGTGCCAGGTAGGTTTATTGTTTACATTCCTAACCTTCTATTCCAAATGCATGCCAATGTTGCAGGGTTGGCAAGTGTAAGCCTACGACTTTACTGCAGTAGATATGCAGGAATCCAGTCCTTTGAAATCATTTTGTGGCTAAATGAATCATTTTAGCAACATGGTAAAATCCCAAATAACTCATCCTTTATAGATCTACCTTGTTATCCTAATTGCAAAAGTAAATGATTAAGGTGCGATGACATATTTGCAATCAGAGCTTAATTCAATTTTGTATTTTATTTATGCAGTCATGCACTTTAAAGGAAAATGGTACATCAACTTTGTTTCAGCTTAACATCAGGAAGTTGCTGTTGAAGTCTGTGCACTCATACCCTGAAACACTATGTGCTGTTCATTCTGCCAACTAAATTATCTGTAACTTTAAAAGTAAACATACGCCAAAAATATTTTTGCACAAGCATTTGATTTGCATTAAGTTATTGAACCCAAATGTTATTGCAGGCAGAACCAGATGATTCTCACTACAGCAGTGATTATTTTGAATATGAACATCAGGAATCATCGCCAACAGAGCCAACACGTTATGCTTTTGACAATCGCAGTTATGGAACCCGCCAGGAGTACGTTCACGAAGACAGGTGAATATGTATTGCTTTTCTGACCTTACATGTATCTCAGAATAATAGATAAATGCATTCATCACACTTAGCATAATAAACTATGTTATTAAATGTAGATATTGTTCTCTTTTTCTGATATTCAAGAATTGTTTCTTAAAATACCAGTTTTTAAAAGTAATAAGATAGGATGATAATTGATGAAAAAATTGCTTATTAACAAATAAGCATTTACAAATATGAAAATTAAATGAGTCCAAACTCTGTCAAACAGGGATCGCACTCCAAGCCCAGGTGGTTCAGAGCAAGACCTACAAACAGCACCACGAGACAGAGATCTTAGTGCTCGTAGTGATATATCAGCTGACTCCATAGAGAGAAATGGAGGTGCAGATGGGCAGCAGCGATTTGAACGTGCACAGGCTCGTTGGCTTGATGAACTGCGTTCTCATGGTGCTAAGATAGTACAAGTGACATATCCTCGTACTGCCAATAATGATAAAGAACTTACTGTCATTCGAGGAGAATACTTGGAGGTAAGTGACAAGAACATTAGCATCAAAATACTGATTTTTGTTTTATCCACACTAAAGGATTAGGATATATTGTTAGAATAATGATGATATGTATATAAGGGCACCCAACTGCAGCAATTATCAGCGCCATGTTGATAGAATGCCAGAAACAAATCATAATGTAAACAGGTAACAGTAGTAAACCACAATCAGTATTAAAAGTTTTTTCAGAAGGAACCAAATCCATAATTTCTGAAACTGAGCCACATAATGTTTACATATCCAGATTCAAAATTTCAAAATCTGCTTTTCATAGAAGGTACCTACTATTATTAATAATCATCAGGGTTCACATTTTAAGTAAATTTTGCACGTTGTGTGTGTGTGTGTGGGTGGGGGTGGGGGTGGGGGTGTGGGTGTGGGTGTGGGTGTGTGGGGGTGTGCATGCTCATACACACATGCACACAATGTATGCATCTCTCTCTCTCTCTCTAAGCAACCTAATCATACCAAACTTCAAGTGAAACATATATGCCGAAGTTACAAGATCTTGTCGGGGCAAAATCATAATTAAAATTATTGTTCATCAGTTTGACCTGTGTTAAGTTATCAAAATGGCCAGCGATATGATAGGAAAGAATCTTTGTCTTTCAGGCAGTCAGACTACATAGGTGTTTTTTGTGGTGACCAGAAGTATTTAGAAGTTACAAAAAGAAATTTTTACCTCCAAATTGATAAGGAAAGTTATTGATATTGGCTTAGCTTATTAGGACAGAGATTTATAGTGATGGAATAGGATGGAAGCATCATAGGAATCATAATAGCAATCTGCATATTGTGACTTTGTGGGTTCGTGAAATGATAAAACGAGGTTACGAAACACAAAAACTACACTTTATTCTCCTCGAAATACACTATTCAACATTACAAAATTGCTAGAACCTCAAACTGTTTATTTTCTCTAACTCTACATTCAACTGTCTGTCGCTACCGGTAACGATTGGTTCCGAAGTTTGCCGAATCTCCACCGGCTTCGGCTTCGCGAGTCTACCGCCAGGGCGACACTGCTCCCTCCTCAAGGCTGGTCGTCCCGAACAGCGCCTTCGTAGCGGGCCAGGCGATCCAGCTGTACCACCAACATCTTTCTCGGGGCACCTTCTGGATGCGGTAGACCACGTCGTTAATCCTCTTCACCACACGGTACGGTCCTTGCCATGGCTGCTGAAGCTTCGGGCAGCGTCCCTTGGTCCGGGTCGGGCGGTACAACCAGAGCAGGTCACCTTGCTGGAACCCTTGGCTGTTGGCTTCCTGTCGTATCGGGTTTTCATGCGGTCGCTCGCCTTCTGGATGTTCTGGTGAGCCATCCCGTGCATGTCGTGGAGGTGGTCCACCAGGTTCTCCACATCCCTCAAGAGTGGCCCCAAGTCTGCGTCCGCCAGCTGCTCCCTCCTCAGGCCTGCGCTATCCCAGCCATCCGCAGGCACTGCCGTGACTACTCGAACTGCTGCGGCACGCTCCTTCCCCTCCACTCTTGTGCATTGGCCGCAATCTTCTGGACAGGGTCTTCGGGACATAGAGTCCGCGTTACCGTGACTCTTCCCTCTGCGATGTTCCGAGGTGAAGTCGTACTCCTGCTGCCTCTGGATCAAACCTGCTGTCCGGCCTTCCGGTCGCGCCGTCACCATCACCTCGCTCCTTGCGGGGACAACCACGTCTTTGTTCAAGACGACCCTGCCAATTCCAAGGCGCTCTTCTGGTTGACGGAGTATAACCTCTTCTCCGTTGAGCCTCAGGACCTTCCTGCCGACGTCGACCGTCGCCTTGTGGCTCCTGAGGGCATCCAGTCTCAGAATCACCTCCTCAGCCACCTTCGCGACGAACACCCACAGACGCACGGCACTCCGTCCCAAGTTCAGCTCCAGCAGGGCCTCCTCCACAGGCAAGGTGCCGCCCGATGCCAACACAAGCTGTATGGTCGGCTCGGCTTCCTCGTCGGCAAACCATTCGCCACGTCAGGTCTGATGATGGTCACGGCTGCCCCAGTGTCCACTAGCACGCGGCACGGCTTTCCTCTTACCCAGCCGTCCGCGATGAGGTTGTCATCCATCCGCCGGCTGACGGCGCGGATTGTCACTCGAGGGGATGGTGGTAATGGCGCCGACGTGCCCCTCTCCACGACGGCCCTTACTCGTTTTCCGGCTGCTCTTCCTGGTGTGGGCAGTCTCTCCGCAGGTGTCCGGGCTTTCCACACCCCCAACAAAGGCCACTAGGTGTTCGCCGGCGTCCCTCAGCTGGTCTTCTGTCTCCGGCGTAGCGGACACTCCTCGTTCTCGACGTCGGGATAGATGTTACTTTGGCCGCCTCCATCCTTAATGCCGCTGTCAGCGCCTCGTGGATGGTTTTATATTCACCGAGCATTAGGCGCTGACGAATCTCCGTGTCCCGTACCCCGTCGACAAAATTGTAGGCGGCTTCCCGGGATACGAACTCCAGTGGCAGGTCAACCAAGGCCTTGCTAGCCAGCTGCTTGATCGCTATGGCGAACTCCTGCAGCGTTTCCCCCGGCTGCTGTGACCTTGCCTTTAGTTGGCTGCGGTATGCTGCGGCTAAGCGGTGGTTCCCGAAGCGATTCTCCAGGGCCTCCCAGATGTCCTTGGGCGCCGCCGTCGTCTGCACCGCGTTTAGGATTTCCGCGGCCCGTCCCTGGAGGCTGGCTATTAACTGTGTGGCCTCCTCCGGTGACCATCTGTTGTGCTTGGCCACAGTGTCGAACTGGCGGCGGAAGACCCCGAATGTTGACGTGCCGTCATATTTCGGAGGTTTGACGCGCGCCGATGTTGTGTCGCGTCCCGGTGCGTCAGCCTTCAAATCCTTCAGTCTCCTGCCGACGACGTCCTCCACCATGGCGTTCAGGGACTTGACGCTGCTGTCGGCCTTTCCCTCCAGGTTGTTTACGCGGTTCGCGAGGTCTTCGACGTCTTCAACCATGGCGTTCAGGGACTTGGCGTTGTCGGCCTTTTCCTCTAGATCATTGAAGCGGTTCGCCAGGTCCTCGACGCGCTCGTCCACTTGGCCCATCCGCTTGCCCAGCTCCGTCACGTCATCCCTCACGCCGGCCAACTGTTCCTCAAATTTGGAGGCGAGGACCTCGTTCGCTGCCTTCATTTCTGTGGTCAATTTGGTCTTTATTTCTTTCAACTCTGCGGCCAGGTTGTTATTTGCCGCTTCTGTTTTTGTTGTTAACGTGTTCATCTTCGCGGCCAAGTTGTTATTTGCCGCTTCCGACTTCGCTGTTAATTCGTTCATCTTCTGCAAAGGCATTTCCAATGCCGATTCCATGGCCATAATGTTCTCTGATGTAGTTATCCCACTTCCTGACACCAGTTGTGACTTTGTGGGTTTGTGAAATGATAAAACGAGGTTACGAAACACAAAAACTACACTTTATTCTCCTCGAAATACACTATTCAACATTACAAAATTGCTAGAACCTCAAACTGTTTATTTTCTCTAACTCTACATTCAACTGTCTGTCGCTACCGGTAATAATTGGTTCCGAAGTTTTCCGAATCTCCACCGGCTTCGGCTTCGCGAGTCTACCGCCAGGGCGACAATATTAACCAACTAGGACATTTATATAGCAACTCTGTATGCCACTATTACATTGCCAGTACATGATTGTGATTAGCCTGTTCATGGCCTATGTCAGTTGCCATTATTTCTTCTTTACCTTATCCCTAGTATACCACTTATTGTGGTGATATGGGATTCTTGTTCCTCTATCCCTTAAGGTCGAGTCTAAGGAACCAAAGCTTTGGATCTGATAGAGTACCAGGATGGGTGATCAGTGTGATGTCTGGTGTAAAGGTGAAGGAAGTGGATAATAATATGAGGGCGAGATGAATGATAGGGAAGACAATGATGGAGCAATTGGTGGAATGATGGCAGGGGAAACCGGAGATCCTGGAGAAAATCCACCCCAGCACCATGTTTTCCACCACAAATCTCACTTTGTGGCTGCCTGGGATCGAACCTGGGCCGCCTTGGTGACGAATGGTTAACCACTCAACCACAGCACAGCCTCAGTTGCTATTACTACAGTATAAATTGATATTTTTCTGTAGTTCCTGCTGTCCTGCTGCATCATTGCAGTAAGCTCAAAATCAACTGAAACATGATCCCCACACTGGTCTTGAAAGGATACCAGTGTATTCTCCTGGAAAGGAGGTACTGTTGGCCCAAAACTTTGTTGTTCTCATCTCAATCTTTGTTAAGGTCAATATCTACATAGGTAAGGTAGTGAAGGGGAGAGACAGTTGAGATTACCTATAGCCTTATTGACTTGCTTCTTAGACAGCTCCAAATGTGCCCGCCTCGGTAGCGTAGATGGTTGCGTGTCTGCCTCACGTTCAAGAGGTCCCGAGTTCAAGTCTCAGTCAGGGTGAGTTACCTGGATAAGGTTTTTTCCAGGGTTTTCCCTTATCCTGATAGACGAATATTGGGTAACTATTAGCTCCATGGACCCCGGACTCATTTGAGCAATCATTTCAACCAATTCATTCATCGTCCAATATGACTTTAACGTTGTAGGGTGTAAATTGCAAAAAAAAAAAAAAAAAAAAAAAAAAAGTGGGGGGGGGGACGGTGGGCTCCAAATGTAGTGCAGTGGTATTAAAATTGCAACATTTATCTTAAGGATTCTTTGTGGTGTCTCTTGGAATTCCAGAAAATCAATAGTACAGCAGTTCATATTGTGCTGGTATCCATTGCATTTAGCATTCTGGTTCAGAAACAATATAGTAGTATAGTATACTATGATGCTGTATTGCCAGGTTCATATTCTCTCTACCACCAATCATATGCTGCATCATACTGTCGCGAGCCCATTGTTGATTGAGACAGCGAGGCATTCAAAGGGACGGGCAGTTAGTGTGTATATAAAAGCTCGCCGAAACGGCGGGGGAGAAGAGATGGATTTCTCGAGAGTTCTAGTTCTTTGTTGTAGCCATCTTGATTGTTGGAGAACATTCTGGAATGTGAGTAATCTATTAAAAAAAAAAAAAAAAAGGAGCCTGCCCGCCAAAAGGGGTCAGTCAGTCGGTAATTGAACTTGCTTGCGTAAACAGCTGCGTGTTTGTGGTCAATGACCTTGCAAGTTGTATTGTGTATGTGACGTAATTCTGGACTGCTGTGTACAAAGTGTGTTTCTATGGAAATAAAGTGCAATTTTTGGTATTTGTAACCTGGACTTTCAATTTCACGAACCCGTAGAGTCACAATACTCAGAGATCTGAAGACTTTTTCCACATCATGCAGACACAACTGAAGGAGGAAGAGTCTTGTAAATTCTGTAAATAATTGCTAGGGAGTAGTTCCACGTAAAAATAACTTCAAGTTCACCTGTAAACTATGAGATAAGAAATTTGGGGAAATAACTATATAAAAAGCTGCCTAAAGGAACAAAAGAAGTCAACAGCAATTGTATCTTTAATAAAAGAAAAACAATTTTAATTGAAAGCACTTTTTATTGTCTGGAAGAGTATAAATAATAATAGAATGTGTAAACCAATCTATAAATATATACATAGATGAAGACATTTATGTGTCCTTTTTAACTACTTCTTTAAAGGATTAATAAAGTTAGTTACGAGTCACCACCGATGCCAAAAATTATTGCCAATACTTCAAAAGGCTGTTTTTAATATAAATAATAGGAGTATCTGAAAGTTATGAATAAAAGCATTGTTAAAAGAGAAGCTGTTTCATATTAAAAGACCTATTGAGTCATACTTAATTAAAATTTAAAACTTCACTCATGTCACTATTAAAAATAGTTTCGGGACTCTCCCAGTCCCATCCTCAGCTGATAGGCAACTGACTACTATCTTCACAATCAGTTCTTAGGACTATCTACTGAATTAGCATTTATAGGACCAAGGAGATTTTTTAACTATAAGTTTCTTTAATAACTGAAATGTTTGCGAGTTGACAAATTAAACCACATACTAATATTTTGTCTTTATATGTTGATATATTTTACATCATTGCTTATTTAATCATTAGTTATTACTGAACTTAATACTTAATTACTGAACTTATGCTGTGGCTTAAAAATAAACATATTTACATGCAAAGTATAAACTAGAAAGAAACGTAGACAGTGAAGCACAACTTAGCACAAAAGTGAATCGAGAAGATATTGACACATTGCTTCACTCACACTGTGAGTGAAGCAATATATCTTCTCGATTCACTTTTGTGATATTTACATGCTTTGGCATCTTAATCCATGTATTTTGTATTGCCACGTCATGGTCGAGTGGTTATACTGCTTGGCTCTCACCAAGGTGGCCTGGGTTTGAACCTAGGCAACTGAAAAGTGAGATTTGTGGCGGACAACACAGCACTGGGGCGTGTTTTCTCCAGGTGCTCCGACTTCCCCTGCCAGCATTCCACCAATTGCTCCCTCTTTCCTATCATTTCATCTCGCTGTCATTCTGTCATCCACTTCCCTCAGTCCCATACCAGACATTTGAGTGATCAACCATCCTGGATTTGCCCTCTCTCACTGATCTAGATATTCCGTTCCTCAACCCGCATGAGGGTTCAGAGGAACAAGAATACCCTGACACCACGTAGTGGTGTAAGAGGGCAGTTAAAGAAGAAGAAATAGTAGTATTTTGTATTGTTGAAGTAATGGGTTTTTCCTTCTTGATAGAATTTATAAATTATTAAATGAATCTTAATTGTGATTAGTACAAAATTTAATTAAGCAATTTTTTTCATAAAATATTAGCTTTTTGTGTATCTTCATTCCTTCCTTTTTTTCCCATTATGTTTCAATTACATCTTAAATTGTGTATTCTAATTGTAAAATTTGAATGGTAATATTGAAAATAAACATTTTACATTTCAGGTGGTAGATGACAGCCGAAAGTGGTGGAAGGCTCGCAACAGCCGAGGACAAGTAGCTCATGTACCACACACAATAGTGACTCTTTATCAACCTGGTGATCCTAATGACATTTTTAGTAATCCGTTGTATGCTCCACCCCGTGGCTTTGATAAACATTATTCAGGCCAGGTAAGCTTGTTTGCTGGTTTGAATTTGTAGCACTAATTTTCACAGTATATTACATTTTGTATTAAAGATAGCATAAAGGCAACCCTTGTCACTTACCAGTTTTGATTAGGTAGTGTTAGCCTGGAGCAGATGATGTAAATAGTATATACCTCCTTTATGTTTCCCTATTCTGACAATTAAATTCATCAAGCAACAAGTACCTATAGAAACTTGGCTTAATCTTGGAGAGTAATATCTATAGCCCAGTGCTCCCCTGCATGTTGTATAGTGGGGAATGTCATAATGAAGGTTTGGCAATTACAATTTTTCATGTAGCTTCCAAGAGAGCACCTTTTGATAAAGTGAGAGTTACAGTTTTAGTTCATTGATGGAAATTAATCATTTCTCCACACTATCCATATATAGGCCAAGGTCTTTTATAGATACCACAAACAGTGAATCTTGGATGCGAGAGCCCCTAGTGGTTTACTGGGGAAATATACGAGTCAAATGGAGAATTTAATGCCAGGACGGCACGTTCGCCATGGTAGCTCAATGGGTTAGAGTGACTGGATGGAAACCAGGATATCCGTGGTTCAAATCCCGGCCATGGCATTGAATTTTTCATGTTGACTATCTATGTGAGAGTTACAGTTTGCCACAGCATAGAAAGTTCCAGGGGAATGAAGTACAGGGGGGAGATTGCTGATTAAACACAGTTCCGATATCCTGCCTGGTAGTTGTTTACGACATTCGGGTAAGTTCAGTTACAGCCCAGTCCAAAACATATGGCTAACTTCTGATGCCTTAAACTTTTGTGTATAATACCTTTTTGGTTTTAATATATCACTGTCTTCCACTAACTCGCTAAATCAAGATTCGTTGGAACTACTTTCGCAATCTAATTCCTTGTAAACTGCTGCACGTATTTCCTCTTCTGTTTGCAATACCTTCTCACTACAGCGTTTTCTAGCCCATGATGTACTTGGAACAGCCTCCATGGTACTGATATTGCTATAAATGCATCAGGAAACTGCTTACTTATGCAGCCACACTCTGTTATTTCAGTGTTATTTATGGTTTGTTATTACATTCTGGCATGACGAAAACACTTTAACATTGCAACAGGAGAATGGTTATGTCAACACAGCTCCTAACAACTAGGGTCAGTATAAACAGAACCCATATGAAATGATACACATTTACTATGTTCTACTATGCTGTGTGCAGTAGGCCATTAATTATTTCACTAAGCTTTACTATGCTATGTGTCGCAAAGGGGTAAAATCCATTAAAGATAGTATACAACCATGGTATCACTAAAATAGACTATATTCACAAATTGTTGAATTTTCACTATTGTGTTTCACTGGAGCAAATGCCATTCTCTCAGTCGAATGCATCTAATTTGTGAGTTGTTTTGTTTTGTGTGCATACAAACGATATGTATATATTAGTTGCGTAAGTGAAGTGTTCTCTGGTTCAGGTTTTATGATTGTTTGTTACCAAGTGATAATAGTCATTGTATATATTGTGTCACACATGCTTTTTTCTCGAGTGGAGGACCTGTCCTTGGCACTACCCACTAAGAAACCTCCACCGGATAATGTAAGGACAATGGATGGAAAATGGCGTGGGGCGTGGCTTTGTGCAGTCACGCATAGCACCCGCGTTAGTACATGATAGCTGGGAAGCTGGTACCCATTGGGTACGAGCATGTGAAAGGTATTTCTAGGTTACAGCCATGAAACCTGACTGCAGCCTAGGGGATAGAGGTGACATTAGGTGAGGACAGGTTCGAGATAAATGTGTAGGGATTGTGCCTACCGCATGCGGCGAGACAGGAGCTGCTCCACGTACATTTGGCTGAAGTTTCTCTGCTGCTGCTGTTGTTGATGTGTCGGTGCTGATGGTTTTTGTTGCTGGCTGGTGGAGCTGATGATGTTCCAGATGAGGACCCGAAGGCTCTCACCCAGATCGTCCAGCTTCTTGTGGATGGACTGATGTTCGGTGGTAATGTGAGCTGGCTGGACTGTTGAAGCCTGGAACTCTCTGAGGAGCTCCTCCAGGGCAGTCAACTTGGCTGCTATGACCACAAACTCAGAATGGAGATCCTGAATGGTCTCACCTAAGCCCCGGACTTCCTCCCTGAGCTGCTCCTGGTTGATGGTGATGAGAGGGGCTGGTTGTTCTGGTGGTTGCTGGCTCGGCTGCTGCCTAGGTGGTATTGGCGTTATATGAGCAGGCGGTGTCTTCCTACAGGGATGCAGAGGGCACTGTGCCTGCCCAGTGAAGTAGGATGTTCCTGCACAGATTGTACAGTAGCAGCGGCGGCGGAGGTGGTCATGCTTCATGCAGTTTGACGTTTGGCTCGAGGCGACACAGTAGTGGCACTTCGATGGTGCCATGTAGGACTCTTCTGCATGTCTGTAGGTGCAGCAGCAGTGGCGTGGAGCTAGACAGCTGTGTCGGCTAGCCTCGGTCCTCAGCACCCGTCCTAATAAAGGCATGCCGGTAACCAAGGCAGCTTTCAGGTCCGCGTTGCTGGCTAGCTCCACTCGGATGACTGGTGTCGGTCCTTGAGCTGACATGATGAGGTTGGCTCTCATTGCTGAGGGCCACTGCTGCTGTTCGTGCTTGCAGATCCCAGGATACTCCTTTTACCACAATGCTGGTGCAATGTGGTGGCAGCGACGGTTGGATTACTGGTGCTGTAGACTGTCCTGCTCCTGGCTGGGAGGCAGCGCCAGGCTTGGACTGCGGTGAACTCGCTGTTGAGCTTGGTGGGGGGGCGGCTGGGAAGGAGAGCCAGGTTCCAGCTATGGAGATGGCTACGCCTGAGGCTGTTCTCTGATTGTTGCCTGCTTGACCGCGGTGGATATCTTTTTGGTAGCCTTCTTGACTCATCACATGGTGCTGCAGTGATGAAATCTCGAAAAATGCACACATGCTGTAAGGAAAGAAACCCTTTTATCAATATCTATTTGTACCTCCAAGAGAGTTTCATAACTGATGTTTATGATAGCCTTATGCAGCTGTAGTTTTCACTCAGAAATTTAGTTATTTATGCTCTCTTGGGGTTTGGAGTGATTTATTTTAGCTATCGGGAGTTAATTGAATAGCACATTTGAAATTGTTAAATTTCAGTGTTAACCGTGGCTTATTCTAGTAATGTAGCAAATAAATTAGCTTGCATAGGATGTGTATGAGCTTCTGATATCACCTCAGAAAATGTGGAGGACTTCTTGCTGTTTGACACTGATTTGGATGTTGATGGCAAGTTTTCAAACTTTGAGAGAGGTTTTGAGAATATAGGTAGCAGTGAGGAAGTAAATGAGCAACTTCCTTCAGGTGTTAGTGAAGAATCAACATTGTGGAGTGGTCAAATAACTCAAATACAAATAGATGTATAGACATAGCTAACTTCTGACTGACATTTTCACTTTTTTTTTCTTCTAAGTGTCTCTCATTTTTATGGAAACAAATGTATGTGCGAGTATGGTGAAGGAAGCCCTGACCTCTAAAGGCAATTTAGGGCCTAAGAGGAAAATTCAGAAGTGGACAGTGTGCATGTTATTTGTAATCCTACAAGAGACATGTACTGGTCTACAGGTGGCATGCTAGCTTTAGGAAATAACAGGTCAAATATTAATGGTATAGATCTACTAGATCAGGTCCTACAAACATATTCTTACTTATGAAAAACAGTTAAATTATATAAAAAAAGTATTTTTACACCAGCTGGATATAACCATATACAATTGTTTAGTAATTTGGAGAGCTCTAAACCCACCCAAGAAAATGACCTACCTGGACTTATGCATATCAATAGTTTGCAGCCTAATTGAGTACTATAATATTCAGAGGCCTCTTCAGGGGGTAAGAAATCCATCAACCCTCATACTTCAAGGAAAACACTTTCCTAAAAGGATACCCACAATAACAATAAAAAGTGACACCCATTTCGAAAATGTCTTGTGTGCCACAAAAAAGAAGTTTGCAAGGAAAGTAGTGTGATTGGCCGTAAATGTGAAGATGTGACCTTGTGTGTATATCCATGTTTTGAACTGTACCACTCAAAAAGAAACCTTAAAAGGTTTTCAACATAATCTCCTCTAATATTAATACATTTTGTCCAAGGGTGTTTCAATGCCATTATCCCCTCCATGTAATGTTCCTCTGGAAATGCTGCAAAGTACCGAATTACAGCCGCAATTGCTTCTCCATTGGACGAAAAGTGCCTACCAACAAGGAATTTCTTCAGCTTTGGAAACAGATGGAAGTCCGAGGGAGCCAAATCTGGGTAATATGATGGATGTCAGCACTTCATAGTGCAGATCTCTCACTTTCCCAATTGCCCAAACACTTTTGTCGGCATGTGCATTGTCCTGATGGAAAACAATTTTTCTCCTTTTTAACCCAGATCTGTTTTCGTGAATGCTTGCATTCTGTTTGGTTAGAAGTTGAGAGTAGTATTCTCCAGTAATGGTTTTACCTTGTTCGAGATAGTCGATCAACAAAATTTCTTTGGCATCCCAAAACATAGATGCCATGATCTCTCCTGCCGATGGCACCGTCCTCACCTTCTTTGGAGCTGAAGAACCAGCTTCTGTCCACTGCCTAGACTGCTGTTTGGATTCAGATATGTAATGGTGAATCCATGTCTCATCTACTGTGATGTATTGGTGCAAAAAGCCATTTCTGTTCTTAAGTCCTTCGCATGCATCGTCTTGGATGCTTTTACGGCTATGTTTAAAATGGTCACACATTGCTTCACAGTGGAAACTGAAGGTGAAGAGTCACCATATGCATTTACAATGCACAAATTAATTTCTGTAGGTGTTAAACCTTCCTTTACGAAGAATTTTGTCACAGCACAATACTCGAATTTCTCCTTTTTTAAAGCAATGCACACTTCCACTACTTCAATGGCCTGGTATGACTTGTGTACCAATGCAAGGGAAAAAAAGTCATGCAAGTAGTGTCACAATCTCTGGGTGCGGCCAAGAACTTTTCAGACCATCCCCGTAAATTTATTTTAAAAGAGAAAGATTAAAATAATTGGCATTAAATAAGCATTAAATGCATGTATGCACAAGAAGTCTATACACATCCATATCTTTCTCTGGCATTTATGTGACGTCCATATCGGTGAAAGGGTTAAGTTTATCCAAAGTGTGTGGATTGGTTTTGTAAACTTCCTGTTAATGCCCTCCAGAGATAGAAATCAAAGGAAGTTAAATTGGAGGAACAAGTGGGCCACACATAAATGATAATTGTCTTGAAACATGTTATGAATATGAAAAGTTGGCTGTATATGCCATTGCAGAGTCCTGCACAAAGATTATGAACCTATGTTCTTTCTCAGTTAATTGATCATAATTGGCTACTGAGCAAATGTAATGTTTTATGGAGTTTCTTCTCTGAGTACTATACATATTTATTTATATTTCTTGTCAAGATCACTGTTTCACAAAATTCAATGTCTAATTGATGTACTGAAGTGTGTTTTGGTATGTGTACATCAAGAAATTCCTTTTAAAATATCCGTGCGGCATGCACAGATTCTGTATGCATGTATGAAATATACATGAATACTTTGAGGAATAGAATATTTGTATTGCCTCATTTCACTTGATACACTTTCACTCAATACACTGTATTGCATCGTCTGACAAATGCATCTACTTGCCCAAGATTTCAACCCACACTAAAGCCTCAAGAGCAGAGGGGAAATATTCTCTCCATATCTGCTGACATAGAGGCCGGTACTATGGTTGCGTCAAGCACTGCTCTCTCGGTATATGTATCTATTATTGTAAACATTTGAATGTTGAATCAAATTCTGTTCGTTGTTTGTTCAATAGTTTGTTTAATGTATAACTATTGGTTTAGTATTACATATAAAATATTTATAATAATAAATTCATATTTACATTAAGTTAATTAGGAGTCGATTAATAACACAAAACAACACTCACTTTTAAATTTTCCCGGAACCGGTTTCTGAGGTCTTCCCTCTATCTTCAGCCGGACATCGACTAGTTCTCATTGGTGTAGCTGGCAATATTTTGTCTTCGGTCTCCTCTGGTGGCGGTTCGAGGAACTTGCTGAACAAATCTTTCTGGGGGATGTCGAAATTGAATACTTTGTTCCTATTTTTTGAAATAAAGATTTGTTCCCATGTGGACAGTTCTTCTTTTCCTGTTGTATGTTTTAGTAATTTTGGTTCTGGATTTATGTTGTGGTTTTTTTCCCAAAAATGCGTGGCAACTGCTGATTTTTCTAATTGTTTGTATTTTATGTTCCTAAAGTGTTCCTTTGCTCTTGTTTCTAAATTTCTTTTCGTTTTTCCAATATAAATTTGACTACAGTCACAGCATTCAATTTGATATATACCAGATTTTTTGTTAGATGGAATGGCATCTTTGATGTTTGAGCAAATTAGGTTTTTTAAGGAGTAATGGTTCACTGGAGCTAGTTGAATGTTTTGTTTTTTGAAGACTTTTTTGAATTTATCAAAGGCCCATGGATGGTAAGTGAATTTTTTGAAGATCATTTTAGTTTCTGTAGCTGAGAGGGTTGTGGTTTCCTTTAGTAGTTTCTTCTTTTTTGCTAAGTTCACTTTTTTGTCTACTAGTGATTTGGGAAAGTCATTTTTCTGTGCTATTTCAATAATTTTGTTGTATTCTATTTTGTATTCTTCTGCTGTGAGAGGGATGTTGACCAGTCTGTGTGCTAAACTATTAAAGATTGCCTGTTTGTGGGATCTTGGATTGTAGCCATTAGCTTTTATGTAGTTGTCTGTCTGTGTTGGTTTTCTGTAAATGCCAAAGTTTATTCTATTTTTATTTCTGATTATTTTTAGATCTAAAAATGGTAAATACTCGTCTTTTTCAACTTCTACAGTGAACTTGATGCTTTCTTCTTGAATATTTAAAAGTTTTAGTGCATCACTGATGTGTTTTTTTGGCACTATGGCAAATATGTCATCTACATATCTTTGCCAGAGTTTGAACATCCATGGGAAACCTTTAGTGATCCTTATTTCTAGTGCACTCATGTACAGATCGGCCAGGAAGGGTGATAAGGGGTTTCCCATTGCTAAACCAGAAGTTTGATGGAAATATTTTGTTTGAAACTGGAAGAAATTCTGTTCTATGCATAATTTGGTAAGTTCGATGTAATCTGAAATTTCAAGTGATGACATTCCAAGTGATTTGAGCCATTTTTCTATCAATGTTGGGAGTTGTTTAACTGGTATGCTGGGAAACAGTGATTTAACGTCAAATGAGACTAGTGTGTCTTCTTCATTTAGTTCAGTATCCTTAATGTGTTCTATAAGTTCATAGGTGTTTTTGATGCTTAGGCTATCGAATTTTGGAAATGAGTTGAATTTGTTTGTTAGCCATTTTGCAAGTTTGTATGTTGGTGAATTTATACTGCTAACTATAGGTCTCATTGTTATGGATGGTTTGTGTATTTTGGGTAAGCCATAAAGTCTAGGTAAGGTTGGGTTATCTGGTTTAACTGCATATTTGTTTGATATTATACTTGATTTTGCTATTGTTTTTTCAAATGATTTTATGCAAGCTGTTAATGGATTTTTGTTAATGGTTTCATATTCACTGTTAGTTAGCATTTCTTCCATTTTTTCAAGGTAATCAGATTTTTCCATTATGACTATTTTGTTACCTTTGTCTGCCTTGGTGTATATGACGTTTTTTTGTTTCAATGAACGGATGATATTTTGTTTGCTCTTGTGAACGGATCTGGTTTTTATTTCTTCCAAAATATTTTCACATTGGCTTTTAAGTGGGTTTTGTTTTGATACTGGTAGACACTGTGCCGAAATGTTTATATCTGCAATGTAGTCCTCAATTTCGTTTGAAAAACTTACGCAAGTTTTTAATCCTTTGTTTAGAAGACCTAATTCTTTTGTGGAGAAATTTTGATTTGAAAGATTTACAACGTTTTCAAAGTTTTGCGTGTTTGTTTTTTCGTTAACGCTACTTGTTGCTGTTTTGCATTTAGCGTGTGGACTAATTGCTGCAGGACTCAAGTTTCTATTTCCGATGTGTCTCTTATTCTTGAACTTATTTTCGGTATGGTTTCGATGTGAAGAAATGTTCATCAAATTGGTCAATTTGTACTTTAGTTTTTCGGTTTTTGTTTTCATTTTCTTGCTTAGCATTGCCAAATAGTTTTGTTCGAAATTATCCCACATCGTGTTTCCCAGTGTTTCCGTTAAAACTGAATGAAGTTTATAAAGTTTCAATTCCGTTTCTTCCAAATTTTTATAATGTTTATTAATTTCTAGCTGTAAAACTTTTTTCTCAGCCGCTCTGTGTTGATTCCCGTAGCCTGGTTTTACTATCCTCCGGACAAATCGGGGTGTCACTTTATTTCGTAAACATAGCTTTATGAATTTTATGTTTGCAAAAAGATTCCTTTTCTTTTCATGCAGTTTTAAGAATGTTTTTATTTCTTGCTTGTTACCAAAATTTTCATTGAATCCGTCATGCGTTTGAAATTTTAAATAGGTTACCTTATCCGCCATATTGTCAGCTGTTTTTATGTGCGATCAGTTGGTATAATTTCACTTCTTGAAGACTTGTTTGCCTATTTTATAAATCCTTTTATGGAAGTGTTGAAAACAGTGTTGTTGTATAAATTAAGTTAATTAGGAGTCGATTAATAACACAAAACAACACTCACTTTTAAATTTTCCCGGAACCGGTTTCTGAGGTCTTCCCTCTATCTTCAGCCGGACATCGACTAGTTCTCATTGGTGTAGCTGGCAATATTTTGTCTTCGGTCTCCTCTGGTGGCGGTTCGAGGAACTTGCTGAACAAATCTTTCTGGGGGATGTCGAAATTGAATACTTTGTTCCTATTTTTTGAAATAAAGATTTGTTCCCATGTGGACAGTTCTTCTTTTCCTGTTGTATGTTTTAGTAATTTTGGTTCTGGATTTATGTTGTGGTTTTTTTCCCAAAAATGCGTGGCAACTGCTGATTTTTCTAATTGTTTGTATTTTATGTTCCTAAAGTGTTCCTTTGCTCTTGTTTCTAAATTTCTTTTCGTTTTTCCAATATAAATTTGACTACAGTCACAGCATTCAATTTGATATATACCAGATTTTTTGTTAGATGGAATGGCATCTTTGATGTTTGAGCAAATTAGGTTTTTTAAGGAGTAATGGTTCACTGGAGCTAGTTGAATGTTTTGTTTTTTGAAGACTTTTTTGAATTTATCAAAGGCCCATGGATGGTAAGTGAATTTTTTGAAGATCATTTTAGTTTCTGTAGCTGAGAGGGTTGTGGTTTCCTTTAGTAGTTTCTTCTTTTTTGCTAAGTTCACTTTTTTGTCTACTAGTGATTTGGGAAAGTCACTAAAGGAAACCACAACCCTCTCAGCTACAGAAACTAAAATGATCTTCAAAAAATTCACTTACCATCCATGGGCCTTTGATAAATTCAAAAAAGTCTTCAAAAAACAAAACATTCAACTAGCTCCAGTGAACCATTACTCCTTAAAAAACCTAATTTGCTCAAACATCAAAGATGCCATTCCATCTAACAAAAAATCTGGTATATATCAAATTGAATGCTGTGACTGTAGTCAAATTTATATTGGAAAAACGAAAAGAAATTTAGAAACAAGAGCAAAGGAACACTTTAGGAACATAAAATACAAACAATTAGAAAAATCAGCAGTTGCCACGCATTTTTGGGAAAAAAACCACAACATAAATCCAGAACCAAAATTACTAAAACATACAACAGGAAAAGAAGAACTGTCCACATGGGAACAAATCTTTATTTCAAAAAATAGGAACAAAGTATTCAATTTCGACATCCCCCAGAAAGATTTGTTCAGCAAGTTCCTCGAACCGCCACCAGAGGAGACCGAAGACAAAATATTGCCAGCTACACCAATGAGAACTAGTCGATGTCCGGCTGAAGATAGAGGGAAGACCTCAGAAACCGGTTCCGGGAAAATTTAAAAGTGAGTGTTGTTTTGTGTTATTAATCGACTCCTAATTAACTTAATTTATACAACAACACTGTTTTCAACACTTCCATAAAAGGATTTATAAAATAGGCAAACAAGTCTTCAAGAAGTGAAATTATACCAACTGATCGCACATAAAAACAGCTGACAATATGGCGGATAAGGTAACCTATTTAAAATTTCAAACGCATGACGGATTCAATGAAAATTTTGGTAACAAGCAAGAAATAAAAACATTCTTAAAACTGCATGAAAAGAAAAGGAATCTTTTTGCAAACATAAAATTCATAAAGCTATGTTTACGAAATAAAGTGACACCCCGATTTGTCCGGAGGATAGTAAAACCAGGCTACGGGAATCAACACAGAGCGGCTGAGAAAAAAGTTTTACAGCTAGAAATTAATAAACATTATAAAAATTTGGAAGAAACGGAATTGAAACTTTATAAACTTCATTCAGTTTTAACGGAAACACTGGGAAACACGATGTGGGATAATTTCGAACAAAACTATTTGGCAATGCTAAGCAAGAAAATGAAAACAAAAACCGAAAAACTAAAGTACAAATTGACCAATTTGATGAACATTTCTTCACATCGAAACCATACCGAAAATAAGTTCAAGAATAAGAGACACATCGGAAATAGAAACTTGAGTCCTGCAGCAATTAGTCCACACGCTAAATGCAAAACAGCAACAAGTAGCGTTAACGAAAAAACAAACACGCAAAACTTTGAAAACGTTGTAAATCTTTCAAATCAAAATTTCTCCACAAAAGAATTAGGTCTTCTAAACAAAGGATTAAAAACTTGCGTAAGTTTTTCAAACGAAATTGAGGACTACATTGCAGATATAAACATTTCGGCACAGTGTCTACCAGTATCAAAACAAAACCCACTTAAAAGCCAATGTGAAAATATTTTGGAAGAAATAAAAACCAGATCCGTTCACAAGAGCAAACAAAATATCATCCGTTCATTGAAACAAAAAAACGTCATATACACCAAGGCAGACAAAGGTAACAAAATAGTCATAATGGAAAAATCTGATTACCTTGAAAAAATGGAAGAAATGCTAACTAACAGTGAATATGAAACCATTAACAAAAATCCATTAACAGCTTGCATAAAATCATTTGAAAAAACAATAGCAAAATCAAGTATAATATCAAACAAATATGCAGTTAAACCAGATAACCCAACCTTACCTAGACTTTATGGCTTACCCAAAATACACAAACCATCCATAACAATGAGACCTATAGTTAGCAGTATAAATTCACCAACATACAAACTTGCAAAATGGCTAACAAACAAATTCAACTCATTTCCAAAATTCGATAGCCTAAGCATCAAAAACACCTATGAACTTATAGAACACATTAAGGATACTGAACTAAATGAAGAAGACACACTAGTCTCATTTGACGTTAAATCACTGTTTCCCAGCATACCAGTTAAACAACTCCCAACATTGATAGAAAAATGGCTCAAATCACTTGGAATGTCATCACTTGAAATTTCAGATTACATCGAACTTACCAAATTATGCATAGAACAGAATTTCTTCCAGTTTCAAACAAAATATTTCCATCAAACTTCTGGTTTAGCAATGGGAAACCCCTTATCACCCTTCCTGGCCGATCTGTACATGAGTGCACTAGAAATAAGGATCACTAAAGGTTTCCCATGGATGTTCAAACTCTGGCAAAGATATGTAGATGACATATTTGCCATAGTGCCAAAAAAACACATCAGTGATGCACTAAAACTTTTAAATATTCAAGAAGAAAGCATCAAGTTCACTGTAGAAGTTGAAAAAGACGAGTATTTACCATTTTTAGATCTAAAAATAATCAGAAATAAAAATAGAATAAACTTTGGCATTTACAGAAAACCAACACAGACAGACAACTACATAAAAGCTAATGGCTACAATCCAAGATCCCACAAACAGGCAATCTTTAATAGTTTAGCACACAGACTGGTCAACATCCCTCTCACAGCAGAAGAATACAAAATAGAATACAACAAAATTATTGAAATAGCACAGAAAAATGACTTTCCCAAATCACTAGTAGACAAAAAAGTGAACTTAGCAAAAAAGAAGAAACTACTAAAGGAAACCACAACCCTCTCAGCTACAGAAACTAAAATGATCTTCAAAAAATTCACTTACCATCCATGGGCCTTTGATAAATTCAAAAAAGTCTTCAAAAAACAAAACATTCAACTAGCTCCAGTGAACCATTACTCCTTAAAAAACCTAATTTGCTCAAACATCAAAGATGCCATTCCATCTAACAAAAAATCTGGTATATATCAAATTGAATGCTGTGACTGTAGTCAAATTTATATTGGAAAAACGAAAAGAAATTTAGAAACAAGAGCAAAGGAACACTTTAGGAACATAAAATACAAACAATTAGAAAAATCAGCAGTTGCCACGCATTTTTGGGAAAAAAACCACAACATAAATCCAGAACCAAAATTACTAAAACATACAACAGGAAAAGAAGAACTGTCCACATGGGAACAAATCTTTATTTCAAAAAATAGGAACAAAGTATTCAATTTCGACATCCCCCAGAAAGATTTGTTCAGCAAGTTCCTCGAACCGCCACCAGAGGAGACCGAAGACAAAATATTGCCAGCTACACCAATGAGAACTAGTCGATGTCCGGCTGAAGATAGAGGGAAGACCTCAGAAACCGGTTCCGGGAAAATTTAAAAGTGAGTGTTGTTTTGTGTTATTAATCGACTCCTAATTAACTTAATTTATACAACAACACTGTTTTCAACACTTCCATAAAAGGATTCATATTTACATGTTGATATATACATTACTCTTAAGGGATGATTGTTTAATGTGACTTGCATAAATGATAAGTGTTACTATGATCTGTTCACTGTTAGAATAAAGTAAATTATTACTCCACATTCTGCAATGAGCTCTGCCTCTTAGTACGTCATTGGTTATACATAAAATCTGCATATGCGCACCTAAACAGCAATTCCATCACCGGAATTTAACTGTCATCTTTGTTGTTACTCAACCAGTTCAACTCAACTTGAATCGTTTATTGAAAGCAGGTAAAGCAAGATGCTTAATAAACCACGGAACTATATTGTGGAAGAACGCGAAAGTATTAAAACTCACCAGCCAATGCGATTCATTTCCGCCACAGTTTCTTTGTCATTTAGTTTATTCTTACATCAAACAGATAAGATAATTTCCTACAACAAGGAAAGAATGAAAGATGCTAAGTTATCTAAAATAATGATTAAGTATCAAAAACACTTTTTAAACCAATTCTCGAACTGTATAAACACTTAAGCTCCACTTACTTTTTAAATTAGGACAAGTTTCAAGGACACCGCGTCCCCATCCTCAGCTGATGTTCTGAACATCAGCTGAGGATGGGGACGCGGTGTCCTTGAAACTTGTCCTAATTTAAAAAGTAAGTGGAGCTTAAGTGTTTATACAGTTCGAGAATTGGTTTAAAAAGTGTTTTTGATTGATGAAGCTCCACTGTTTATAAATACTTCTATTATAGTTTTATTAATGATTAAGTAATTTGAATTATTATGAAACACTTCTTACTAATCAAACAATTTGTATATGTGCAATTATATATTATCTTTCAGGTGCATAATTTTTTTTTCTGTTGTAATTTTTTAGTAAATTTTGATGTTTTAAACTTGTTTGAGAACCTCTTAATATATTCATTTAGAAATTATGAATACATACAACTGGAAAATAAATAAAATAAAACAATGTACTATGTCTCTGAATAGACTCTTAACATATTCTCATATGCTTTTCAATAACATATGAAATTACCATAATGTTATGAGAGAAAATAAATATGTATATTATAATCAGATGGTGACAAACTATTTGAATGTTTAGGATTCACCAAGAACTGAACGTGAACCTTCGGAAATGCTACGACCAACCAGATCTCCTCCTATACCACCTCCAGCTCCAGCAGAATGGGTGCGAAAGGAAAGGCTTGGGAAGAAAGGTGAATTTCGATATTTCTAACTTGCTCAATTATTTTCTGAAGAATGTGTAAGATTTTACTCTTAACTAAACAGCTTGTGTAAGTATCCATAATGCATTTTGGGTCAACTTTGTAATGTACAACTTGGTGTAAGGTCTTTCACATAACAGTGCCTTCCTCACTCCCCCAAAAAGGACACAAGTAACAAGCAAAATACATTTTAAAAATGGAAGTAAAGGGGGAAAAGCAAAAAGGGTGTTAAGAATGAATTGTAACACCTATTTGTTTTAAGACTTTGTCATCTTATTAAGGAGGAAAGAATCTTTAATTTCATTAGTTTTCCTGAGAATATTGAGAAGTTTTAATGTAACACTAGATTCACACACAAGTAAATTAAAATTTAAAACAATTTTCAGACAATCTTTTGTCATATAACAGGAGAGCATATTGAAATAGAAAAGAGGAATTTAATACTTTTTTTATTGTTTATTTAAAGTACTTGCCTCACATGAGGGCTGCCATTTAGACAAAGTATAGCTTTACAATTAACATTTTTTTAAAAAAGATTTAAAAATTATATAAAATAAATTGTAACATTTAAGTATATAAAAAAATCTAACAAATTAGTACCTATCATCTTTAAATTAAATATAAATAACATATCAATCTTTTCATAATAAACAATCAAAAAAGCTTTAAGTACACTGCAGATATTTTTCTTTCTTACTAAACAAAAGAATATTTTCTACAAATGCCATAATTTTCAAGATGAATTGTGTATTGTAGGAGGTTCCTCTTTGTATTTATTCTTATAGATATATGTACAAAATACTCGATGATGGTGAGATGGTAATAATGACATATATAGGTTTTATTCAGATCACAACTACAATGATTTTCAGAATTTAACTTTCATATAGTATGTGTTTCGTTTTTTTTAACTCTCAATTTGATTAATAGTATCTATTATTTTTAACTTAAAGTTATTAGGATGCAGAAAATAAAATAACTATTCTTTATATCAATATATGTAGAAATGTAGCATATGAGTTATTTCAGTACAAATTGTGCCTTTGAGGTACATATCAATATAGATATTTCAGAAGTGAATGGTATGTACTAATACTATACCCCCTTCTCCCCCTCACTGAGTAGCTGACAATAGAAGTTATATTTGGAATATGAAATGAGACTGAAGATGGTGCATATATTATTTATATGTATGTTTAACGTGGAAATCATATGCAGACTAGATTGAAGTGCCTTAAAGAAATGAAATTGATGCTGCAATATTTTCATGGTTTCATTGGATATCAACCAAGTCAATTTCAACCTGCCCACTGAAATCTTGATGCATAGAGCTGATATGTTTTGAGATCCGAATCTGTTAAGAAGCAACAATGCTGCTATTATTTTGTTATGTAGTTAACCAGTCAGTATGATTTTAAAGCTGTTTTAAATGTTAGGGCAGAACCAGTTCATATTCAGCCCAAATGATATTTCCTATTTGCTTATGCAATTCTATGTTCTATTCCTTTTAACACTTTTATTGAGTCTTGCAATTACTTTTATTGAAATTTCTGAGATTTGTTGGCCTTTTATCAATGGAGCTAATTTAGGATGTTAAGCATAGCAGTTTGATAGATAATCTGAACCAAAACTACTACACATGATGAAAATGGCATTTTTGCCCCCCTCCTTTTTTTTCCCTGAGACTGCAGATTTGAAACCTTACATAATGCACATCATTGGATTTCTCACCTGATTTCAAGTAATGCTACTTTATTTACAATTTTATTTTGAAGCTTCATTTAAAATAGACAAAACCGTGCTTCTTCTGAAGTGAGGATAACGGACTAATCTCCTGTTCAAAGGAACTGTAGAGGTACCTGAAGACATTGAAATTTGCATTTCTTAGCATAATAAAATGTTTGATTTGCATTATCAGCATAATAAAATGTTTGTGAAGGTGTAGTTAATATATTTTGCATTCTTTAAGTTGAATTGACAGTTATTGTAATACTTTAATAACATTAAATTATATAAAACGCACTAAGTATTTCTTGCAAAAATGTTATGTTAACAAAAATTACATATTTGATAAATGATCTGTTACACCAGCCTTGAAGACAAACTATTTCGAGGTCTACCCGTAAGCCTATAGATATCCCTTCTAAAACCAGGGAATGCCAAAGCAACTCCATGAATGTTTTCTTGGGTCAATATCTTGAGTCTAAAAAGGGCCCCTCCGTTACAGGGTGGAAGTAGATATGCCACTTACACGCATCAACGTATTCGGGAAGACTACGGAAAACTACTGTGGGGCCACTTGTGATCTAGCACACCGTGCTACTAGCCAAGCCAGCCAGACATACCCAATTGCTTGTGAGTGGCATGTACCATTGCCCCATCGAGTCCATCCCAATCCGAACTACCACCATTTTGGAGGGGCTCAAATGCTCAGCCCGGTGGACTTCTGGTAACATCAGAAGTTCCACAAGTGCTCGGGGTGTACAGCAGTTGCACCACAGCAGCTGAAAGGGGTCATAGGTCTGCCGATACCGGCGTAATGTAGGTGACACAGTATTTGAAAAATGCACTGTAACAACAGTTCTTGAACCATGGCATTGAATTTTATAAGTCTGATTCAACTGGCCGAGAAAAACCATTTAATTTTTAGGAATTAGGTTTTCATGTGAAATACTGTAACTTAAATGCTAAAGGGTTTTCTCCAGACTCAAGAGTCATTGTTTTCTAAATTTACCTTTTCATCCCAAACAATGGAATACCTACCGTATGTCTGTAGTATATGAAGACTGAATTGAATGTTCTTTATTGTTGTAGAATTGACTATATTTATTCCAAAAGTTAATCTTAAATCATCTACTTCTCTCAATTATGGAAAATATCACCATGTGTTTTGAGTTTTATAAGTATAATGATGTAGTTCGGACAAGTAGACATCATAAGATTTAAAATTGAATTTCTCCAGTTATCCAGTATTAACTAGTACATGTTTCACAGGCTGTAGTCAAGAATCAACTCCCAATTAAGTTTGGTAATAGTTGCACTTTGTGAAAATCTTATGCAGTTTGCTTTGCATTGCTGTTGTATGGTATTAACCTTTCTTCAGAGAGATCTTAAGTTCTGTAGCACAATCTTATGTCATTAGTATTCCATGAAGATTAAAAATGTTACATATTTATAGACACACAATACTTAATATAATTTTGAGATGAACTAGTACTCCATGCCCGATATATTGTTAGTGTTTACTTAGAATGTGATTCATTAGAACTTTCCTAACATCCTCAGCTAATGACTTGAATTTTGATTTGGTGAACTCCTTTAAGTTGTAATTCTCTTCAAAGGTGGTGTCAAAATTGAACAGTTTTACTTCATATTTCTTTATGAATATCCTTTCCCACATGCAAACATCTTGTAGTTAAAATACTTAGACTTAAATCTTTGATACTTCACTTTCTTTTTGCCAGCAGAATTAATGCTTAATATATGGTGGATTAAATAACTGCTCCAAGAATGAAAGTAGTATCGGAAATGCAGGGTTTAATATTAAGTTAAATTACACCTCTATAAGATATCTTATTTAGGAATAGGTTTTATTTTTATGTTCATATTTATTTTGGGAACAAGACTGCTTCTGTAACACCAATAAGCTTTTCTAATTCAAAACTTATATCATTTATGAAATAAAAATGGTAGTCATCTGAGAAAAAATTACATACCTACCAATTGCAATTCATACCTAGGTATTCCTACTGTTAGATGCTATACATAAGAGCTCAGCTGTTGGCTAACATTGGACATTCAAAACTTATTATGACTGATACTAGCAGAATGGAGCTGAAGATTTATGTGTAGAGATGTCATTGTAAATCAACCATAGAGCCAAGCAGAACTGGACAATGTACACGTTAAGAGTACCCTCTACCTCAAGGGTGTGAATGTTATTTGTAAATTCCTATATTTGAGCTGCATTACAATACATCAGTAGCTGTTTGCCATTATATATTGCTAGTTATAATTTATTCTTACAAGAACTTTCACATTTTGTTTTAATCTGTTCTGTACATTCAAGTTGTGATTTCCACGGTTGTCTTTTAGCAGTTCTTAACTGAAGTCCAAGAGAGGCTCAGCTGACACTTGCAGCAAGCATATTGGCTCTTGAAACCACTCTTAATACAAAACTCTGTGTATGTATCAGTATGTATAAGATACAATATAACTGTAAGCTGTTTCTGGGCTATTATAAGCTGTGGTCCGCTGAAGATGATCCAGATGTTTCATCCACAACTGTGGTGGATATCTTCAGAGGCATAGTCAGTCTCCTTGGATAAGATTGCATTATATCTGAAGCGTTGACTGTTAGTGCTGATATTTAAGCACAGAGCACTCTCCATTGATAGACCCAGATACTACAATGCTTGTGGGAATGTGGGCCTGGCTGCTGCTTCTGTAGTGTTGCTCCCTTCTTGACTGTTTTGTGATGTTTCCTATCTTTGATGACTGAATGGCAGTTGCTATTGAGTTTTAGATTCTCTTTTTTCCTATTTAAACTATTTGGATGTTTGTAAATTTCAATAGATTCACACTGTAATCGAGATTGGAAGTGTGTTGTGGATGAAAGGATGCTCTGTCCTGAAATTTAATGATATGTTTGCCCTCTGCTTCATTGACAGCTGCAGACTTTTCTGTTTGGTACAGGTAACAGCTTCTTTTGAGCTTAATAAATCTGGGGTTAATACTATGTTGTGTAGTTCCAGTGTAAATTAAACCTCAAGAACAAGGAATGCATTATACACTGGTTGATGATAGGGCCTCCTAGGGATCTTTAGCTGATCACATTAAGTTGTTCAGTTGAGGCTTGCAAATAGCCTTGACACTGAGGTGCTGCAGTATATGCTCAGTTGTTTTAAAACATTTGAGTATACATACTTTCAGTCGTTTATTAGTTTTAATATTTTTATAAATTTACCTTCTGCTCAGAGCCATAACACACATCATCTCAGGTAGGTTTAAGGCAGATCTGGCAAGATGGCCACCCAGAGTGTGAAATACTTTACCCCCTACAATCACCCCTTCCCTTTTCTTCCATCTGGCATGTAAACAAACAGGTGACATGAGCCACAGTAGCAGTCATTCAGGTTTTGGATTAAACATCTTATGTGACGTAATCAAATACGTACTTTTGAATTCAAAAGTTGGCTAGGAAAGCACAAAGAGGGTTAATGACGTTAGAGAATGAGAGTTAAAAACGAGGCAACATTGCTAGATGGCTCATATTGGCATTGTATGAGAAACAGCCTTCTCACCGCATTACTGATCTTCGCCAAACCTCCTGCGGTGCCGTATGTAGTAAAAGCGGGCGTTAAACACTACACATTTCATTTTCATTTTGCCAAACCTTAAGCTGACAAAAGCAGTGTTATAGCAGTTCTATAGAACTAATATGTTTATTCTTTATTTTGTTATATAATAGTTGTTTGCAGTTCTAATTATTTCTGTTATACTGCTTAAGACATTTAAATGGTTTCTATATTGTTTTCTTAAAAATAAACCTCACGTTTATCTCAAAGTACATTGAAATTATTTACAATGTACATTGTTAGGCAGTGGCATAGTCACAATGATACTCCCTTAATTTATACAATTGGTTTCTTGGTGGTTTCTTTTTAGATAATACTGTTTCAGTGTCTGGCTGCAAACTACATGAAATTAAATGCAGATCACATTGAAGATCTTCTTCCAAAATGCTTCTGGGTGGCAGGTTCTTGTTCTGTGTCAATATGCTAAACGTTGTTCACATTTATAAGTGGTGCCAAACATGGCCAGCAATTTTCTTGCAAAAAGGTGCAGCTCGGGAACTGTTTTCGGCAATGATGTGTACAAATCCAAACCATGTTTTCTTGAACTGCGCAATGGGTTTTGCTTTGTAGGTTTATAGGCTCCAACATGAGCTGCATTGAAATACCTTCATAGGGTGAAGCTGGTAATGTATCCAATGTTAGTAGGATATATCAAGACTATTTTACCATCATGAAGAACAAAAAAGTACCTAGAACGTTTTGTCCCCATCGTCAGCAGTTTCTGTTTAGTTGGCACTGTCAAGCTTGTTCTTTAGAGTAGTGGTGACGAGAGGTAGGATAAATTCACCTTATATTGCCTTCCTTCTTGGCCCTCGTTAAGGCATAACATGAATTTGTTAGCCAGGAAGCTGACATGGTCTGTCCAACAAAGTTGGGTATCATTAACTACCTCAAAAATGCGAGTTGAATGATTCTCGTGTACCAACATGTTATAAATTTAGTTTTGGGAAGGTTTATGAAAGTTAAGAAATGTCTGTTGAATTTGAGGGATATAATTCGTTTACATTTATATGAAATTTACTTATTGGTTATCATCCAGTTCTGCCATTTTCATTGATTTCTGTTTGCATAATTATTTCTTCTTAACAAGAGAATGCTGTTCATAAGCAGTATGTTGCAAGGGAGATCATTGATATAAACTAACAGTAAAATAGCTTCTAATAAAGATCTCTGGGGAACACAGTTCCAAATTTTGAACGTGCAAATTTAGTTCAACAATTTGATATCATTTTCAAGATAGGAAGCAAGTTGTATATTTGCTACTTGTCTAACACCATATGAATGTTTTCTTCTGAAAAGTTTAAAAAGCTTTAGTTCAATTTAAAAATAGACCTGCTACCTCTTTTCTTTCAAGAATATCTTCCAAGAGGGAGAAACTACACTATTAATTCCTTTGCCTTTCCTAAAATTGTAGTTTTGTTCAGTGCATATGTGGAAATATGCATATAAATTATTCTAGATATTTACTCTTTTTTACAAGATAACTGTTTATTTAATTCAGTTTTAAGCTTTTAATGGGTATATTTTCTGTTGGATACAGACATATATTACTATACTATTGGTCTTTATGGTTGTTCAAATACCACTTTTATTCCAACTGTTATGTGCATGAACTACTGAATATATGTTAAAATGAAGGACATTCCTAATTAATATAATTTTGAGTTGAACTAATACTCAATGCTCCACTTATTGCTAGTATTTACCTAGAACGCATTTCGTTAGGATCTTCCCAACATCATCAGCTATTATCGACTAATGTCCACATTGGAACATTCCTAATATTAAGATTTATTTTATATATGTCCTGGGTAATATTAGTGTGTGCATTTTCTTAAGCATTTCCTGCAAATTTTAAATATGAAGCAGTTAGTGTCTTCTTTTGTACTTTAAAAATGAGATTGCCATTTACACAATTTCTCTATAATATTATTCAGTATAGATATAACAAGTAGAAATAGACAAAATAACAGATTTTGAGCATGGCCATTGTTGCATATTGGTCATCTCCTTAGTACTATGAATGAATAGTTATTTCCTATTTCATATTACAATATTTAGCGTACACAACTTTACACAAAGAGTTGCCTCAGGTTGTGAAGGTTGCATTCACCAGGCAGGAGCAACTCAGTATGGTAACCACATCCCATAGACAGCCATTGTGAGCACAGCTGAGGGATGCCGTGGTCAGGCAGTAGGACTTGGCCCAGTATCAGGCTATTGCGCCACAGAGTTAAGATTTCCAGTTATTACATATTTCTTCGGTTCATCAATGTGCTTATCCAAACACATGTTGTAGTTAGTCCACATTCCAGTAAATGTGGTTCATACTTGATAATTTTTTACTCGCTCTAAAGTTTATGACCATTGTAGTTAAAGACAGTTGTATAAATGTAACAAAGTATTACAGACATACTAGTAAAATAGAGTTTGAACCTTTTGCTTCAATATTGTTTATTGCCCTCTCTTTAAATGACACCACAGGTGGTAACTGATAAATGAAATGAAATAATGAGTGGGAAGGAGATGTTCGAGGCTTTTACAGATAGCTCTTTGTCATTTGCGAGTTAGAAGTCCGAGGAAAACTTGCTGAAAGCCTCAATTCCAGCAGAATTTCAGCCAAAGACTTCTCATTCGTAAGGCCAAGCCTTGGTTATCCATATCAGTTTTCAGTTCTTAATTTTCTATATAAAATGAATAATGATTGTCAATAATGGTTAAAAAAATATGTATATATACAATTGCCTCTTTAGCCGTAACTTATGTAATAAAGTGGTTTAGTTTCTCTAATTTTATGGATCATAATTCAGAGTTTTAATTCATACTTTTATTCCAAAATTAAACATTGAAGTTATAAAATGCTAACATACATAGAAAATCGAATTATCACTGTTTTCAAGTTGTACCTTCTTTTTTAAGCTAGATGAACTGTATTGCCTAGCGGTAGAAAATAATATTTATGTTTTGAACAGATGCTTGAAAGATGAAATAGACGATCCTTGTATACTTTATATTTTGATGAAGTTGAAGCTTTTCTTGTGGTACAAAGAAAATGAAACGAAAAAAGTAAATTTAGTATAATAGCTTTTGAGTTGAACTAAACTATCAGGTCTGCATAGCCAAGTGTTGGAGGGATAGAAAAGTCATAAATGATTCATATCATATTTCTTTAAGCTTTAAGGAAAACTTATACACTCTTTACCAAAATAGAGTTTTGGTAAAAATTAGAATTTCTTTTCCAAAAAAATTGTTCTTTTCCTATTTTTATCATTTTTAATGTAACCTTCCCAAATTAAGCCAGGTGCTATTCTTATGCATTACATGGATATAAGATTTTAATTTGTAATTTAATGGGGGATAATATCAGCAGAATGTGATTTAATCTATTTTTGGTCTCTCAAATACTTTGGATAATTTAATGGATATAAAATATAAAAACTGTATAAATAAAATATTAATATAAATAGCAACATGTTATGTTATGTTGCACGTATCATACTCATGTATTTGAACTGAAATGAAATGGATGACATTTAGTACTTAACAGTGTAGTTAAAATTTTCATTGCAATAAAAATAACAGGAATTGTATAGTTAGTGGTTATAGCCTATTGCATATTTGAAAGCATAAATGCATTCAGCAATTAGTGTAGCTGAAAGTACCAATGATATAATATTGGTTATTAATAATACTAACACGTCGAATAGTTTTTTTATATATAATCTTTAGTGTATTTTGCCAGCAATGTAAGGTATAGAAATAATAAAAAGATAAATGAATGACAAGTGAGTCATGCATTATCTTTGTTTTGGGCTATAATCATCCCAGCCCTCCACTCTCATTAGTTTGCATTCAGTATATATTTTCATGTTCAAGTGTATACATGGGTGAGAGCAAGCTCTAAGCCCAGCTAGACATAGGGCATTCTGATTTCTTAAGCAAAGAAATTTTGAGGGGGGGGGGGGGGATGTTCATTTACTTCTCAAAACGTACATAATCAGAAATATCAAGACATGGAATTCATGATGAACATTATAACCAATTCAAGTAAGACATTTGAACTGTACAAGATGAAATATTTATAAATAAATTGGTAACAATATTTACAAGGGAGGTTCACCAATTGTGGTCAATTAATTCTGGTGAAAGTTATCGTGAAACTAACTGAAAATTGGTGTTTACAGAAACCTTAGTTGTTTTTGTGCAAATGCCTCATTTTTTATTCAACAATTTAAAAAGTGTCTCGTATTGCTTTATTGTTTATACCATTACTGTAACAGGCAGAGTGAGTTATGTTATTTTCTTACGCATTATTACAAGATATACTATGCATTCATGGATACCAAAGCTTAAGTTGCTGGTTATTGGAGGGAATGCTCCACTGTAAATTTTAAATGAAGATACATTAGCTGTTAAATTTAATTTGCATACAGAAAGTTCAGTAGTGTTATAGATATTTTATGACAAAAAGTCCTGAGCATCTTATGTATAATGCAGTTGTGCTGCAGATATTTCATAGAGTTTGGGCACCTATATTTCTTCTCTGTATGCAATGGAAAGGTTGTGAATTTGCATTTATTTATGCCTTCCTCTAGTACCAAGAGCAGCTACATAATGTGTATTTGAATCTAGTGTGGTTGAATGAGGTTCAACAAGAATTAAATGTGAGTGTTCAGAACTTACTGTAAAGGCTTGGGACATTGTTGCTTATGTGGCAATGAATGGATGCAGTGATTTATGCAGATGCTTCTTGGAATATGCTGTTCTGCTTTCTTTGTTCTTTTCTTTTATTTAATTGCTTTATGTTTAGCTCAGAGGTGATAGCGCAAATTTAATGTATAGTTCATAAATAATATGCTACAGGGATAGAATTACATTACTTAGTTGTGCTGAATTGCTTTGTGTACAATTACTTTATTTGTAAATTTATAAATGGAAAAATGTATATTTCAGAGAAGATTTGTAGCTTTTAAAAAGAATTACCTTGCACTTCTTTTGCTTTAAGAATAATATGTAGCCAATATATGTTAATAAAAGAATTGCATACAGTAATTAAATAATAAGATTAAGCTCTTCTACCTCTCACTCTCTGACCCAATAATTTGTAAACCAAACTGGAATTTGTAATTAATAAAATACATTTACTACTATTACACACACTAATTTGAATAGTTCAGAGGGTGTCAGCTGTAACCAAAATTTAACATATTTTCCATTTTTCTTGTGCTTTAAATCAGTCTTCACTCTATAACAGCTAACTTTATTTTATTTCCGTCCTGCATTTTATGATGTGGGAACAGAACATGCTGAGTCATATCATTGTTCTGATACAGCTTTCTTAGTGGAAACAGCAGTGCATAGAAAATATAGTTTTGTAAACAGCCTGATAATAAGTTAAAAAAAAAAAAAAAAAAAACAATATTGAAAAGAACAAAGAACAGTACAAGGAGGATTGGACCAACTTTAAACATAAAATATTTAGGTGTATGTAAATTTGTATTTCGGTGTCAAGTACTGAAAACTTGATAACTGACCGTCCATGGTAGCCATTATGTAAGAAAAAGGCATCAAACATTAACTTAACATTATTGTAATATGAGAGTTTAAAAACAAACTGTTTGATTTAAACTTTGTGTTAACCAGTTTTTCATCTCTTTCCTGTTTGTATAGCTGAATGAAGAGAGTAGAAAAGAATTTTTTTTTTTCCTTTTTAACTTGTAGAATTTAAATCTATGAGGAACTTGTTATTACTAATAATGAATGACCTATATAAATTTCAGGATACTAACCGAGACTGCCTTCAGCACCAAATTAATTATTTTTTGTAAACATTCTAAATATCATCGATGTTATAAATGAATGTTAGAACGCCCATAACTATTTCATGTAATTAGTTACACAAAGTAGAAAGCATATGGACATCATCTTTTAAACAAGAGGTAGATTTAGATCAGCACAGTAAAAGTGAGCTTTTCTCCTATAGCATTGCAGAAAAAACGTAGAACATTTATGCTATCCGTATAGAAGATGATAGTTCACTGTGGTGTAACATACACATTTCTAAAGCCAACCACTAATGTATATTGCATTACAAGAATGGTATTAATATTTGCTAGGAATAGTTCCCAAAATAATTTTTATAATTGGATGAAAGCAACTAAAGTTGTTTCCAAATTTGATTGCAAGAATAAAATCATATTTATTTTAATTTATTTCACTCAATAAACACCTTGTAGGTGCAATAATAGAAAAAACAGATAAAATTATTTTCAATGTTTATCTAAACATTCAAAGAAAATAGAAAGAAAATATGTATTTTTATTAAAGAGTGTAAGAGAATACAAACATAAAATTTGTATGAATTTCTTAAAAATCTTCGTAATAGTTTAAGAATTTTCACTTTGCATTCAAATGAACAGTTTGTTCATTACTCAGAATAAAGCCAATAAATAATATATTTCTATATTTTAATTTATTCTACCTCTTTTGGTTTTATATAACTCTTTATTTGTATGAGGGTGGGTCAAAAAGTAATGCCTCCTATTTTTTTTTCTCTTTAAATTGCCAAGAGAATTGAATCCAATTTACATTGAAAATTACAACATTGACGATTAATTTGTCACTATTCAATATAATCTCCATCCTTTTCCACAGTTTTGGTCCACCTTTTAACTAGGGCATGTATTCCAGTGTGGTAAAACACACGGTCTTGCTTCTTAAGCCATTGACGCACGGACGTTTTCACAGCCTTCTCATCTTCAAAATGAATCCCACAATGAGCTTCCTTTAGTGGCCCGAACAGATGGAAGTCTGATGGTGCCAGGTCAGGGCTGTATGGGGGATGAGGTAAGACTTTCCATCCCAATTTCTCAATTTCTGCAGTGGTGTAACAGCTGGTGTGTGGTCTTCATTGTCCGCCATAGTTTTTGTTGGGCCAACTCAGCGAAGACTTGCTTTCAGCTTTTTGAGAGTTCTGACGTATTGGACAGAATTTATTGTGCATCCCTGCTCCAAAAAATCAATCATAAGCATACCCTCTGCATCCCAAAACACTGTCACCATAACTTTCCCTGCTGACCGCTGAGTTTTGAATTTTTTTTTCTTCGGTGACATGTAATGCCATTCCATTGACTGCCTTTTTGATTCAGGTTCAAAAAAATGAACCCACGTTTCGTCTCCAGTAACAATTTTTTTCCAAAAACTCCTCTCCCTCCAAATTGAAGCGCTGCAAGTGTTCGGAGGCTATTGTTTTCCTTGTTTCTTTGTTTTGGGCGGTTAACATTCTTGGTACCCAACGTGAACAAACTTTTGTGTAACCCATCTGTTGAATAATCATCATCACACTGCCTTTACTGAGGGAGGTAATGCGACACAATTCACCTGTTGTTACCTGGCGATCACCACGAATGATGTCATCTACTCGCTGAATGTTGCATGGAGTCACTGCAGTCACCAGCCTGCAGCTTCGCTTTTCATCTGCCAATGGTGTTTGCCCTTCAGCTTCGTTACAGCAATGAACCCATCGTCTAACAGTGCTGACATCCACCGTTGCATCACTATACACATTTTTTAGCCTTTCGTGAATGCGAATTGGCGTTTCACCTTCCACAGTCAAAAATTCAATCACAGAACGTTGTCTCATACGAATGTCGATGTCAGCCATTTTACAAGAGGATGCAGTGCTGCCACCTGTTGACTTAGGAAGTTACTACTGCAGGGGATTGGAGAAGAAGGTTTGAGGATTTGCACCTAATTCAAAGTTTTCACATAACTTACTTATTTAAGGGGGAAAAAAATAGGAGGCATTACTTTTTGACGCACCCTCGTATTTCAAGTGGTAAAGATGCAAACAGGTACAGTACCTGCCTTTAAAGCAAAACAAATGACTTTGTTAAAACAGTCAAGAAAAGTAAACCAAAAATGATGTAGCATACAACATGAGTAAAGCTGTCCTTAGAGCATTGGTTATGAGAACCAATAGAAGAAAACATCTTGAAGCCTCAGTTGCAAGGTGTTGCCATGGGTTTTCGTCAAAGTAACCATTCAAGGGGAGCTATGTACTGCCTCCATGATGTTTTCTACTTATGTTGCTACAGAATGTTTACAGTATTTAAAAATGTTATTTTTAGAATATAAAAAAGTTTAAAACATAATGAGTTGAAAATGAAACTTATATTAGCCTAATCACTCACTTATTTTTGATCAGAACATGTTTTAAGAGTTTTTATTCTCATTAGCTTTAAATTTGAGACTTCCTTCACAGTATGCAACTTGTACCTTCATTAGTAATTCTTTTATGTTTGCTAAAGCAAATTTGTGAAACAAATAATAACTGTGTAATATTATAGTATATTTTAAAATTAGTATGACATTTTATAATTGTTAAACAAAGCACAGATTATTATCTAAATGGTTTATATTACCATTATAGTTTTATCATTTATGCTCATAAAATGTTTTCCCACCTGAAAACGGCATTTTTACTCCCTACCCCTACCCCACCCAAATAAAGATATAAATATCTAAGAAATTGCATTTGAAATATAGCTCTTGTATAGAAAAACTGTGTATAGCAGAAAATTAAAAATCTTAGTTAAAAAGTAATAAACACAATTGCTTGAAATATTCATCAGAAAAAGTAGAAAAATTAAAATATTTATAATGTTAATGTCAAAAGTGTTCTATTTTGAATATCGCCATTTAATCCTCTCAAGTAAGTAGAAATAAAACATTTAAGTCAGCTGTTGTTCTGTCAGGTTGAATTAGTTTAATCATTCCTTGTTGAACTGTGCAGTGTGACAAAAGCCTGCATGAAGCAGCTGGTACTTCTACTGAAAAAAGTACTTAAATATTAAAATTATGTTATAGCCTTTTGTTGGACTTCAAAACACCACATAAGCAGATGATGTTTATATGCCTTCAGGATGTATAAATATTTGTTTATATATATATATATATACACTATTACCTTTAATTTTGGTCTTCTGAATTAATTTAAAAATCAATGAAAGAAGAAAAGACACCTTAGCTCATTTTTACAATTAAAATGACACTAAAATAAGTAAAGGAAATTTTTTTTTCTAGAAATAAGAATTTTTATCATGCTTATGTAATTAAAATTCCTGTAATTAAGTATTTTTTATTTCATATGTAAGACAAGAATACTAATCTGCTCAGTGTGGCTGATGCATTACTGTAAACAAGAATTTTAAAACTAAGCATATATATTTCCAACATAGTATTGATAAACATTGCATTCAGTATTTAACATTATCACTATAACTAATAGGTTTATGTATATCCTTTCTGCTCATAATAGTCAAATTTCTGGATGGGGAATGCATTTTAATATTTAATATCTAATTCAGGTTTCAGATATTCTGAAGGACACAAAAAATGAATGTTAAATGTACAGCTGTAAAGAAAGCTTCTTTGTATGTATGTGTGTGTGTGTGTATGTGTAATCCATTTTGTTTAATTTGTATCAAAGTATTACTGCATTGTAAGAGCTATTTGTAACATGTCCACTGTCCTTTTTGTCAGCTATGTATGTGTAAGTAAATACAAGTACAAAAGGAAGGAAATACTTGCAGTTTAAAACAGTGAACATACATATGCACTTCTAATTTCAAGAAAATATTTTTGTGCACATATAGAGAGAGAGAGATGTTATGGCTACCGGTGTTTTAATTGTAAGGAAATATGTAAAATGATAAGGTTGTTCACTCAGTTATCATGTTTTATCATAAATATTTAAAGATGGTTAAGGCTTAAAAATATACTTCAATAACAAATTTTAGAAAGCACTGGTATTATAAAGGAAGAGTTTGGAAAAAATCAGCAGCAAATGCTTATGGAAACCAAAGTTGTCAGTTTACTCTTAATAAGCATATGTAAAGATGTATTTCAGGAAAACAATATCTTTATCATGCAGTAATGTAAACACTGATGTTAACAATTTCAGAGAATATATGGTTATTTTGTTATACAGTATTACAGCAGTGTTTTCAGTTTTTCAAGATTGTCATGAACTTTTCTAGGAATGCATTTTAGTACACTCCAGTTTGAATGCTTGTTCTTTCTACAATTTAGTTGATGCCTTTATCTGAAAATTCACTCATTTAAGAGATAATTAGTTCTTCACCAAAGCTGTATTCAATAGTCATTGAACGCAAGTGGTCTAATGTATAGTTTTTGTCATTGCATTAGCGAGGGAGCACCATTTGCACCATAATTTGCAGAAAGTACACTTGCCATCTTTTGGTTGGAAAAGAGAAATGGTTTGAGCATATTAAGTGTTTGCATTAATTATCTTAACATTCGTAAATATATTAATTAGAAATGTTATGAAAAGCATGTGCAGTCAGACAAAATAAACGTTCATCTTTGATAATAGTTTTTTGAAACCACATTACAGTAACAATAACATTCACATAAACTGAAGCCTTTGGCAAATAGTTTTTGAAACTACACTATTCTTGGATATATTCATCACTTGCCAAACTCTTTTTTTTTTTTTTTTTTGGTCAAAATGGAAGATACTAGGCTTTGTAAAATGTGCATGAAAACTATTATCATCGTCTGCCTCATGTAGAATATAATCTAATTGGCAGTTCAGAACCTCTTTAAATAAAATACGGAACCATTCTTTCATTGTTTAAGACAAAGAGTAGAGTATTTGCACACAACAAATATATAAATTGTTAACATTCCTTAAACTACTCTTTGAAAACTTTAGTGCCATTCGACCAGCCCCCTTTTCCAGATTGTAACCTGTTGGATACGAATCCATTCTTCAGCTTGGAGGCTGGATGGAATTTGGGTTAAACTGCAGAACAATGGCTTAGAGAATGGCAGGCATGACGTCATTGTGCATTAGCAAACAAAAGAAGAACTTAACTAGAAAGATAAGAAGCAGTGTAGCCAATATGTATTTCCGTAATCTTTGTCACCAGTCAGTATCCAGTTTCATGTTCAATGTATATTTACAAACTGGAATTCTACCCCAACCCAGAATATCACCTGAACCTGAATCTGATGATAACTTCTGCAACCTGGACCTTCTTCACCAAAAGCTTATGTGAAAAATAGAAGTAACTCGATCATTGGTAGAGGTTCTAAGTTATGCAAGCATTTAACAATAGTGAAAAAATAAGATCCTTTTGCAAAGCATTCTCGATGGTGGTTGTAAATAGCAATCATCTGAACAAGGTCATGGCAGAGGCCACCAGCATTAGTGTAACAATAGTGGAAAAAAGAAAGTTGATATGTAAGTGAACTTAATGCCTGTTCTACATCAACAGAAAAGAAAGTGAATTTAAATAAATTTCAATTTGACATTTGAATAAAAATAAATTTCAATTTTTTCAAGACCTCTTTTGTCTAGAGCTTTTATTTCTACAGGGATGAAAGTAGAAACTCTGGTAGAATCTATGAGATAAAAGACAGCTGACAAGATTATATATTTGTCTATTTGGCTACCACACTTTATCATCTGCTAAACATGCTAAACAGGTCCCAAAAGATGAATCATACCCAATCAGAACCCGTGGAGCTATCAATATCTTCAGTCTATTAATGTGTTCCACTTGCAAGGCTGGATGATGTCATTCTTGTAGAATGAAAACTGGAGTGACAATTCTGACAATAGTGCTGTGACAGTATCAAACAGCAAAAGTGACGGAATTGTCATTCACTACAGTGGACAGTTTGGCATTGTCAGTAATGTATACAATAATGCATAAATGCAGACATTTTTGTAACGGTTTAAAAAAATATTTTAAAATGCTTAGAAGAATCATCTTAATTATTATAGACAAAGTTCATACCATACCTATCTCCAAAGCCTAAGCCAACCTCATCTTGGAAGAAAAATGACATACTGAAATACATGATTGAGAAAAAACATTCATATTCCTCATTGTGTTCCAATTATTCCTGTGTTTCTTGAAATCATAGAGGAAAACACACCTTTCAGCAAAAGAAAAAGGATGTAGTACAGCATACCACAGGAAAGAAAGTCTCCGGGGAATGAGATGCAGTGGGGTTGGAGAAGGATCCCACACCCTCCCTGGATAGGTTTATGACACCCCATGTCAGTTCAGTTACAGACCAAAAACATTCTGACGGCTTCTACTTTTCTGAATAAAAATTCTCGGTTTTAGTGTGCAGAATGAATAGGGAGCATGTTTTTTTTAACGGTTCTGCTCCTTGTGTAGTATGCTTTCTCTGTCACAGGCATTCGTTGTCCTTGTCCCACTGTGTAAGGGAGGTGCATTCCTTTCAGGGATGGACTTTGCATTGGTGGACAGTATACAGTTGGTCTGAAGGTACAGCATACTGTTTTATGCTGTAAAACAAAGCATTGCATCCTCAATGCAATAAATGGTTCAGACCCAAATGGTCTGAAATTAAAAGAAAATCTGAAAAAGAAGTCTCGGGAAGATAGAAATGTTCTAGTTATGCATGTAATATTGTGAGTCCTGAAAAGTGGAAGAATTACATTCACCACCTAGAGTACATAGAAGACATCTATTATACTGGTCGCCAATCTAGAAAGTGATTGACATTTCGTATGGAGAGAGAGGCGACGTTGCCGCTTATTTCTGCCACTTGGAGAACACGATAGGATTATGCGTGCCAAGGTGATTTAGTTGCGACTGTAATGGGCATTTATTGTTATTATTATTATTATTATTATTATTATTATTATTATTATTATTATTATTATTATTATTATTATTATTATTATTATTAGATATTATTTATAATACTGTACACAAAGACAATAGAAAAGTCATGGATCTACATGCAAACGCTAGAACATGCAAGAACACATCAATGTAAAGACCATCGTAACATAGAGGCGTACCTGTGACATTTTGATGCTTATTGAAGTGGGGAAATGCTACCCACATACTTTTTTTCCAGGAGTTTCTAATTTAGACCCCGATGCCTGACTTTCTTCTTTAAAATACTTTTCTTTCCCAATCTTAATCACAGTGTTCTTAATGATACCTACAGCACGTGAAGTCCCATCAAGCACCTTAGAGAATGAAATAATAGGCTTCCCTTTCAATTTCTCCTCTTCGAAGTATTCTCTCACGAAGCATATTACTCTTATTTCCCGTGCCTGTCCTTTAATTGGAATACCTTTACCAAATAGTTTTATTTGGTTCCCGCGCATGTTCAGGTTTTCGCTTGTCACTATTTTTAGACATAATTAAACATTCATTAAAACACAGTTGCAAATGATCACAACACACGCACAGATACATGAAATCACATACACGTAAACCAAGGAAAATTGTCACAAAATGCAAAGGAACTTGCCAGTACAGGATCTCTGTTGTAACCTTATATAAAATAACAGCAACATATACGTGAAGCCATTCTGTTTACGCAGCGTTATCAGAAGAGAAACAAAAACCAAGGTATTGTGTTTACTGCAGCATTTGCATAACTCGCTCACCTGCAGGTCATGCTAAGCACATGTCAGAATATTGGCAACCAAGGTTTAGCATCTAACATTGTCATGGAAACGTCTCAACTCTAATTGGTTCTCCTAATGGTTACTATGACAACCATTATGACGTACTCATCCCCTCCTGTTTATTTACAGTGTTTTTCCATGTGCTTATTAACTGTCAATTACATTCTAGTTTGGTGACCAGTATAGTCTGTGCAAACAATTTTTCATGAACAAAACACAATCAGCATTGATCTCTGAGATTCTTCAAAAGAGAATGGATACATGGATTGTTAATACATTAAGGTAAAGTCAAATAATTTATTTTAACAGATCCTTTATTCAACAACAATAGTAATGTAATTTTCATTAACTTAATTATGTAACGATGGTGCAAGTTGAATTTACTGCATTCAATCCTGGCACTACATTCATGCTTTGCTATTTTGCTGCATGTATATGCATGAACTATGTTAATTCCATAACTTTTTAAATTTGTTATTGCAGACATTGAATATAATATTTGATAGTTAAATTTTATGATTTAAATATTGCCGTGGTTTTAATTCCTTTCTATTTTGTACTATTTGTTTATTTATGGCTGCGTCATGGCTGAGTGGTTAAACTGCTTGGCTCTCACCAAGGTGGCCTGGCTTCGATCCCAAGCGACCACTAAGTGGGATTTGTGGTGGACAACATGGTGCTGGCACAGGTTTTCTCCGGATCCTCCGGTTTCCTCCGTCAGTATTCCACCAATTGCTCCATCTTTCCTCATTCATCTCGCCCTCATATGTACCTATATATATCATCCACATCCTTCACCTTCACACCAGGTATTAGGCTGATCACCTATCCTGGTTCTCTATCAAATCCAAAGCTTCAGTTCCTCAGGCCCGCCTTGAAAAAGGGATAGAGAACAAGAATCCCCTAACACCTGGATAGTGGTACAAGTAGGGAAATGATTAAGAAATAAACAATATATTTTATTTATTTATGGTTTAATTCATCCAAAGTATGAGCTGTAAAAAATCCATTTTTTAAGGGCATCAGCTAGTCTGAAAAATAATCAATAGTCAGTAGCCTGCCTCGGTAGCGTGGTGGTATCATGTCTGCCTCACATTCAAGAGGTCCCGAGTTCGAATCTCGGCCAGGGTGAGTTACCTGGATAAGGTTTTTTTCTGGATTTTCCCTTATCCTGAAAGACGAGTGGTAACTGTAAGCTCTATGGACCCCGGGCTCATTTGAACATCATTTCACCCATTTCATTCATCGTCCGATATGACTTTAATATTGGAGGACGTAAATTACAAACAAACAATAGCCAGTAATATGTAATACAGGGATATGAAAGAAAGGATGAGATAAAATGAAATCTTAATACAAGATGAGCAAAGCTGTTCTGCTGGTTGTTACAATAAAAAACAAATTTTATCTTAAGTAAATATACATTTTCATGTGTGCTACCTAAGGATTGCACCCCACAGTTCTAAAACCTCTAATGACTTTATAACTGTGAGGTTTGCTTTAAACTGCAAACACAGTAAAACTAACCCTCACAAAGTTCTGCTACCTTGGGCAGCATTGTGAGACAGGGCCATGATGTTTTGGAAAATATTGTAGCACATTTCCTCGAAAAATTAAATCACCCCTGTAGGGTAGTAAAACCTCTAGTTTCCCAAAAACTGCCAATGAATTCAGTAAGCTTAGACTCCTGAACTTGAACAATTTCTGTACTGCACTACTTTCATTGTAGCTAAGAAAAAGGAATTACATTCAAGTTCATGAACGTTAGTTGTGAATGACAGCAAAGTGTGAATATGCAATTTCCTAAATGTGAAAACCATGTTGATACTGTAAAGAAGTAATGATCTACATCAAAATGGCCATACAGCTAGACAATATCCTCCTGTAAGGTTATGCTTTGATTTCAGTGTAGTGCACTTTCAGTTTTTTATTTTTTCATTCAATGTCAACATAAATTTAAATGTAATTGATACTGTGCTAACCATAATATCAAAATATAAATTAACTGGGGAAAAGAGTTTGTTCTGTGAAATATAGCTTGTGCTACCTCAGAAAATTAATAAATGTCAGTGTTGCTTTGAAGCTACATTTTGGTTGCTTACTAATATGAAATAGGTGAAATGCATACATAGTTGCTTCATTCACCTAATACATTGTGGGGTTTTAAGTTGTTGCATGTGGGCATTCTCCTATTACCTGGAAATTCTTTAATAGCAGCTCCTTTAAGGTACTTAACTATAAATCCTCTAAACTAAATCCTCACCCCTAACCATCATGCCTGACTGACTGCATTTTCTGAAGGTGGCGGTTGTGGTTAAGTTAATTAGCCTTAAAAGTCTGAGGCTGATTTTGTGCACTGAATATATTTTCTGAGATAAAATTCTGTCTTCCATTGATCTTATGTTGTCTCTTTTTCATTACGTTTGTTATTCTTCAAATTGGAAATTGAGATAAAGCTATATAGTGTGGTGGCAGGGACTTGAGTATGAAAGTTCACAGCTATTTTAGATAAATGTGCGTTTTGATTTGTGGAAGGCCAGCTATCTCAGTGATCACCATAACTTAAAAAAAAGAACTGCTGTGGCTACAGGTGCATTTATTCATTCTGTCTCAGGAGCATTAAAAGAAATAGATCAGAACCAACTGCAAGTTGTTTGGAAACTCCAAATAAGCAGTGCCCTAACAGAAGGCGCATAACTTAAATTAATTCAGTGATTGAACAAATTTTCTGCCAAATTTGCATGATATAATAATTGCACAAAAGAAAGACGGAAGAACTATTGAAAGATAGTGAAGTTAAATTTTGTTAAACTATCAAAGCAGGAAAATATTTAGATGGAATGTTACTTCATGAAGATTGAACTTAAAGAACTTAGGGCTCTGAAGTCACTTTGTTTGCATAGAAGAAAAGTGGGTGAATGTAAATAATACTAGAACTGAAGTATGGAAATGTGAACTTGAGTAACGTGACTTCCCACTGAAAACTCAGTAGAAAAGGTGAGTGTTCTATACTTTTACATGCAAGATGCCCTTTGTAATTCATTCCAAGTTCTTTATTTACTTTTAAATCAAAATTCACAATAGAAGAAGTGAACAGTAAATGATTTAAGGGCTGTTTTATTAATAAGTTGTCCGTCATTCCTTTACCTAGCATAATTGTTATAAATAAAGCCTCTCATCATTTGTTAGAAGTTAAGAAGACACCCACTTTATCAGCACTGAAAGCACATATGCAGTAATGGCTTCGAAATAAAAAATTAAATTTAAACCATGATCAACAGAGGCAGTGTTAAATGAATTTTATGAACTGAAAAATGATAATTTCAAACTGTATGGAATAAGTACTATTGCAAAAATGCATGGACACACTGTAGGGCAACTGCTATCTTACCACTGTTAATTTAAATGCATTTGAATTTATATGGATGCCAGTAAAGAATGGTGTTGACATATATAATTTCTTATTCAAAAAGTGTACCTAGTACAGATGTGTGCAAATTGTTAGACTCACTCATGTATTTTTACTTTGCTTTAGTTTAACTCTGAAAATAATAGCTATTTACTGCTGTAACCTATTTCAATTTGCTCCAATACTTTTCGTAGTTATAATATGATACATATTCAGTGGCATTTCTCTAATTATAATAATTGGGGAAGTTAAGTTTTTTGTTTATGGCGATTGGTGGTGGTACTGTACTAAGAGCAGCCATTTTGTTCATGTCTGTTTATGTATGTGCTTGATGAAATTGCTTTCATTTAGTGAATGTGGTGACTAGTACTGTTAATATTTGCTTCCTGTGTGTTTTACGGTTTAGTTATATTCAACATTTGTCATTACTTTACCATCATCCAGTTAACATCGTGTATCTGACTTTTACCTTTCATATTCTTTCAAAAGTTAGGTCATGGGTAAAATTACTTGTCCCCAAGGAAAGTAGCTGTAGTTGATAGTCTTTTGAAAGAAACTCTTTATTTACAATGTGAAATAGCAACCAAAAAAAAAATGAGTATTTCAAAAATATATTAGCCACATTAATCAAGTTTGAAGTTGGGCTTGATGTTGACATCTCAAAGGAAAGGAAAATGTGGGAGGAAAAGAAAGCTATCACCAAGGATTGAAAGAAACCTTGTGCAGTCAGCGCAGAAATATCAGCTTCAATAATCCGCAGAAGATTATGTGATGTTGGTTTACAAGCACGCAGGCCTTGTAAAAAGGCCACTGACTCCTGCAATGACAAAAAGTTAAAAATGGATCAAGGAGGTGCAGAGACACCCATTGGAATTTTGGAGAAAGGTACATACTATGAAAGTTATTAGTATAAAATCAAATCATAGAAAACAAATGTTATATGCAAATCAGTCTATTTAAATTTTATAATTCTCATTGCTGATTTTGAAACTCTATTTTTAGCTTTCTTATTGGACTGTTTGATGTTAATGGAGGCTTATATTGTTTTAGGTCATTTTCTCAGATGAATCCATGTTTGCAATCTGTGAAAAGAGCAGCCGATATGTAAGGAGAACAAGTAACGAAGAATTTTTCCCTCTGTGTTGATCAAAGAGTAAAATAGCTAACCTCAAAAATAGTTTGGAGCTGTGTATCTGTGCATGGGTATGGAAGATTATAGATCTGTAGAGCATAAACAGCACAAAAGAGTATTAGAAACAACTATTTCCGCAAAGTAAAGGATGATTTCCAAATGGTGATTTTGTGTTTATGCTCCCTGCCATAGAGCAAAATTTGTAACAAATTTCCTCAAAGAAAACAATAAACACTTCCACAACCAGAAAATAGCCCTGATTTAAACCCTATTGAGAATCTTTGGTATGTGTTGTAAAACAGAGGTTGAAAAATTGAAATAACAACAAAAGTATAACTTACTGAAAGCCCAATACGCATTTGGCACAGAGATGAAGAAATAAAGGAAAAGTGTTTAAAGCTTGTAGAGATGCCTGAACGCATCCAAATGGTCATAAAGACTAAAGAAATGCATACAAAATACTAAGAAGTTGGTTTATGTACAATGTTTTTGCTAAATAAACCTATATTATGAAAATTTCATTAATGAGTGTAATTTGCATGCACTTGTATAAACGTTTTTTGATAATGCAATTGAAAAGGTTACTACAGAAATTTGGATAAAGCATGTGAACTTAGGTAAACAGCTTTACTGGAAGACAGACACACTTGTCGATTAAATTACAGATAACTGACAATCAGTTATAGGAGAATCAGAAAATGATCAGAAGGGTCAAGGTTCATTTCAAGTTTCAAGGACCGTGATGAACATTTAGAACCTGAACAATGCATAATTAATGCCAGATTGATATGTGAATGAACTCTGCCTGCATCTTTGTAGAGAGGGATGGTGAGTTCTTTCTCTATTTAAAAGGGCCTAACAGTTTAAATCTCAAAGTTTTTGTGTCAGATAGTTGGTTTTAATCCACAGGGTGTAGAATTGATAACTTGTGCTCTATAGTAATGAAAGTTAGTGAAACTACTTAAGTAAATAAATTTAACCCAAGTAGTATTGTATAAAATTATTGCTGTTTGCTAATGTCATCCTCTTTTGGATCAAGCACAGACTGTGATAAGAAAAGACAGCTGTTTCTTCGCAGCTTTACTAAGAGCTACATTTTTACACCAATATTCAACACCAAATGCACATAGATCTTAAGGGTAATCTATGTCTTCTATTGTACAGCTGTATAAAATATTGTGACATTCCCTCATTCCTGAAGCAAAGTTGTGCAATAGCACTTACCAACTAACTTGCATTGTTTTGTTCAAGAGGTCCCGAGTTTGAATCATGGTCAGGGCGAGTTGTCTGAATAAGTTTTTTTTTTCCCCCCCTGGGGTTTTACCTTATCCTGAAAGATAATGTCTGCTAACTCTAAGCTCTGTGAATCCTGGACTCATCTGAGCATCATTTCACCCATTTCATTCGTTGTCCGATATGGTTAACATTGGAGGATGCAAATTAAAAGAAAAAAAGCGTGCATAGTAGAATTGGCGGCCAGTATACCATTTGGTATGAGTGTGATAAGCTCATACATTACATGTGTGACTGCCTCCGAATTCTGATCATTTCCATTCCCTTGCTCCCTCACTACCCTCACCACATATCCTCATCTCTCCTGTTGCACATATAGAGTTTCATGACACCTTATTCAAGCTGTAAATATTGATTAAAGTTTCTTTTGACAGTTATCAATACCCTTTAATTATTGCTCTTTTAAGTCTGAAGTAAACCATTAAATTCCAAATGTTTGACTTTTGAAATTTCAAATGTTTATTCAGAATTTCTGACATCATTACCAGGGCCCAGATTTCAATGTCTTAGCATCTTTTTTTCTTTTGTTACTAGGTCAATGCTATGTGGAAAATATACAGGGCTTGTCACATTTTTGACGTGAAACCTTTTTAAAGGTCATTTTGTGCATGTTTACATATTTTGACATGACAGCACATTTTTTATGTGTTATAGATGGTTTTTAGGAACAAATCGATCGTTTTGTAATTTTTCATGAGTTTGGCTGCAATATTCTCATAAGTAAAATCATGTTTCAAAATCTAAAGATTCTTGGAAATCTAGTATAATAAGGTTCCCTGATTTGCATTCTGTAACCGAGCAGGATGGCTCAGGCGGCCTCATCTGTGATGCGCATTCGAAAGGCCCAGGCTCGAGTCCCGTGGCGGATTAACCTGTTCCATGGTTTTTTTCGGGTGTTCCCTGGATAGGTTAATTACATCCCCGGATTTCCTGTCCCTCCATTTATCTCCATTATTATTTCACATCTCGTCTGGTGGTCTCTTTCAGGGTAGAAGTGTCGGCGGGTGTCTTGGCGCTGTCGTGACTCCTTGGGTCGGCCGCCCTCTGTTTCCTGTCGCCTCATCCTTCCGGAGATGGCAAACTTGGGTCTTAGGTACAATAAACCATAGGTTTCGTTGCCGAATCCCCTCCGTAGTAATCCTAATCCTACATTCTCTAAACATTTGGACTCGTCCAATTAAACAGAATCTGGAGATTCCTTGAGAGGATCGGCACGTGCCTACTCTTACAATGCAATCATAGCAGACCAGAAGCTAATAATTCACTTTATTCACTAGTTATTAAGGTCGTATTTGTATTCAATCGTGCCGAAAGGAAAAACAAGTATTTCCACAAAATAAAAGAAAATGAAATGGAACTGATGAAATCAGTTGCAAATGGTGTCTCGTGGAAGTTAAAGCGGGCAAGCTTGTCTTTGTTAAACTGGACAGTATTGTATTGTCAGGGAAGAAATATTCACTCGAAGGCTTTAAGCATGCCCCAGTATCTTCTGTTGGTGTTGAAAGAAGCGTTTCAATGTTTAAGTTTGTAATAGTTGGCATTTGACAGACATCTCAAAAAGCTTCAGAAATATCGAGAAGTTTGCAGATTCTCGTTATCTGACGACAGCGCGTACGATGTTTATGCTGGGTGACCCGCTGCTATTCTATTTACCCTTCCGACCCGCTATCAACCTTCCTGTAAACTTTGACCATGGGCGGTGCGTCACACAGCTGTTCTTCAGGTTCACGATGCATTATTTCAATGCGTTAAATAACTAATTTAAATTCAAATTAACTTTCCCAAACGTTTCTTTGTGAATTGAAGTAGGAGTTTGATTTAAAGTATTAAGGAATTGAGAAAACTGATTTTGTGTCAGTAAAGAAATATAATTATGCCACGTCAAATCCAAGTATTCGTTTTAGAAATATAAAACTTTTGACCTTTCTTAGTTACACAACATGCTGGCTTAGTGTAAAACACTACTTGCACATGGCAGAATAACAGTAGTTTTTAAAATTGTGACTGCAGCAGAATGGCGTATAGGTGCATTTGGTTATAATTTTAGTTCTGGGAGATATAATTTTAGTTCTGGCCATAGATTTGCTTATATTTTAGTCAAAATCTGTAAGCAGCTGCAGAACTTGGTTCCTTTTTAGTCGGTTTATTGTGTAGCTGCTTTTGTCTAGTAGCTCATCGCCGGCGTGTTTGGGATAGCTATTGAAATGTTTCTAGTAGGAGAGACTACGTACTGTGCTTCCCTGTTTTGACTGTTAGAAGCAGTAAATTGTGGTAAATGGTTTTATTACTAGTTCCAGGAGATGTTAACAATGGTTCGAGGAGTTTGAAAAGTCCTATTATCTCAATTTTTTAGTTTGCTGTACCCCATAATTGAATTCCACATGTTCATACTGGTTTAAGGATAGTTTTGTAAAAGGTGAACTTGATTGCTACTGATATATATGTGTTTCAGAAGAAGCCAGTGCATTTTACTGTATTTTAAATGTAATTGCATTATTTAATCTATGTAATTTTTACAAGATGTAAAAGATGTAATCAAGATGCATACCCAGATACTTCACGCCTTACTTTCATAGAATGGTATGAATATTCAGAGCATCATGCGGGCAGGAGCTTTATCTAAATGTTAAATGAAGTGGTGACTTTTGGTTTCATTTATTTTAACAATTCACTTTTTTGACATTTTTTTTAATTTTTAATTTTACGTCCTCCAACGTTAAGTCATATCGGACGACTAATGAAATCGGTGAAATCATGCTCAAATGAGCCCAGGGTCCATAGAGCTTAGAGTTACTCGACTTTCGTCTTTCAGGATAAAGAAAAACCCGGAAAAACCTTATCCAGGTAACCTCTTTTTAGACAGATTTCTATATTAAAAAGATGGACATGTACAAGTTGGGAAGCAGTGTTTGGATCTTCATGAGCCGAGATAATCTGCAAATGTTGCTAAAGACATTTTTTTTCGGTCAGCAATGTGTACGAGATACAGAATTTGTCCTAAGACACCACCTAGCGATATAGTCACATGGTGACCTGATAAGATAAAGGGCTGTAAGGCTTTGTTGGAATTTTACATGAAAGCGCATTTTTTCATATTTATGACCTTTGTAATATACATAGAAATGAATGCTGCAAAAACTTCTTTGGTTTAAACATTAGTCCTCTATGCCAAACTTTATCAGACGTCAAGACATACTTCTCAGCAGTACTGTCACTTTACAAATCAGTGGTTAATGACATTAGTTATTCGATGTATTTGTTTAGTTGCGCAGTGCTGTGGTTGGAATGAGTATATTTGTGCTATGTTCCAAGCTCAGGAGAAGAAACTAGTTCTTAGAGTAGTGGTAAAAATTAAAGTAATGAATGCTAACACTGAATGGTAACTAAAGTTCATTGTCATTCATTGGTGAGATCATGTCCTGGGGTCGTTTATTTATTTATTAACTGATTTGTGGAAAGCTACATTTTAAAAGAATGTGGAGGCATTCGTTTATTCCATCTTCGTCCCTTTTAATGTTCGAAGAAAGAGTTCAAATACTGAAGAAAAATGTTCAGCAAATACGTCTGCTTTTTCTTCACTATTAGACCAATTGCCTGTTCTTAATTGGAGGTATTGTTTCAGTTGATCGTTTTAACTTTTTACTATAGTTTTCCCTAATGAATAAGCTGTAGTAATAGGATGTGAGTCCTATATAGGCTCATTTCTTAAAAAAAACTATCAGTCTTCTTAACTTCACAAAGCTCTCGATTAAATTTGTGTCATTACATCATCCTCTGTTGTACCAGTTTGTTCTTTATTTTCTACTTTTATTTTTTTCGCAAACAATTTGTAAATATTAAACTGTGTAGGCTTTCACTGCCGGTGTCATTAGATAGAAAATTATGATTGGGCTTGTGCGCCGTGATTTAGTGGAAAAGCTCCTTCCACACGTTCCGTGAGAAGATGCGCAAACAACTTCAGTGATCATAGGACTCTGGCAGGTCACGGGTGACGTTTGATACTTAGGTTACAGGTCAGCTTATTCAGCCTGAATATAGCTTGCTGCTGGTACAATTGAGCCCGGCTTAAACACTAAAATTTGCACTATGTATAATTGTGTGGCAGTATGTTATTGTCTTCCAATATTTTTTTATATGAAACTCATCCGGTGACCACCTATCGGTCGCTGATAAGTTTTATATTGCTCATTTATTTAATGCGAAACAGTTCTGTTTCCATTTTTTCATTGTGTAGATACGGACTTTTTGAATATTAAATTATATTTATATCTGAATTGTATAATACATAATTATGAATTACTGCTACAGTTACTCCAAAAAGCATTGATCTGAGCTTATGTCAGGTTTGAAGGGATAGAATAAGGAGTAAACACAATATTGTGCACAAACAGTTGTACCTTAAGACTGCTTATACACTTATGTAATAGAAACTGTACAAAACACGAACTTTCTTTAGTTCTAAATAAACAGCAAAATAAACTGAAAAAGAATTGTTTCCATGCATGCAGGGATGGCTTCTGAATAGAGTAGCATATTTGCGCTACAACCAAAATGCTGGGTCTCCCTTTAATGTAACGGCATGTTCCATTAGGCGTTCATTTCGACCTTGTCTAGTGCAGTAGACCTCAGCACGCTGTTCACTCCCAAATGCAAGTAACTGTCATACAATGGGGAGGTATTGGGCAGGACGAGCCTAGGGTTTGCCAAGGTAAGTAGAGGGGAAATGCGGGGCTTAGGGCTGCATGTAGTTGGTTAACCTAGCTGCCAGAGAATAGTGGATGCCTAGCCTGCTTCTTCTGATTTCATAGGAGCGCCATCTATAGCTCTCGTGTTAAATGTTCGCATCGGTCAATATTACCTACCAGTACATTGCCACGCGGTTTCAGAAGGTTCGTTCCCTCCCGCTCCCCCTTCCCTTGTGCGGCGAACACAGTTTGTGGTACCCCAGACTGCCGTTGGCAGCGGTCTCTTCCAGCGGTTTTGTGTAGCCTAGCCTTGGGCCGAGAAGTACTGGGCACACAGTTGGCGAGCCGTGGAATGTTGACATGATTTTTATTCTGGTACTTTCGGGGTTCGCCTTTGCTGATGCAAACTACAGGATGGTTGTGCTCTTGATGTGCCTGTAAATGGAAGAGATGCTTCTCAGCACTACCTCGTGGATCGTGAGAATGTTTGCTTTACGCTATATTGTGGCCTTTGTTTTACGTAGGGAATGATAGAGGATTTTTCTTAGGGCAAGGTTTTTCATTGTCTGTAGATATTGTAGTATAGTGTTGGATGGATTTGTCCAGGCCACACAAGTGTACAGGATCACATAGAGATTCAAAGTTTTTGTATAACATTAGTTTGGATATGCGTGGCATTTGTTTACTTCTGAAACTGGGAGCGCATATCTTTAGTTGATGACGCCCTTTGTTCCGATATATTATAGGTGGACAGACTACTGGATCTATTGTAAATGTGACACCAGTATTTAACTTGCTGTCGATAGGGAAGCATATGACCACTGACTGTTAGGTCCGTTGCCAAAGTGTAATGGCGTTTTGATAAATTGATGAGCTGGCATTTTTTGCTTATACTTTTATTTTTAGCCATAAACCATGAAATAAGGCGGTTAATACACCGAAGGTTTTCTGCAAGGAAAAACAGCTAGGATTTTTTTGGTGGTTTTAAATTTCAATACCGTCAACATACATGGAAACTGTACATTTGGCGTCCTCAGGAAAGTCGTCGGTGAATAGTGTGCACAAAAAGGGGGACGTTATATATCCCTTGTGGAATATAAGCTTGTATGACTCTCTCCCGGGAGGAGTAGCCGCCGATTTAGACGTAAAAGCGTCGCTTGTCTAAATTTATGTGCAGCAAAGGTACAAATAATAATTTTAAAGGTCCAGAAAATCTCTGTTCAGTTTGCAAGTGAAACAGTTGTGTCAGCGCCATTCGAAAGCTGCCTGTATGTCCTATGTCCTATATGCGAACGAGCAATTGCAAGAGTTTCATGAATTCATACCATGATAGCCATGAATTCATACCATGATAGCCCAAGAGAGGATATTTTCATTTGCTAGATTGTTTAAAAAGCGTCAGTAAATAGGATTAGAAAGATTAAGAGAAGTGAACATAAGTAGAATCTAATGTAGGAGATGAAGTTTTGGTAAGAACTTTTTCATTTCTGACGCACAGAAAAAGCTGTGTTGGAGAATGAAGTTTTTGTACTGAGGACCGTGTAGAATATCAAAGATTTTCGGCCAATATGCTCATGAGCTCTTGGATGAGAAGAATAAAATACTGAGCAGATATAATAGCTTGTTACAACCATTTAAAATGTCTTAAAAAATATAGAGTACCAAGACATGCAGACATATAACACTACAACTCCAATTTTATTTTCAGTACCTTTTTCTTGTTTTATTGATAATAATTGATTTTTATAGCAGAATATTTTTTAATTTGAATATTACAAAGCATCGCTTACTTTTTAAAATTAGTTCTTATTTTAAATTAAAAAGTGTGAATATATGATCAACTAATTTTAAGAAAATGACAAACTTACAAAGGAGTACAGATCATCCAAATATTAAAAAGTATACGTGGTTCTTTCGTTATATTTTTTATTTCATTTGTTAAATATAACAATTTGTAATGTTCTATATAACGGTGACGTATAGCTCACGTGGAACAAATAAATATATCTAATTTTTTGGTCGTGACTATAAAGGAGTGGTTATGTGATTATTCAGTATTAAGCATTTGTGCATTTGTACCTTGCCCGGGAGACAAGAGGAGAAATGAAATGCTTTGACTTTTTCCGAGAACCGCTGAAATGTTATTTTTGGTATTTACTTTTTATTATAGTCATTTCCCAATTAGTTCATCATATATGGTCGCATAAGCACCTACATGTAATAGTTTTTCTGTTTCGTATTCCGAGGTGTGTTCGGGCGTCATTTATGGTGCTGTTGGCCCAGGTTAGGTGGACAAGTTGTGTTAGTTGTTGCTGGATGTCCCGTTGTTGTTTGAGATAGAAATGTGTCGTCAAATAGAATAATGTGTCTTTTGTGTTTGCCTATGTTGGTCTTTTACAGCCTCGGCTGACTGACCAGTGGGTTTTGCCTGGTCTCGCATTGTTCGTACTGGTTAAATGCTAGTTTTTATAAAAAATAAATTGTTCGATCCTGTGCAGTTTAAATTTGCCAGAAAGGTTGTCCACAATAGCAGTCCTAGTCTCTTTTTCAATAACCCGGAGCAGCTTGTTTTGTAAGTTTGCAATGTCATTAGTGGAGATGGAGCATAGTGTCCACAAGCGGGTGAGGCATGTCATAATGGGGCGGATTTAGCTTTGGTGTGGGCGTGGCTTATTGTTAATCTCATGTTGAACAATGTCCTTTGGTTAAGTAGTGGGGAGAGGCGATCCATCTGGGGATTTGTTTTCTGCTCACCTTTCTGTACGTGCCCTCAAACTTCTTGTGTCCAGTATTGCGCCTAAGTATTTGACGATGCTTCTTTCTTTCTTGCCTCCAGCCTTCTTTCCTCCCTCCCTTCCTCCCATCCTCCCCCCATCTCTTCTTCCTTTCAGTAAACTGCTCGATAGTGTGCATCATTATGTCATCTGTAGTGTGTTCGAGGAGACTCCTCCTGGGATCTTCCTGGTGCTTCTTATGGCTTTCTTTTGAAGCAACTGCACCTTCGCGTCCATGCGCATGCTCCACACTGGGGCTGCATGCCATTTGTCCAATTAACTTCTACAGAAGTGCAGCTCGGTAAGTTTAGTTGTAGTAGTTTTACAATTTTAGAATAAGGTAGTTAGCACCTAGTTTTGGGTTACCCTTCCTTTCACATCACAGGTGTGTTCGCCGAAGGTAAGCTTGCAGTGCAGTGTTAACTTTAGATATTTTGGTTTGTTTTTCCACTTTATCGTTTCTCCGAATGGTGCAAGAGACGTGATTTTGTTATAGTAAGTAATTGTTTTCGTGAACAATGCCGGTTGGGATCAGGCTGCACGGCCCTTATTTCTCCATTTCGCTGTTCATAATTCGAATAGTGAGCTTTGTAACTTACGGCTTATTGGCTTACGTTTCCACGACTGCCTTGAGATAGCAGTGTCACTTGCATATATTGATAGTTGAGTGCCACTAGTTTTTGGACATGTCATTTATGTACAGTTTGAAAGGAATGTGTCCCAGCAAACTATCTTGACGGCCCTCGGCTTCTTTCTTTCGGGCATTGGTGCACTGTTCGTGAATAGACACTGTGAGGGTTCTGCGAGTAAGGTAATGGGAAATCAATTGAGCAGTACGCCACAGAAGAGCAGACTTTTGAGCTTTCGTATTAGCCGTACATGGTTCAACGAATCTAAGGTACGTTCCTTGTCGAGAAGATCGCTCCACTTTGTTTCTTTTCGTCAGGAACACGCGTAATACGCTCAGCTGTTCTCGTCAACTGTAGTGGATGGAGTGGTTTGCGTGGAAGTCCAATTGTTCATTGTATATTGTTCCTTTTAATGTGGGAGACCAGGTCTTTCCGGGAGAGCTTCTGAGTTACTTTGCTGACCGTGTTTAGTAATCTAATCGATCTGTAGTTTCTGGGGACTACTCTGCTTTTCTCTGGTTTGGGAACATGACCACATTTGCCTCCTTCCAGCATGTTAGGTAGCATCCATTCTCCAGGTGGTAGTTGCAGATGTCGTTTATGATCTATAATACTTTCATTGTGAGTTGTTTAAGTACCAAGTATGGTATTTGGTTTTGTGCTGTTGCTTTGTGACAATTTAGGTAATTTACTATCCACCTCAACTACCATGGGTTTGCACCCCTGCACTTGTTATATCCCGGGTTTACCAGGCTATTTCTCATTTGTTTTAATTGGTGATCTGGTTGACAAGTAATGGGTGTATATACTTTTTAGGAGGCTGTGTGCTAACAGTTCGGCCTTGTCCTCATTTCCCTCAGCTCTCTCTGTTTTCTACAGCCTAAGCGGCAGTATGTTTATAGGTTGGCGTTTTACTATCGCTCTATGTGCCACACTTATACGTTGCCTGGTTGCAGCTGGGCGAGTGTTTAGTCCCACTGCTGTTGGGCCTTTGCGTTTATTTGTGTTTTAATGACACTTTTAGTGTAAACATGTCAACTGCGTGGACCGAATTCCGCATACACTGCCATCTCGCCTTTCGTGGTAGCTTTCATGTATCAGCGCTATGACGTTCCGTGGGTTTGTAATTGTATTTTTCGCTAGGGGTTTGATCGTTACTGCCATTTTATCCATCTGAATTGCACTATCAAGTAGTTTTGGTGCTTGGTCAACTGTTTTTTGATTTACCATTACAATGGACTGCACTAGTACTCCATCTAATGTTTCTTTAAATGCGTATCAATTTGCTCTGTTAAAGTTTAGGCTTATCGGTGGTGGTCTGAAATTTGGTGGTGCTGAAATGCAAATTTGCTCTGCGTGTTGGTTGAATGCTACTGCCTCTACCACCTTTATGCTGAAGTTAAGAGTTATGTTGTAAACAATGCAATACCAAGTCTGGGGCGCGCGTTGTATGCTTGTTGCGATAAGTGGGTTTATTTGTCTCGGCGGTCTATTACGCAGTTACAGTTCCGCATGTATGTGCATAACATGTTTCCCTCCGTTTTGTGCTGTTTCAGCTCAATGATAGGTGCTTCGCGCAGTGGCAGGGCGTGACTTTCAAAGCTCCGAGTTATAATTTTCATGAAAACAAGAGAGAATAATGAATGGTACATTGTCATTTCTCATCCTTTATCTCCATAAAAGAAAAAGTTAATTCACTAACTTATTGCAGTTAGATAATAAAATATTTTCAGAATTAAAAGTAAATAAATATCGAGCCTTATTTTTTTGTACATCATATTTCTCTTTTAATTCTCCTCCCAAATATATCAATCACATCGTTATAGAAGGTTGGGCTTTCGCTCAAAGTTGCAAGGAAGAACTTTTTGAATTTGAGGCTTTTACATGGTTCAGTGCATATTAACTACGCCTACTGTGGATTTACATTTAGTAAACCCATATTGTTGATTGTTCATTCAATTAAAAGTCTTTATTTATGAATTGTTTTATTTATTGATTGTTGAAACACTTTTCCTTGGGTATTTAGAAGGCAGATAGGCCTGAAGCTCTTGGATTCTTTGGGATCTCTGTCTGCTGTTTTTTTTTCAGTAAGATCAAGTTTGTGATCTTCCAGCTTTCCGAAAAGATACATTGGATAGGGAGGCAGTGAAGATGTTAGTTAAAATTGGAGTAAGATGGTTTGAAAATATTTAAATAACTTCGTTCTGCTTTTTTGAATACATCTGAAACAACACATTCTTAAGCTTACATTTCACAAACGTTTCGCAAATTTTCTCATTTACAATTATGAAAAATTATTTCACTGAGCCATGCATGTCAGCGACGTATTTATTATGACATTGTGCTCGGAAGTTCAGCTTGTTAAGACGTTCAAAACTATCTGTTTTAAAGAAAAGCTAATTCAGTCATTGTGTTCTAAGTCCCGAAATTGGGCTTGCAAAATGTTAGTATATTACTCGTTAATACTTTGAAGCACTAAAAATATCTCACATTTTCGTTATGATCAGAGCAAAAATACGTCTCCTCGCATTCAGTCTCTCAGTACAACATTTACAATCCAAATTATGGACTAGTCACCGTTCATGTCATTTCCTAACCTAGAGAAGATGGTTGAGTGACGAGAAAGATATGTCATAGAAGTTGTGTTGCAGGTCTCATAAGATCAAAATTTGCGTTGCTTGCCTCTAGGTATTCAATGGAATTGCTTCTATCATTTGATTTGGGACTTTCATCCTGGTCCCTATATAGCAATGCGTGTGTGATCATAAACATAGGACATTCATCAAACAGCTAACGAAGTATGTGTTTGATTTAAAGTGTTCATTTTGCTCATCCTATTTATTTTGAAGTCAAGGCAGAAATATCCTTCGATTCTTGCATTTCTTAACTTTTGTAATGCGGCTCTACTGTTTATATAATCTACAGAAATGTCATAGCTCTTTTACAGTACCTGATAGCTGTTTTCATCACACGCCAGTTTTGCCGTCCAACTATATTTGTCGCTTGGAAATAAAATATAGGACCAGCAGCTCAGTGCACAGGATGTTCTGCATCCAGAAGACCAGCAATTCTTTTTCACACTTTGTTTTAGAAATCAAAATTCTTAAACTAGGTCTTAGTTTACCATTGTCCAGTTTTGCCTTTTTACCCACAAAACTTCAAGTTAAGTTTCAAATAAAATTCCTGTAACACAATATCATTTTCGCTCGTTACGGGAAATATTACGGTAGTCACACACGCTCACCTACAAACTCACACTCACACACGCACACTGCCACAAATAAGCACGCAAGAAAGTTCATTGGAAGTATGCCATTGTTAGGTTCTCAAATGTGAAGATCACAGTAGCAGTTGTAATACTTTTAACCTTTTTTGATGAGCAGGTGCATCTCGGATACACTGTATCCAGAGTCACTAAAATTATTTAAAGTTTTAATATTTATAATCGAGGGAGACACGCGCAGTTCATAATTATAGACACGTCCCAGTTGTCTCTATAAATGTTTAGTCTCTTGTATAGGTGTTACGTTGGCCAAATCAAGTTTCAGTTATTGTTGGATCTAGATTATAGAAAAATAAAACTTCAGTATCACCGAAATAGTATCGATGAAAGTCATAATAACTGCATTTTAAAATAAGGAAAATGTAGCTATAGACTTGTATGATCTTACTAAAGATTTGGACCAGATGTCACACAACAGCTCTTTTGCAAACTGAAGATTAAGATAACGGTGTGTGGTAGTAAGCTTAGTTCTCATAAAATCCCATGCAGAAAACTGCCCCTTCACAAAATTAATCTCTATCTGAAATACACATTAATTGCGGAATACGCCTATCAAGGCATTCAACTGATATCCATAGAAGTACTAATATTACATAAAACACAAAAATTGTCTTTAAACAAGAACAAAGTCCATTATTCTTATCACTTGTGATTACTTTTTTGATGTTTATGTAGTGAACTTTAATTTCCATTAGCACTAATATAGACCAACTCTGTCCAATGGCTAACCTTCATAACTTCAACAAAAGAAATAAGCATGGATATTAAATTAGGTGTAGGTTAGTTCTTGACTCAATCACCTGCTCTTATAATGAAATTAGTATGTTCAACAAACTTCCTGACACACCTAAAATGCCTCTGTCAGTACATTCTTTATTCACAGTTGGCTCATAAAAAGACAGCTTTTATTCAATTGATCAATTTACGAATATTGATGTAAATACAATATTGTAAGGTAATATCTATAAACATATAACTAAGCAATATACAGTGTGGCGCACTTAAAACTTTCACCTGTTACACTGTACAAAAAATTCCAAAACTTAAAAGTATGAAATATCTATGCTATTAAATATCTATGCGGAATTTGAAAATGCAATCTAATATTTTTATATCACGCAAGGTTTTTGTTCACTGATGCAATTCCTCTTTTTTATAATACTCAACGGGTCGTCACTGCAGGCGCAGTCTGACCGCAGGTAAAGATAAAATAATCTTGCAGCTAAATTATAGTGGACATTATTGGATGACACATTTCTTGTTAAAATTCTTTTTCCATGTGTATATTCTGACTTTGTGGTTGCGCAGAATTAATAGTCCGATTTGCAGAAATTCTAAATGTTCTTTATTTCCGTAGAAGTACACTGTTCAATTATCACATAGCAGTAGTACGTCACATACTCAATCACATTCTACCAATGTCGATGACCACAACAGCGTTCTGATTAAATCAGCTGCCGTTAAAACACTTTACAACTATTTACTCTTGTTTACGACTCACTCTTGGCGAGTCGTCGCTTCCTTAAATACCTTCACTAATAATTCCAGACTGTTCCAGAACAATCAAGAAACCGAACGCTCTCCATCAATCAAGAGGTTACCAGAATGTTCTAACTTTACCTGTTTTGGCATGCCTTTTATATCAGTGATACACTATGCATCTGTTATCTTTATCTACAGGCGTTTTGTGTACACAAGCCGCGCTTATCTCTCTGCATCGAACCTTTTGTGCGCGTCGCCGCGACACTGCTCCCTCCTCAAGGCTAGTCGTCCCAAACAGCACCATCGTAGCGGGCCAGACGATCCAGTTGTATCACCATCATCTTCACTCTGGGCACCTTCTGGATGAGGTAGACCACGTCGTTAATCCTTGCCACGGCTGTACGGTCCTTGCCTCGGCTGTTGAAATTTCGGTGGGGCGGTACACCCAGACTAGGTCACCCTGCTGGAACCCTTGGCTGTTGGCTTGCCTGTCGTATGGGGTCTTCATGCGGTCGCTCGTCTTCTGGATGTTCTGACGAGCCATCTTATGCATGTCGCGGAGATGGTCCACCAGGTTCTCCACATACTCAGTTAGCGGGCTGTTTTGCGTCCGGGAGGCCCCCAAAGGCCAGGTCACAAGTGAGATGTAGCTCTCGGCCGAACATTAAGCAGGCTGGCGTCATCCCAGTAGTATCGTGTGTTGACGAGCGGTAGGCCAGCAAGAACAGTGGCACCTTGAGTTTCCAGTCTCGCTGATGGCTGACCACGACCTTCCTCAGATGTTCTTCTAGGGTCTTGATGTACCTTTCGACCATGCCATCCGACGGGGGATGTAGAGGTGTTGTACGGGTCTTGTTAACCCCAAGTCTTTCCAGTGCCTCCTTCATCAGGTTAGTCAAAATTGGTGCCCTTGTCACTGTGGAGCTCTAACGGCACCCCTAAACGGCATAACACTTGCTCCACGAGGCAGTCTGTGATGGTCTTCGCCTCCTGGTTCGGGATGGCATACATCTCCTGCCACTTGGTGAAGTAGTCCACGACCACCATCAGCTACTTGTTGCCTAGGTCGGACACTGAGAATGGTCCAGCTATGTCGACAGCGATGCGTTCGAAAGGCGTTCCGATATTGTCCTGCTGCATGCGACCCCAGCTCCTAGTTTGATGGCCGCGACTCACCGCGCACACGTGACATTGACGACACCATCTCTCAGCATCTGCTCGGAACCTGAGCTAGTAGTTGCGCTGTCAGAGTTTGTCAATCATTTGGTTTGCTCCCAGGTGTCCTCCTGAAGTACCAGCGTGCACTTTCTCCAAGACTTCCGGGACATTACTCCAGGGAAGTACCAACTGCTCTCTCTGCCTCTTCCCATCAGGTGATTCCCATGCCCGGAATAGCACACGCTCTTTGGTCTTCAACAATTCCCAATGGGCCCAGTAAGACTTGTATGCAGCACTTCTGGGTGCGATGTCCTCCCAGGTCAGTCTCGTTCCTACCTCCACTTCCCTCAAGAGTGGCCCCAAGTCGGCTGCTCCCTCCTAAGGCCTGCGCTATCCCAGCCATCCGCAGGCACTGCCGTGATCACTCTGACAGCTGCGGCACGCTCCTTCTTGTGCACTGGCCTCACTCTTCTGGGCAGGGTGTTCGGGACATGGCGTCTGCGTTGCCGTGACTCTTCCCTCTACGATGTTCAGAGGTGAAGTCGTACTCCTGCAGCCCCTGGAACCAACGGGCTGTCTGGCCTTCCAGATTCCTAAAGCTAAGTAGCCAGGTGAGAGCGGAATGGTCATCTTCAGGTGGAATGGCGTGCAGGTATTTGTGGAAGTGCTCCAAGGTCTTTACTACCGCCAGTAGTTTTCGCCGGGTAACCAAGTAGTTCTTCTGTGCCTTGGACAGCGTCTTGCTGCAGTAAACTATCACCAACTCATGGCCGTTCTGTACTTCGGATAGTACGCCTCCAATGCACTGGTCGTTGGCGTCGGTGACCACAATGAAGGCGCCACCTGGTTGTGGGAAACCTAAAATAGGAGCACTACAAAGTGTCTTCTTCAGCTGCTGGAAAGCCCCTAAGGCGTCCTCTGTCCACGCATAAGGCCGGTATTATTTTATCAGGCGGTGAGGGTTTTGGCGATGTTGGAGAACCCCTTTATGAAACGGGGGTAGTAACTGCACCGCCCTAGAAAACTGCGCAACTCTCTCTCTTATCCTTTGGTCGATCTCTCACGGCCTGTGTCTTCTCCGGGTCTGATGCCACTCCGGTTGGTGAGATTATGTGGCCCAAGTAGTCGACTTCCTTGCGGAAGAGCTGGCACTTCTTTGAGTTCAGCTTCAGCTTCGTCTCCTGCAGTCTCTGTAGCACCTTGCTCAGGGTTTCGAGATGGTCTTCAAATGTCTTGCGGGCGATGATGATGTCGTCGAGATATAGCAGGCAGGCGTCAGAAAAGCCAATCCTCTCAGCACTGACTCCATGAGGCATTGGAAGGTAGCTGGTGCTTTGCAGAGGCCAAAGAGTATAACTGTGAATTGCCAAAGCCCCTGGCCTGTCGAGAATGCGCTCTTTTCCTTGTCTCTCGGGTCTAGAGCCACCTGCCAGTAACCCGACTTCAAATCCAGGTTCGAGAACCACTGCACACCAGCCAGCGTGTCCAGGCTGTCGTCATTCCTGGGTGATGGGAAGAAATCCTTCCTGGTGACAGTGTTCAGCTTCCTGTAGTCCACGCAGAAGCCTAACTCGCCGTTCTTCTTCGCAACCAGAACTACAGGGGAACACCAAGGGCTGTCAGACTCTTCAACCACTCCCCTAGATCTTCTGCCCAGCAGCATATCACGTACCGCCGTTTGTTTCGCCAGCGGAACGCGACTAGGAGGTTGCCGAATAGGCTGGGCGTCTCCGGTGTCGATGTGGTGGAGCACCCGGTCCGTGCGGCCGTAGTCGCTGTTACCTTGGCTGAAGAGACACCTCAGAGTTGTCGAACCTTCTCGAGCTGTTTTGCTGTCAGGTGCTCGGCCGCCTTCTCCGAAAGCCTTCCAGCCGGGGCTCCAGGTGTTGCGTCAGGAACAGCTCATGGGTCTGATCGATTGGTGCTACGCTGACTACGGTTTCGCACGTTCCGAACTCCGTCCCGGCCTGGACGTCGTGATCGGTGTCTATTTTGTTGAGCAGCCTCACCGGCACCTCCTCTCGATACGGCAACAATGTCCTGGCTACACAAAGTCCGTGCACAGGCGTCTTATGGTCCAGCATCAAGTTCTTGTTCGCTGGCCTTCCAGTCGCGCCGTCACCACCACCTCGCTTCTCGCAGGGACAACCACGTCTCCTCTCAGGACGACCCTGCAGATTCCCAGGCGTTCTTCGGGTTGCCAGAGTTTGGCCTCTGCTGCATTGAGCCGCGGGACCTTCCTGCCGGCGTCGACAGTCGCCTCGTGGCTCCTGAGGGCATCCAGTCCCAGTATCACCTCCTCAGCCACCTCCGCGACGCACGGCACTCCGTCCCATGGTCAACTGCAGCAGGGCCTCCCTCGCCACGGGCAAGGTGCTGCCCGATGCCGTCACTAGCTGGTATGATCGGCTCGGTTTGCTCGACGGCAAACCCTTGGCCATGTCAGGTCTGATAATGGTCATGGCTGTCCCAGTGTCTACGAGCACGCGGCACGGCTTCCCTCTCACCCAACCTTCCGTGATTAGGCTGTTATCCATACGCCAGCTGACGGCGCCCAGTGTCACTCGAGGGGATGGTGGTGATGGCGCCGACGTGCCCCTCGCCACGGAGGCCTTTACTCGTGTTCCGGCTGCTCTTCCTGGTGTGTGCAGTCGCTCTCCAGGTGTCCTGGCCCTCGAAACTCCCAATACACCCCACTTGGTCTTCGCCAGCGTCCGTCGGCTGGTATTCGGTCTCCAATGTAGTGGATGCTCCTTGTTCTCGGCGCCGGAGTAGCTATCACCTTGTCCGCCTCTATCCTCAATGCTGCCGTTAGCGCCTTGTGGATGGTTTCGTAGTCGCCGAGCATTAGGTGCTGACGTAACTCAACGTCTCATACCCCGTAAACGAAGTTGTAGGCGGTTTCCCGGGATACGAATTCAGGTCGACCAAAGCTTTGCAGGCCAGCTGTTCAATTTCCAGGGCGAATTCCTGCAGCGTCTCCCCTGGCTGCTGCGTCCTTGACTTCAGTTGGCTGCGGTAGGCTGCGGTTAAGCGGTGGTTCCCGAAGCTGTTTTTCGGGGCTTTCCAGATGTCCTTGGGCACCGCCACTGTCTGGATCGCGTTCAGAGCCTCAGCGGCCCGTCCCTGGAGCGTGGCTGTTAGCTGTGCGGCCTCCTGCTCTGGTGACCACTTGTTGTGCTTGGCCACCGTGTCGAATTGGCGGCTGAAATCTTCAAACGTGGATATGCTATCGTACTTCGGCGGTTTGACACGTGCAGTTGTGTCGCGTCCCGGCGCGTCGGTCTTTAAACCTTTCATCCTTCGGGCGACGATGTCCTCCACCATGGCGCTCAGGGACTTCGTGTAGCTGTCTACCTTTCCCTCTAGGTCATTAACGCGGCTCGCCAGGTCTTTCACGCGCTCGCCCAACACCGTGACGACCTCCTTCACGCCGGCCAACTGTACCTCAAATTTGTCGGCGAGGGCCTCGTTCGCAGCCCTTATTTCTGTTGCCAGGCTGTTGTTCGCCGCTTTCATTTCTGTGGTTAATTCGGTCATCTTCGCGGCCGGGTTGCTATTTGCCGCCTTCGTCTTCGTTGTTAATTCGGTCATCTTCGCGGTCATCATCGTGGCCCAGTTGTTATTTGTCGTCTCCAACTTCTGTAGAATCTGTGCCAATGCTGCTTCCATCGTCGTAATGTCTCACTTCTGACACCAATTGTGGTGAATTTATGGGTTCGTGAAATTAAAAGTCCAGGTAGCAGAATTACGTTACATACACAATACAACTTGCAAGGTTAACGAACACAACACAGCTCACACAGCTGTTCGCGCACGCGAGTTCAATTAACAACTGTCCCCCTTGACGAGCTGCGGTTTCCTTATTTATGGCTTACTCACTATCCGGAATGTTCTCAAACAATCAAGACGACGCTAGAAGAAAGACGAACTCTCCAGAAATCCGTCTCCCTTCCCCCACCGTTTCGGCAAGCTTTTATCTCCGCACTATACTGCCCGTCTCTTTGAATGCCTCGGCCGTGCCGCCTCGTCGCAACAAATGCATTTGCGACAGTAGTATATAATAGTTTAGTTGGAAAATTGTAACTTGAAGTTCACGCTTGGGTTGATGAAATGTGCTACAGTCTCACGTCCTCAGGTTCATGTAAAAATCACATATTGCAATTAATCACGATGTGATTGACGACTACGATGCCAGAAATGCTGCTCTTTAATGTTTGACCGTTATTAATTGGGCTGAAAATAATATGTAGTTTCCTGTCACAAAAAAAGAATATAGAAAGGTGGTTTCTCTTTCAGAATTTACTGGTCTACTAGAATGTGCATAATACTGACAGCTACATTTGGTACCGAAAGTGAATGTCATCGGAAAGTAAACACAAGTACATCGTTTTATCTATCGTACATTTCCTTATGTGTAATCACAATGCTGACATTACAGTTGAAGATCGGACACAACCATAGTACACTACCCAATATAACCCTTTAAATTTTAGTTGTGTCATAGATAACGGAACAATAAGACAACGGCACGTTATTTGGGTACGCCTCTCTACATAGAAGACCGACCTGTGTAGAGGTACGTTAAACTAAATAAACTTAGTGTGCTATACAGGATAATTGGAATTAATGGCTTAAACGTGAAATTAACTTTATGTATCTATCATATCCAGGCATATAAAATGATGTTCTAGAAATGAGGAAATAGTTGACAGGTTACACTTTATGGAGAATGCTGTCAAAATTGCACACAAATAATACAGATATACGCCAAACTTTACGCTGATACACAGGATCTTACTGTTCTACCTTACTAATATTGTTACAGAACTTCGTAGATTGAACGCTTGGCCCCACAAAAGTATGGACTAATATATCATTGGCCTGTATTTTATGACTGTACACGTAATGGGTGAAAGTATGAGCGGTTCTTAAGAAGTACCTCACACGTACTAATAGGAGACATACCGAAGAGATGCATCAAGCTAATTATTTCGAAATCGACGAGTGTGTCAAGGCAGCTCTGTCCCAGGATGTCCAAAAGGATCACCCAACCTCAATCCATCAGTACTTTCTTCGGCGCTGGGACGGGTTTACTCCAGAATTTCCGGTTTGCCCCGCCATCTCATTCCACCGGTGCTCCATCTTAATCTTACGTATCATCAGTGTCACCACCTGCAGTTACATGTAGTAAAAGTGGGCGTTAAACACTACGTATTTCATTTATTTCTCTCTCTCTCTCTCTCTCTCTCTCTCTCTCTCTCTCTCTCTCTCTCTCTCTCTCTCTCTCTCTCTCTCTCTCTCTCTCTCTCTCTCTCTCTCTCTCCTCTCTTTCTTTTATGAGGACTGATAAATTTGTTTGTTTATTTGCTATTTATTAATGTTAGTGTCTTTGCTATATTTTATAGAAGGCACTTTGTAATTTTAAAACAAGTTAGTTTAACACAGCGTAGCTCGATTTACAAAAGTTTGGGTTTACCAAGGGCTGCTGTTATTGTTTCTGTTAGATGATATTGCGTACTTATGTCTTCATTAATATTGCAGCGATGAGGGGATTAACTATTATTCCTAAATTACAGTGTCTGTTTGTAACTGAGCTAACGACGAAAAAAGGTTATAAAGACAAATATTACTGGGGGAAGTCGGAACCGAGTGACCTGATCTCTACAGCAGACGACTAAATGAAGTAGGTAAGGAGTAAGCATTATACAATTTGCTTGTAGCTGAAGAAAACCGATCTTTTCCCAGCTGCAGGATAAGCTGTTATATATACAATGGATGCAGTACTTAATTACAATGTGAAGGTTTGGCTTGCAATTCTAAATATTTAAATCCGCATAGGTTCTTTGATATGAAGTGATTAAAACCGTAGTAGATAGTATTATCCGTATTTACGTTCCGGTAGATAGATATGTGCCTATGGCAGGATTATTAAGCTTCCAAGATACGGTATTCAACTTAAATGAGCAGGGAACAAAATTTGTCGTGTTAATTTAGAATCCTTTATGTGAAATGAGTAACAAGAATTTGTATCTTTGTATGTATTTCCTAGATTTTGTTGAAAAAGGCATGCTAGGTGAGTAGAATGAAGCCTACACGTACATACTTCGCAAAACTTAGGATTAGAGATTTCTCTTCAATTGCTGTTGTGATTCACGTTTTGTTTTCTAAGTGTGATCTTCTGTTATATATTTCAGGATCAGATTATTTATATTCTGTCTGTGACAGTGCTAACATTCAGACTTAAGCTTTTCCATTTTTATTCTTAATTAAATAACTAGGTAACTATAACTAGACCGTGAACAAAATGCAGTTGGAGGCGTGGCTTACCAGCACTGAAGTCCTCTAGCTTTCCCCCTCTACCGACATTTTAGATTACCTCTCCTCCATCGCGCGGGCTGTTCTGGTCATCTGTTTCACTCGTTTTCATATTCAGTGTTACACTCACTCTTTGCATTTTCTTCCGAATCACTGCTTTGTTCCTCAGGGTTTAAAGAAACTATGATTCTATCCATTTATTGATCGAAGGTGAGGTCATGTACGAGGTAATTATTTTCTGTTAACTTTGAAAATAAAAAAGCAGTAAAATACACGCGTTTCGTGTGGTTTGCGCTCAGTCGAATGCAGGAAGGGAGGGGTGGGAGTCACGTGATGCTTAGATCACAAGAAGGGGAGAAGTCTCTCCTCGCGCATGCGCACACCGACTGCATTTTGTTTGCGGTCTACCTATACCTACTTCAAAGCACACCTTGAACTCTCATACTGCACAGGAACATCACCACTTTAGACTGGTAAAACCCAGCAATGCACTCAGAAGCTGCAGCGAAGCTGCAATTGACTTTCTGAAGAGCTTTAATTAGAAAGTACAGACTAATTGTCACAATGAATGTCGCTTGTCATCAACTTAAAGGTGAATAGCTACTGTGCTGAGTTTTAACTGATTTGTTGTTTGGTTCATCTAGCTGTTACAAAACAACTATAATACGCAATTAATGAAATCGTATAGCAAAACTGCACTGACAAATTTGTTTTAGCATTAACAGCATGTTTTTCATTACTTTTCAGGTATAACTTTCAAAATACATTTCCTAAGAAACCCGATTATTTTTGGAGAGTAACACAACACATTTACTACTCTAGTCAGCCCAAACATAAGAAGAAAGAGCCATTGGAAACCAACAGTATCTGGCCACGTGTAGATTTTCGAAGCTTGCTATGATATAATGCCTATATAAGGCCAAGATAGTCCAGTGCCACAGAGAATACGCTGACGACGTGCTTCTGTTCTGCAAAGACAAACACAACCTCAGAGCCTTCAAGCCCTTACAAAGACATCTCCGTCTAACACAACTGTGGTGTCGGCGTTGGCGGATGTCCGTTCATCCGGACAAAAGCCACGCCATACTTTTCACAAAGCGCCACACCCCTGCAGACTGCCCCAACTTCAACTTCCGAGGTCGAAGGTTAGAGTGGACTAACTCTGTCCAGTACCTAGGAGTCAGTTTGGACAGAGGTCTAACTTTTCGCCAGCACATCAGGGACCTATCGGCGAAGGTGCAGGGAGCAATTGTTTCCCTGTATCCAATGTTGGGGTTGACCTCGATGAGGGTTGGTCTGAAGTTATACCTCTTCCGAGTGCTGGTAATCCCGGCGATGCTATATGCCTGCGAGATCTGCGGCATGGTCGCAGACAGCTGGTTAGCTCGGCTTCAACGTGCCTAGAATAGAGGGCTACTGTCTATATATTCTGTGGGTCCTTATTTTGCTATCAGGTTGCTTCACGAAGCCTCGGATCTTCATACGAGGAGGATGAAATTAGGTGTCGGGCATCAAAATTATACGCTACTTTACCAGCGCCCTTGTTAGATCATTGGGAGATTAAGACCCCACTAGACGCTGTTCTAGACTGTTCCGGTTACTCGAGATAACCCAGGAGCTAATCCTAACAGCAGCTAAAGCTGAGTTCCATATAATTCTTCTAAGCTGTTTGGCTTCAACATTTTTCCAACTAAATAACTGACTTCAAATTTAAAATACCAGGGTGCGAGGTATTGCATCCTGTCCTTCAACTCGAAGACACATAAATTTGTAACCTCAAAAGAAACTCCAACCTCAAAACCCACAACACATCCTACAAAATCCCAATTGAAAAACCTTACCTGCGGTAAAACCCTTAACGGGTGGGCACGCAGCAAAACCTTCTGGCTTTATACAGCCAGCCAGCACTTCGTTCGGTCGGTCGGTCGCCACAGAGGGACGGGCGAAGATTCGGACCCACTATCTGTTCTACTGCATGACTACTTTTTGTGATTTTGATATTTTGATAATTGTTAAGCGACTAAATGTCGCTGGCACATAAAGCGCTATTAGTATGCTCGTTCCGTCGTGAAGCATCATTATTAGGAAATAACTCCCTAGCAACGCGCCACGGAGCAACGGTACAAAGAACATATGTTTTACAGTGCTGTCGTAAATAGCATCATCACTAGAGACATTGGTCTCCACATCGTAATAAGTTTACTTGGTGATAGCTGTACCTAACGGGGCACTGCTCTGCGTATGAATGATTAGTGCTAAGAAACAAGAGTAAAACTCAAGGATCTCGCACAATTACTGCGTAACTATCGGCCATTTGAAACTACGTCACAGCGTTAGTTTCGTTGCGCCTGACATCCCATTTCCTTCTCCAGCTATGTTATCATCTACAACCGTCACATTTCTAAGCTATAGAACGGACTGTGGTTAAACACCTTCCTTTGTTCCGAATTCCAGGAGAAAATGTAGAGTGCGGTCACATCCACGGGTGGACATAACTTATCTACACATACCGTCGTACCTCAACAAAGATACTTATAGATACTTGGTGGTCTTTTGAAATAGAATAACAATGACATAAAAAATATTGTGCACGTATATTTGTATAGGTGGTCACAAATTAAAATCTATGATAGAATTCTTTAAGCTGCAAGCTGTAAATTAGTTTTAAAAACCGCCCATAACATATTATCCATAACAGGAAGCCTAAAGCAGTGTATGCAGTAGTAATTGTCATATAAAACCATTTTAATTCACTTTGCCTTTGGATATTGATGATATAAGGTAGTACGTTATGCTTTGGTCAGTAATACTTAATTACACTGATGGCTTATCATTTGAGTCCTGTTGATTCCGGCGGCTTTGAATTGATGTGACGAAATGACAAGCACCAGGTTGTGCTAAACTCACTTTGTTTGTCACTTAAACTGTTAGCATAACATTATTGTGCAATTAATTCCACTTTTGTTATTGATCAGAGAAAACACAACTGATCTGTAGAGATTAATGTAGTGCTAATGTTTACCTATGCCTCTCTTGCACACACCAACTTTCATAACTTATCGATTCTCACAAAGACATTCCTTCGTCCGATTCTCTCTCTCTCTCTCTCTCTCTCTCTCTCTCTCTCTCTCTCTCTCTCTCTCTCTCTCTCTCTCTCTCTCTCTCTCTCTCTCCTGACTGACTCTTTGGCTGACCTAAGCATATATTTCTGGATCAAGATAGAATGGTTCTGGGAGCATTTTGAAGTCAATTGTTATAGATACGGCAAAACGAAGGGTCTCGAAGCTTGAATGGCGCTAGAAAAAAAAAAAGCTATGCATTTTTCTGGTTTGTGACGGTAGCATTGGTGGTAGCAGGTCCCAGGTCACGTCTCTAATTTCCCTCTTCTCACCATCGTTCCACCTTTTTTTAATTTACGTCCTCCAACGTTAAGTCATATCGGACGATGAATGAAATGGGTGAAATGATGCTCAAATGAGTTCGGGGTCCATGGAGCTTAGAGTTACCCGACATTCGTCTTTCAGGATAAGGGAAAACCCCGGTAAAAACCTTATCCAGGTACTCACCCTGACCGAGTTTTGAACTCAGGACCTCTTGAACGTGAGGCAGACACGCTACCATCTACGCTACCGAGGAGGGCTTTCCGCCTTCGTAGCACTGCTTCCTCCTCAGAGCTGGTAGTACTGACCAGCCTTGTACCGTCAGCATCTTTGCTTGGACCAACCTCTGGGGGCGATAGCCTTCCTTGTTGATCCCCTTCTCCAACTAGTGCGGTCCATGCCACGCTGGTTGGAGCTTGAGGAACCACATCCGGGTAGGACAATCCACGCCATCCTTTGACAATACCTCAGCTAAAGGTTCACTTTTCGTGTCGGGTCTTCATCCGAGCACTCACATCTGAAGTTATTGATGGGTCATTATGTGCAGTTTATGATGATGCTCCACGGAGTTCCATGCCTGCTTGTACTCTTGGTGCACCTCCAGAAGTATCTCGTTTCTAGCGTTCACAACCGTAAGTACCCTTTGCCAGAGTTATCCTGCAAACTCCAAGAAGTTTGTCAGAGCTTGGAGCGTTATGCTGTATTGCCCGTCTCACAGGATCCTCCTGTCCATGTCGATAGTTACCTTGTAGCTCCTGAGGGTATGCAGTCCAGATATCACTAGCTGATATCTCTATCAGTGACGCTCAATGAACACCCACAGACCTAAAACGTTCACTTCAAGGTTAATTCCAGCAACGCCTCCTTCACCAAGGCAAGATGGTGTTCGATATCATTATTATTTGCTAGGATCAATGCGGTTTCTTTGATGACAAGACCTCCGCAACATCCGGTCTGATTACAGTTTCGGCTGAAACTGTGTCTACCAGTAACCGGTAGAGTGTTCTCAGTATGCTGCCGTCTGTATCTCCAATTTAACCTAAAAATGAGTAAATCCTACGTGTAACAGTTCCAAGAATACTACTGGAAATACTCCTGGTTGTACTTGTGATACATCAGCACATCCTTTCCTCAGAGTTCAGATGTAGTCCATGAATAATGTAGGCCAGAGCTCTCAGTGGCCCACCCTACTGGCCGCAACAATGTGAACCATGATATCTCATATATATGTAACTAAGATTCCTATCTGGATTGTTATCTAGCTTGTGAATAGCAAGAAAAGGGAATTTTAATTTTCTTGCTTTCTGTTATTTATATCAGTGACTTCTTGGCAGTGCAAATTTTTGCATTCTTTTACCGGGTGTCTGATAAAATGTGAATCAACTTACTGCAGAATATAATTATACATTTAGTAACTTATGCAAAAACTTTTGGATTAATAAATTATTTGAAAGTATAAAATAAAGGTCTTTAAATTCACAAAATACTATTTCTGTAAATCTAAATTATATTCGGACATCAAAACTTTTTAAGAGGGGTGTTGTTTTATTTATAATGTACTACATTAAAATGGAATGTTGTATGTGTACTGTACAGTGGTTTTTATGTTAAAAATTAACTAAAGTATCTGCTACAAAAGAATGTTGTAATAAAAATATTGTACTAGGTAACAATCTGCACTTAGAAAGTATCAATACTCTGTAATTGCTTATCCATGGTCCATGAATGTCTAATGCCAATAAATTTATTGAACATTTCTCTGACATTCTGTTCTTCACCTCTTCATTGTTAAAGATGAAGCATTTTTCCAATTATTACGTCCTCCACACATTATGGGTATAGTGGATCTGTCTTCAGTTGGGAGGTGCTAAGGCTTATCGCAATGTTACTGCATTTAGGTTATAGTTAATTGTATATCTAATGAAAGAGGTGTAGTATGCAATATTATTAAAGAATGTTTTTATATTCAAAAGAGAAGTAACTGGGGTGGATCTTGGGCACATAAAATTTATAGGGATGTGGGGTGGGGGAAACTGTTGCCCAGTCCAGCCGCACGTGTCTATAAGGAGCTCCCGCTTTTTGGATAAATGCAGAGTATGGGTATAGAGGCTTCTGGAAAGTTAAGCTAAGATCAGAAGATATTGACAGACAAGACATTTTCGCCAATACAAGTGACAATAGCTCACTGAGATTATATAGAATAATAAAAACAACCTGGGGGAGGGAAGGATATATAGATATATGTAGTAAGTTAGGGTGAGAAGGTTTTGCTTGGGCGAGAACAGGAGTGAGAAACTTGAAGGGTATAGGTCAAGAGAGTGAGATAGATAAATGTCCATTGTGTGGAGAAGAGAATGCAGATTTCCATTGTATATTAAATTGTAGTCAAACAAAGATATGGAGAGAGCAGGCTTGGCTACGTAAATGGGACAATTTGGGGGGTGAAGTAGTAATTAGAAAAATTTTGTCAGTAAAAGGGGAAAAGAACAAGAGAAATATAGGAAATTATTTAGGGAAAGTTAAAGAGAGATGGCTAAGAACAATTAAGAGAAAAATGTAGAGTGGGATAGGTGAAATGGCAAAATCTGTAAAAAGGAGTAGAGGGCCTCCAGTACACAAAAACCTAGGGTTAGGTGTATGTGGACCAAATTATTATTCAATGGTGGGCAACATGATAGGATTTTCAGGATTTAGGAATAAATGGCATTTTTCAGTATGGATTTTATACTTGTAATATTGATTTTGTATTTCCATTTGATGCTGTAAAAGGAAAGATGAGAAATAAATTACAAATTACAAATTACAATTATGTCCTTGCTGGCTGAATGCCTCAGGTACTTTTGCAATTTGGAGTATATTATACAGCAAACATTCCTTCTGTGTTTATAGTGTGGTTAAGTCTGAATTACTGCAAAAGCAAACTTTCTGTTTTGTTTACTTTGATTGTAAGTTAGTTAAATGTGACTCTTTAAACTGAGATAACAGCTTTACTGTGACAGCAATGTCACCTCACAAATTTTTGAGCTTGTAGAACTCATTCTTTATGTG